>JAVSCE010008053.1:600000-1099020 GCA_032199065.1 Smutsia gigantea | reverse complement strand
CCCACACCACCACCCACACCAACACCCACACGAACACCCACACCAACACCCACACCAACACCCACACCAACACACACTCCACCACCCACACCAACACCCACCCCACCAGCCACACCACCACCCACACCACCACCCACACCAACACCCACACCAACACCCACTACACCACCCACTCCACCACCCACACCACCACCCACACCAACACCCACACCAACACCCACTCCACTACCCACACCACCACCCACACCAACACCCAACCCACCACCCACACCAACACCCACCCACCACCCACACCAACACCACCCACCACCCACACCACCCACTCCACCACCCACCAACACCCACTCCACCACCCACACCAACACCCCACACCCACACCACCACCCACACCACCACCAACACCACCACCCACACCAACACCCACACCAACACCCACTCCACCACCCACACCACCACCCACACCACCACCCACACCATCACCCACACCACCACCCACACCATCACCCACACCACCACCCACACCACCACCAACACCAACACCCAATCCACCACCCACACCAACACCCACACCACCACCCACACCACCACCCACACCAACACCCAATCCACCACCCACACCAACACCCACACCACCACCCACACCAACACCCACACCAACACCCACACCAACACCCACTCCACCACCCACACCACCACTACACCATCACCCACACCACCACCCACACCACCACCCACACCACCACCCACACCAACACCCACACCACCACCCACACCAACACCCACACCAACACCACTCCACCACCACACCCACACCAGCACCCACACCAACACCCACTCCACCACCCACACCAACACCCACACCAACACCCACTCCACCACCCACACCACCACTACCAACACCCACACCAACACCCACACCACCACCCACCCCACCCACTCCACCACCCACACCACCACCCACACCAACACCCACACCAACACCCACACCAACACCCACTCCACCACCCACACCAACACCCACACCCACACCAGCACCCACACCAACACCCACTCCACCACCCACACCACCACCCGACAGGATCCCGTCACCCGTGCCCCCTCCTCTCCACTCAACGCCAACCGCCAACTCAATACACCACCCACTGACCCACCCAATACTATTTTGTACCAACTCGATGTCACCCAACGCTGCTGACACTATCCTCAGGTATTGGTCGTCTGGTCCCACCACTCAGCATCGAGCCCCACTGAAGAACGCCCTCCGACTTAACACTCACTCAGGTCACTCTGTGCTCAACGCTGCCCACATCCGCCAGTGTCCAGTGACTCTACAACACCCCTGGACATCACCGGCCACCCATCACCATCCTCTTCTCAACACCACTGACAACTGCGTCCCACTCAGGACTCTACCCAGCACCCAGTACTGCTGCCTTTGTGTCCTCCACTGCCTAGCACTGTCCTGGGCACAAAATTACCCCCAGGCCCGGCATCACCCAACAGCTCCGAATACCTGCCACTGTTCATGGTAGGTACCACCGTCACCCGCTGCTCACCTCGCCGCACATCACAGTGCCTGCCCTATGGGTCCCTCGCCACCTCCCTCCCCCAGCACCTCCCACCGTCGCCCCCGCCCACACCAGCCCTTGTCGGGGTGCACCTGCCTTGTCTGGGTCGCGGACCACCATGGTGAGATTGTCGATGGGGATGCGGGTGGAGGCGTGCTCATCCACAGAGCCAGTGAAGTTGGCCCGGGCCTCTTGGGAGGTGAAGGTGCAGGCAGGGAGGCTGCAGTTGTAAAACTCAGGTTTGTGGTCATTTACATCTGTCACCTTCAGTGTGACCCATATGCTCACCTTGGCCTCCTGCCCATAGATGTTCGGGTGCATCTCGGTGGCCTAAAAGCAGAGCAGAGGCCAAAGGACAGAAATGAAAGAACCAGCACTCAGAGAGAGCTGAGATCAAAGGTCAGAGGTTAGAGGGGGGCACAAAAGGGGCAGTGGAGCCCTACTCACCGTGACCTGCACCTGCACCTCCTCCTCCTCCTCCAGCAGCTGCTCCCGGTCCAGGGAACCACCTACCCTGATCACTCCATCCAGCCCAATGTCAAACCAGCCGGGCCTCGTGGAGTCTAGCAACAGGCAGCAAGAGCAGCTGCTTCCAGCGGCTCTGACAGAGCCCTCACCCCTTCCCTCACCCCAGCCCCCCTGGGGACACCCCTGTTCTCACTGGAGATGCTGTAGGTCATGGGGTCATTGATGCCTTTGTCACTATCCACAGCGTCCACCTTCAGCACTGAGGTTCCCTGCAAGGACGCATGGTCAGTGGCCCCAGACCATTTCCCCACGTCCTGTCTCCTCCAGACCCCTCCAGACCCCCAGCATACCTGGGGTGCATCTTCAGCAACAGAGGCTGAGTAAAACTCCCTGACAAACTGGGGATCCAGGTCTGGCTGGTCGACCACAGAGATGGACAGGAAGACAGGCGAGGAGCACTGGACCGTGGGGCTGTTGTGGTACAGGCCCCCGGAGTCCTAAGGGGAGAAGGACTCCGTGAGCCTGGCCTCGGGTCCCCAGGCCCCCACCCCAGCCCATGCGCCCACTCACGCAGGCCTCCAGCTTCAGCTGGTAGAAGGCGCTCTTGTTGTTGTAGCTGAGGCTGCCATTGAGAATGATGGAGCCGTTGGGCAGGATCTTGAAGAGCTGCTCGCTGTCCCCGGTGCTGGGGATGACCTGAGGCAGAGCACGGTCTCGGGCCAGGCTCCCCTGGGACCCCCCCACCCCCTGCCCCGCCAGCTCCGAGACACCCGGAGTCAAATCCTGGCTTTGCTCATGACCAGTCCTCAACCCTCACACAACCTCTCGTAGCCTCAGTTTCCACTTCTGGGAAATGGGCTCAGATTTTTCTCAGAGGTTTGAGAGGAGGGTCAAATGAGCTAAGGTATGTGCCAGGCACAGAGTGCGCATCAGTAGATTTTTGTCAGTAAATTTGCTATAGCTAGGGCCTGTGTGACCCTGGAAAAGACCCCAGACCTCTCTGGGCCTCAATTTCCTACTCTGTGCCTCAGCCACCCTGTGGTGTAACATGAACTCAGCAAGGCCCCAGACAGTGCTCCAGGCAAGAGGGTGGGAGAAGGATCAGATTTACAGGAGGCACCCTCCTGAGGCCCGGATGCCAGAAGGCCTGGGGACCAGGGCTGGGCCACTGCAGCTGCAGTCGTCACCCCAACCCGCGAGGTCCCTGCAGGTTCTGCGGGAGATGCTGCCCCCTGGTGGCCATGAGGAGCGGCGGGGCCCACACTCCTGCACAGACTTACACTCACCTCCTCTATGAAGTACACCACCGCGCCTGCAGACCCCGTGTCTTTGTCCACAGCCAGCACAGAAAACACTACGGAGCCAACTGGCAGGGTCTGTAAAGCGGGACTCATTACCTATGAGCTCCAATTCATCTCCTCCACACCCGATCCATTACTTCCCACCCTGAGCTTCCGTGTCCCCAGTTGTACTTTTGGGATAATAACTGCACCTTCCAGAACATGAAACTCAGGCTCTTATAAATTGCACAGATACTTCCCTTTTCTTCTCACTTGTCTGGGCCTCTGGAGGCAGCTAAGGGGAGGGAGCAGGGACCCCTTACCTCAACCCATGCAGCCTCCCCGCCATCTGATTTGCAGAGCCCCTCAGAACCAGGATAGCGATCATTCCAGAATTCAGGATGTGCCACTCCCCTGCTCAAACATCCCCATCAGCTCTCTACAGTCTACAGCAGTATGTTCCAGGCAGCACTCTGAAGAGCTGGAAGGTTGTTTTAGGAGGCCTGTGACCTGTCCACACCCTATTTCCACAATGTGGCCAAAAAGATCTTTGAAAATCATGAATCAGACCACATCCGTCTTGTGCTAAAAACCTCTAATGGTTCTGCCATTCCACCCAGAATATGGTCTAGATTGCCTCCATGCCCTCCACGGTCAGGCCACTGCCTACCTTTCTGACCTTGCCTTCTCCTCACCCCCTGCCTTCCATCCACACCAGCTTTCTGGGTATGCCTAGAACACACCAAGTTCTTTCCCACCTCAGAGACTTTGCATCTGCTGGTTCCCTGCCTGGGACATCCTTTTCCTGGTGCATTCCATGGCCAGCTCCTTCTTGCCATGTAGGTCCTTACTCATATGTCACCTATTCAGAGAAGCCTTTCCTGACGGCTCAGTCTGAACCAGGCCCCTCCGTAGTCACTTTCTTTCACTTTGCCCTGTTATATGCTCTTCACAGAGTTCAAAACCACCTGAAATAACCCTCCTCATTTAATGTTTCATTAACTATTGTCTGCTTTTTACTAAAATGTGAGCTACTCAGGGTGACAACCAGGTCTGTCTTGTTCACCAGATAGCCTCAGCACCGAGGACAGTGTCTGGCACAGAGTAAGTGCTCCATCAGAGCTGGTGTAATGGCTGTCTAGACCTCACCAGCCTCGTGTCTGGCTGAGTGCAGGGCCCTATACCTTGCAGATCTTTGAAGCCACGTGTTAATGAAGATTCAGGAGTGGTGCTGTGTTTGCTGCTCAGGAACCACTGGGGAACCCCCTCCCCAAGCATGCAGTTCAAGTGGGCCTACCCTCCCTTGCTAGAGGGGAAGGGCCATGATGCAGACCTAGCCAGTCAAGCGCTCCATACCCCTAGATTGATGGGCACATGACCTAAAATGGGCCAATGAGAGTCAGCCCTGGGGTTCTGGCAGGGACCACTGAGAAATAGATAATCTGAGAAATGACTGGTGGTTACCAGGGGAAGGGGCTGAGGTGGGTGCATGGAGAGGGTGAGGGGGATAAAGGGGCACAAAAATTCCTAATCATAATATAAGTTGGTCATGGGGATGGTAGTACAGCATGGAGATATGACCAATGACTCTGTAACATCTTCCTATGTTGATAGATAGTAAATGCACTAGTGGGAAGTGAGGATTTAATAATATGGGTAACAGTTGAACCACTATGTTGTACACTTGAAACCAACAGAAGATTGTATATCAACGATACTTCAATAAAAAAAAAAAAAGAAACAGGAGGGGGCTCAAGATGGCAGTGTGAGCAGGGCGGTGGAAATCTCCTCCCAAAATCATATATATTTTTGAAAATACAACAAATACAACCATTCCTAAAAGAGAGATGAGAAGATACAGTATAACAGCCAGGCTACAGCTACATCTGCGAGAACTCAGCACCTCATGAAGCGGGTAAGATACAAAGCCGCAACCCGGGGGGACCCGAGCACTCCCCCACCCCAGCGCACCAGCGGGAGGAAAAGAATCAGAGTGGGGAGGGAGTGGAAGCACAGGACTGCTAAATAACCAGCCCTGCTAATCTGCACGGGGAGCACACACGCCGCATGCTGTACTGGATATTAGAGAAACGGAAAAGTACAATCCGAGACCGAGACTGCGAGCGGGTCCCCACAGCTGGCTCCCCTGGGACAAAAGAAAAGCAGGCGCTTTTTAAAAGTTTTAAAGGGACAAGGACCCAACAGTGGAACAAAATCGTCCCAGCGCACTCAGCCCAGCAGGCTGGGAATTTTGAGGAACTTCGGGCACCCGAACCCTTGCCCGTAAAGCAGCCCCAAGGCCTCGCACAGTGATAAGCAGCCTGCCGTTGTTCCCCCAGCCAGCGCTGCAAACAGACCGGCTGACCCGCCACAGCTGCGGAGCCCCGCCCTCAGCAACCACACAGTGTCCTCCCAGCTCACAGTTAACTGGATGGGCAGCGGAAGCTGGAGCAAGGTCCAGAAGGCACGAAGGGCGCCGTCCTGGCACGAGAACACAGCCTGCATGACTGCCACCCCCCTTTCCCCACCCCCCACCGCCCGCAGGGCTCCAGGCTAGCCTGAGGGTGGCCCTGCCCACGGCAGTTTAGGGGATTATCGCAGAGACTGCCTCCCGGTGTGCGGGTAACCAGCTCAGGTTGCAGAGAAGGGCAAGGCGAACAACAAGCAGGAAGGGACTTTGTTCTCCCAGCTGACACATGGACCACCTGCCTGCGACCACTTCTATCACCATGAAAAGACAGAAGAATATGGTCCAGTCAAAGATCACCCAGACAACCCCAGAGAGAGGGCCTGGTGGGATAGATTTAAATAATCTTCCTGAAAAAGAATTTAAAATAAAAGTCATAACCACGCTGAGGGACCCGCAGAGAAATATGCAAGAGCTAAGGGATGAAGTCCAGAGGGAGATAACAGAAATGAAACAATGGAGAGACGGGCTTAAGAGCAGACTGGATGAGGTGCAAGAGACTGTTAATGGAATAGAAATCAGAGAATAGGAATACAGAGAAGCTGAGGCAGACAGAGATAAAAGGATCTCTTGGAATGAAAGAATATTAAGAGAACTGTGTGACCAATCCAAATGGAACAATATTCACATTATAGGGGTACCAGAAGAAGAAGAGAGAGAAAAAGGGATAGCAAGTGTCATTGAGGAGGTAATTGCTGAAAACTTCCCCAAACTGTGGAAGGAAATAGTCTCTCACACCATGGAAGCCCACAGATCTCCCAACACAAGGGACTCAAGGAGGACAACACCAAGACATATAATAATTAAAATGGCAAAGATTAAAGCCAAGGACGGAGTATTAAAGGCAGCCAGAGAGAGAAAAAAGACCACCTACAAAGGAAAACCCATCAGGCTATCATCAGACTTCTCAACAGAAACCTTACAGGCCAGAAGAGAATGGCATGATATATTTAATGCAATGAAACAGAAGCGTCTTGAATGAAGAATACTGTATCCAGCATGATTATCATTTAAATTTGAGGGAGAGATTAAACAATTCCCAGACAAGCGAAAGTTGAGGGAATTTGCCCCCACAAACCACCTCTACTGTGCATTTTGGAGGGACTCCTATAGATGGAAGCACTCCTAAAGCTAAATAGAAAATAAAATCATAGCAAAGAAAGCAGGCCATCCAAATACTAACTAAAGGCAAAAAATAAAATCAACTATCTACAAGAATAGTCAAAGGAAACACAAAAGAGTACTGAATAAAACACCTAACATATGAAGAATAGAGAAAGAACAATAAGAAGGGAGAGAAATAAAGAATCATCAGACTGTGTTTATAATAGCTTAATAAGAGAGTTAAGTTAGACTGTTTAATAGTAAAGAAGCTGCCCTTGAACCTTTGGTAACCATGAATCCAAAGCCTGCAATGGCAATAAGTACATATATCTATCGATAATCACCCTAAATGTAAATGGTCTGAATGCACCAATCAAAAGACACACAGTAATAGAATGGATAAAAAAGCAAGACCCATCTATATGCTGCTTACAAGAGACTCACCTCAAACCCAAAGATATACACACACTACAAGTGAAGGGATGGAAAAAGATATTTCACACAAACAACAAGGAGAAAAAAGCAGGTGTTGCAGTACTTGTATCAGACAAAATCAACTTCAAAACAAAGACAGTAACGAGATAAAAAAAGGACATTATACAATGATAAAGGGGTCAATCCAACAAGAGGATATAACCATTATAAATATATACGCACCCAACACAGGAGCGCTGACATATGTGAAACAAATACTAACAGAATTAAAGGAGGAAATAGACAGCAATGCATTCATTTTACGAGACGTCAACACACCACTCACTCCAAAGGACAGATCAACCAGACAGAAAATAAGACACAGAGGCACTGAACAACACAGGGGAACAGATGGACCTAACAGACATCTACAGAACTCCACACCCAAAAGCAGCAGGATACATATTCTTCTCAAGTGCACATGGAACATTTTCCAGAATAGACCACATACTAGGCCACAAAAAGAACCTCAGTAAATTCAAAAATATTGAAATTCTACCAACCAACTTATCAGATCACAAAGGTATAAACCTAGAAATAAATTGTACAAAGAAAACAAAAAGGCTCACAAACACATGGAGGCTAAACAACATGCTCTTAAACAATCAATGGATCAATGACCAAATTAAAACAGAGATCAAGCAATATATGGAAACAAATGACAACAACAGCACAAAGCCCCAACTTCTTTGTGGGATGCAGCAAAGGCAGTTCTAAGAGGAAAGTATATTGCAATCCAGGCCTATTTAAAGAAGGAGGAACAATCCCAAATGAATAGTCTAAAATCACAATTATTAAAATTGGAAAAAGAAGAACAAATGAGGCCCAGAGTCAGCAGAAGGAGGGACATAATAAAGATCAGAGAAGAAATAAATAAAATTGAGAAGAATAAAACAATAGAAAAAATCAATGAAACCAAGAGCTGGTTCTTAGAAAAAATAAACAAAATAGAAATATCCCTAGCCAGACTTATTAAGAGAAAAAGAGCATCTACACCCATAAACAGAATCAGACATGAGAAAGGAAAAATCACAACGGACCCCACAGAAATACAAAGAATTCTTAGAGAATACTATGAAAATCTATATCCTAACAAGCTGGAAAACCTAGAAGAAATGGACTTCTTAGAAAAATACAACGTTCCAAGACTGACCAAGGAAGAAGCAGAAAATCTAAACAGACCAATTACCAGCAACAAAATTGAATCGGTAATCAAAAAACTACCCAAGAACAAAACCCCCGGACCAGATGAATTCACCGCTGAATTTTATCAGACATATAGAGAAGACATAATACACATTCTCCTTAAAGTTTTCCAAAAAATAGAAGAGGAGGGAATACTTCCAAATCCATTCTATGAAGCCAGCATCACTCTAATACCAAAACTAGGCAAAGACCCCACCAAAAAAGAAAATTACAGACCAATATCCCTGATGAACATAGATGCAAAAATACTCAACAAAATATTAGCAAACCGAATTCAAAAATACATCAAGAGGATCACACACCATGATCAAGTGGGATTCATCTCAGGGATGCAAGTATGGTACAACATCCCAAAATCCATCAACATCATCCACCACATCAACAAAAAGAAGAACAAAAACCACATGATCATCTCCATAGATGCTGAAAAAGCATTCGACAAAATTCAACATCATTCATGATAAAAACTCTCAACAAAATGGGTATAGAGGGCAAGTACATTAACATAATAAAGGCCATATATGACAAACCCACAGCCAGCATCATACTTAACAGTCAGAAGCTGAAAGCTTTTCACCTAAGATTAGGAACAAGACAGGGATGCCCACTCTCCCCACTATTATTCAACATGGTACTGGAGGTCCTAGCCATGGCAATCAGACAAAACAAAGAAATACAAGGCATCCAGATTGGTAAAGAAGAAGTCAAACTGTCATTATTTGCAGATGACATGATATTGTACATAAAAATCCCTAAAGACTCCACTTCAAAACTACTAGAACTAATACAGAAATCTTTGCTTTCCTATACACTAACAATGAGCTAACAGAAAGAGAAGTCAGGAAAATAATTCCATTCACAATTGCATCAAAAAGAATAAAATACTTAGGAATAAACCTAACCAAGGAAGTGAAAGACCTATACCCTGAAAACTACAAGACACTCCTAAGAGAAATTAAAGAGGACACTAACAAATGGAAATGCATCCCATGCTCTTGGCTAGGAAGAATTAATATTGTCAAAATGGCTATCCTGCCTAAAGCAATCTACAGATTCAATGCAATCCCTATCAAAATACCAACAGCATTCTTCAACGAACTGGAACAAATAGTTCTAAAATTCATATGGAACCACAAAAGACCCTGAATAGCCAAAGCAATCCTGAGAAGGAAGAATAAAGCAGGGGGTATCTCACTTCCCAACTTCAAGCTCTACTACAAAGACACAGTAATCAAGACAGTTTGGTACTGGCACAAGAACAGACCCATAGACCAGTGGAACAGAATACAGAGTCCATATATTAACCCAAACATATACAGTCAATTAATATACAATAAAGAAGCCATGGATATACAATGGGGAAATGACAACCTCTTCAACAGCTGGTGTTGAAACTGGACAGCTACATGTAAGAGAATGAACCTGGATCATTGTCTAACCCTATACACAAAAGTAAGTTCAAAATGGATCAAAGACATGAATGTAACTCATGAAACCATAAAACTCTTAGAAAAAACATAGGCAAAAATCTCTTGGACATACATGAGCAACTTCTTCATGAACATATCTCCCCAGGCAAGGGAAACAAAAGCAAAAATGAACAAGTGGAACTATATCAAACTAAAAAGCTTCTGTACAGCAAAGGACACCATCAGTAGAACAAAAAGGCATCCTACACTATGGGAGAATATATTCATAAATGACATATCCGATAAGGGGTTGACATCCAAAATATATAAAGAGCTCACACACCTCAACAAACAAAAAGCAAATAAGTTAATTAAAAAATGGGCAGAGGAGCTGAATAGACACTTCTCCAAAGAAGAAATTCAGATGGCCAACAGGCACATGAAAAGATGCTCCACATCACTAATCATGAGAGAAATGCAAATTAAAACCACAATGAGATATCACCTCACACCAGTTAGGATGGCCAACATCCAAAAGACAAACAACAAATGTTGGCGAGGTTGTGGAGAAAGGAGAACCCTCCTATACTGCTGGTGGGAATGTAAATTAGTTCAACCATTGTGGAAAGCAGTATGGAGGTTCCTCACAGAATTAAATATAGAAATACCATTTGACCCAGGAATTCCACTATTAGGAATTAAGCAAAGAATGCAGCAGCCCAGTTTGAAAAACACGTATGCACCCCTATGTTTATCGCAGCACTATTTACAATAGCCAAGAAATGGAAGCAACCTAAGTGTCCATCAGTAAATAAATGGATAAAGAAGAGGTGGTACATATACACAATGGAATATTATTCAGCCATAAGAAGAAAACAAATCCTACCGTTTGCAACAACATGGATGGAGCCAAAGGGTATTATGCTTGGTGAAATAAGCCAGGTGGAGAAAGACAAATACCATATGATTTCACTTATTTTTGGAATATAAAAACAAAGTAAAACAGAATGAACAAAACAGCAGTAGGCTCATAGACACTGAGCAGTGACTGGTGGTTACCATGGGGGAGGGGTTGGGGTGGGTGCATGGAAATGGTGAGGGGGATAAAAGGGCACCAAAACTCAATAATAGTATAAGTTGGTCACATGGATAGTAATACAGCATGAAAAATATAGTTAATGATTCTGTAACATCTTCCTATGTTGACAGATAGTAACTGCCTTAGTTGGGGTGAGGATTTCCAATGTGTCTAATTGTTGAAGCACTGTGTTGTATACTTGAAACCAACATAAAATTGTATATCAACTATACTTCAATTAAAAAAAGCAAAAAAAAAAAAAGAAAGAAGAAAGAAACAGTCTGTGTTGACGCTGCAATGCTGGGGGGATGTGAGCCCGGAGCTGCTGGGGAGCACTTTATCACCACAAGGGAGAACTGCCCCCAATCCGAGGATGAAAGCAACAAGAGAAGCAGAGCTAAGAGCTGAAGAGAAATCTCTTCTTGATGACATGGTTGGAGAACCTGGATCCAGCCATTCCTGAAGTTAGATAACACCTCTAAAATTTTCAAATAATGAGAAAATCAATTCTTTTCTTTTTAAATTTTGCTTTCATAACTGAAATAATTCCAATCCAGTCGAACTGATTGCAAAATGTTTCTGTAACTATTGTTCATGGGGTTACATCCCCCTGAATTTGGTTCCTGAAGCCACCCCTCCGAGGAGGCTTTTCCTGATTCTGGATCCCTTGCCGGCTGTCTCTGGTCCTTCCCACTCTGAGAAGAGCCTCTGGAATTTCTGCATCCTACACACACCCATTAAGGCAGATGTTACCTCACTGATGCTGGTGGAGAAGGCCGTGTTCTGGAAAACAGGTTTGTTGTCATTTCTATCCTCCACGATTACCTGCATTTCCTTCTGCACCTGCAGGTGAGAAAATCCAGATAGAAAATATAAGTGCTTGAGAAAACAAAGTGAAGAGCATCTGGGCGGAAGGATAAAAGTTGGCATAGCTTCTCAGGTGGACAATTAGGCAATGTTTGGGGTAACCTTTTATTTGATACAATTCAAATGCCAGGAAAGTCACAAGTTTAGTACAAAGAACTCCCATGCCCTTCATCCAGATTTATCCATGGTTTGGTGTCTCTCTCTCTCCACATGATGAACCATTTAAAAGTACATTGCAGACATCATTAGGTCATTTTTAAAGAATCTAAAATGTGCCTGTCCTATTACAAGAAGGTTCGTATTAGCTTTGTTGGCCATAGTGTAGAGTTGGGAACCACCTAAGTGTCCGTCAGAAGAGGCTGGCGAGAGCACCGTGGTGTGTCCCCATGCTGGAGTGCATACAAAGGAGAAATGGCCCTCGTGGGCAGACACAGAAAGACCTCCAAAGCCAGCTGTTGAGTGAACAAGGTAGTTCAAGACAATATGTACAATAGGATCCCATTTGGGTTTCAGAAAATGCACAAAAAAACTATAATCTGTCTTCCCTGGATGCATATATGTGTGTATATGCTCAGCAAGGGGTATGAAAGACACCATGATGGTAGGCTGTCAGCCGAGAGTGAGCATGGAAGGGCTGCACAAGGGGACTTGAACTTTATCTTTAATTTTTGAGATGTTTACGAAAAGAATGTATTCATGAATATCCAAGTCACTAAAATGATTTTTTTAATGGATGGAGTTTGAGAAATATAAAGACAAAACTCTCAAGACACAGTGGTATAAGCATGTCATTTAGAAATATGAGCATTGATACCAACATACTCAGCCAAAGGAGCTAGAAGTGGACACTTCAGAGGAGCCAGGGTACGGAGGTATTTGGTACTTTTTAGTTAATATTTATATTAATATAAATTAGCAATATAATTAATGTTATATTTGTAATATAAACAATATATTTATATAATTAAAATAAACTAATAATAAATATTAAAATCTTGGTAATATTGTATAACAAAAAAAGGACAAGTTTAATTTTGATGAAAATAAACATTGAATCCAAATCCAGGTTTGTTAACTGGGGCTGGCTCTGCTTGCTTAGGACGGCAGTGCCGTCAGGAGTGGCCTCCAGCCCCCGCCCTCTGACCCCTGGACCACCCTTCCCTCTCCCCATCTGACTCACCTGGTTCTGACCGTCACTCACAGAGATGATGATGCTGAACCAGTAGAGCGTCTGCGGCAGGTAGAGAGAAGGTGCCCAAGGTGAGCCCCTGTGCAGGGTGGGGGCACAGGCAGGGCACCCACCACCACGACACTGGCTCCCAGGGCCCTCATCTCCCTGTCCCCCTCATGGCTTCCCAGGCTGCTGTCCTTTACCTCATAGTCCAAAGGGCTGGCTAGCTCCACCTTCCCAGTGTCCGGGGTGACAGTGAAAAAGTAGGCATTTTGGCCACTAATCCCATAAGTCAGTTTGTCATTGTCCTGGTCCTGAGCTACCAACCAGAAGGCCTCGGCACCTGGAGAAGGGACAGGAAGAGCCCAGGGTCTATGGCCATGTCTTTCACTGCTGGCCTGGCGGAGCCACCCAAGACACAGATAGGGGGCCTGACTTTTCTGTGCACAGAAATCTGGGATGGCTCAGGCCCCTGCACTGTGGACATCAGGTTTGGTTGTTGTTCCTCAGAGCACACTCAGTGGCCTTTTGATAACAGGATGCTGATTTCCTTTGAGGGAATGACTCCAACTGCACTGGACCCAGTGGGGTGGGTGGGTACCCGTGGCCTAGGCCCTGGAATGCCCTCCCTGGAATTTGTTGAGAGAAGATCAAAGATGGTTGGAGTTGAGGTAACCAGCTACAGCCCCTGGGTACATCCTGGGGAACAGGGAGCAGTTGAAGGCCCTCTGGAGATGCTTCGGCCTCCTCTAAGCTTTTCCTTCTCCCCAAGAACTTGCCTAGAGCCGGCCAGGGTACTCTTTCTGTTCAAGTTGGTGTCTGCTGCTGGCCTCCCAGGAGCCCCAGCTCTTTACTGCACCCTCATGGGCACATCCCTAGACAGAGCAGGGGCTGGGAGACACTGGGGGGCTTGAAAATCCCAAGGTCATCTACTCTTCAGCCTGAAAGAAACTTTCACAGATTCATTAAACCCATACTGGCTCCCCAGCCTCTCCTCCTTTATCACATCCAACCTCTCCAGCACTGGGACTTACTCGCCCCTCAGCCACCCCCTTCCATTGTTGGACAGCTGTGCATTAGCAAGGGCTTTCTCCATTTTATTAAAATGTGTTTCCCTAGACATCCCACCCATGGGTCCCTAACAACTCCTTGCAAAGCTTGGTCACAGTCCCTACTTATCCCCCCACAGAGGCCCCCTCCTCCAAGAAGATCACTGGGCCAATATTCTACCAGAAAGATGACAGTGTCTACATGTTTCCTAGGTTGTGAGACATACTGTCAAATTAGTGACTGTTTGGGGGGAGAAAAAAGCCACTCTGTGTTAAATGACTATCTCAGTTGTAAGATACATGATTCAGTTAAGATGCGGAAAGATATGACCCTTATATCTAAGGAAGTTTGGGAGGTGAGTGGGTGCATGTAGATCCCTATCTGCATGTATTTGTCCGTGGGCAGAGAAAGGTGCATCAGGGAGGAAGTGCTTTTGTACAAGTCGGACTGAAAAAAAAGTTAAATGTAATAAATAAGTCAGTAAGAGCTACAAAAATAAAAAACATTTATTAGTTCTCTATATATTAAGAATTATATATATTTGTCATTGAATTTGATATTTAAAACACTATAATTACATATATATTTTAAAAGTCTGTCTGACAAACTAAACTGTTATACAGTGTCAGTGTCAGGAAAACAGGTCTTGTCTTGTGTAAGCACAGTGGGGTGGGGAGTGACATGAAGGGACAAGAGAGGGAATCCAGGGTGGTGGCAACAGCCTATTTCCTGATCCAGGGGTGGTCAGATGTGAATTCAGTGTGCTTTTCTGTAGGTATATTATACTTCAAAATAAAAAGTCCAAATAATGCATTTTTTAAAATCTGACTGAAAATGCTTTCACATTGTAAAAGAACTGCAGAATTCATTGCAGGAAGGACGAAATTGCTTGTCGGTTTAAGAAAGCCCAGAGAAGGGTGTGTGGTTATAAAAGGAAGCCCTCACTTGATCTGGCTGAAAGGGAGGAAGTTTCGTTGCTCTGAACACTGAAGTGACCAGTTTTCCATTTTCAGGGAAGGCTGCAGAGGGCGGAGGGTCAGGAGCCCCAGGGCTAGGGACACGAGGAGACAGGTCAGGAAACCTGACCAGGCCCAGAGCAGACCCCTGTGACAACAGTGCCAGGGATGTAATATCCTCCCTTCTCCCCAGACCTTCTGTAAATGCAGTGAAAGAAAAGCCAAGTTACTAACTCTGGCAAGATGGGTGGGAAAGGCTCTGAGCCTGAAGCCTACTCTTTCTTTCTTTGGAAAAAAAAAAAAGCAAGGGGTGAAGGGAAATCAGCAAGTGTGAGAGTGAAAGAGAAATAAAGGTACCAAATGGATGCTTTCTCCATGGGGAAACTCAGAAAGACTAAAGAGATGGGAAATGGCAGGAATGTGCTCACAGGTGAGTCTTGGTCATTTGATGCTATGGAGGGCCCCGGCCGAGAAGAGGAGAGAACGAACTTCCGGATCAAACTCCCTTCCAGCCACTTTTGCCCCAGGATGGCCCATGGAGCTGCAGGGATGGGGACCTGCCCACACGGGAGCCCCTGGGAGCTTTGTGGGTAAGGGCTCGGTAGAGTCTGGGCACAGGGACTGCGACTCACCCACAGGCAGGTCCTCAGGCAGTTGCACTCTCGTCATGTTGTCCAGGAACGTGGGGGCCACATTGGCTGCCGCTGTTGGGGTACAGAGCACTGGAACAACCGGACTCCCCTGGAAAGCCCGACCCCCACCTGCCCCTGGGGGCCCACACCAGTCCCACTGGCCCCTCTCAATGCAGCTCACCCGCCTGGGCCTGGATTCCTCTCCAGACTGCCCAGGGTCAGCCAAGCATGGGCTGGCTGGTTAGAGCTGGGTGCTTGCTGACGAGGAGCGCCCCTTCTTTCCTGCCAAGGAGCCCCAGGCTGGAACTGCTCTGGTGGGGGAGGGGAGGCGGGGCACCCACCTGACACCACGAGGGCAGGGAGCACGAGGCAGGACAGCCACAGCCGTGCCATCTGGTCTGAAGGGTCCTAGGGGAGGAGATGTCAGGGAAGAGGTACCTGTACCCAGGCCTCCCTCCCTTTGCTGGACCCCCATCTGTCCCGGCCTGAGCCAGACCCAGCCAACACCACCACTCAGTAGTTCTTCTGCCCATTTTCCAGATGTTCCACGGTATGGGGAGTCAGGAGGGAACCTAGTGGGGTAGGCAGGGCGGCTGAGCCTGGCCCAGAACCCCAGCCTGAGACTGACCCTGAACTTGACCCCAGAGTTCGGTGCCCATGGCATAGCAGGCACTGCTATAAGCACATTATATGCATCATCTATGTATTTTTGTAACTATGAAGAGACTGAGAGCAAGTGGCTTGCCTAAGGTCACACAGACCATCAGTGACAAGACTGTGCTCTGACCTCTGTTCTGGACTCCAGAGTATTCCCTAAACTTCTACTGCACTACCCTGTCTGTTTAAGTGTCCAAGGTAATAGCATCCTTCAAAGTCAGGGGCCACCTTTTGTCCAGACAACCCCCAGAACCCCTCTGAGATGACTGGACTCCTCCAGTGACCCCATAGGACCCTGCTCAGTGGCACAACCCCAATAGCTCTTGGGGCCCATTATCTCTGCAGATCAGCCTCTCCCACCCGACCCAGACAAACATGAGGGCAAGGTCCAGGTGTGATTTGTCTCTGTGACCCCAGGACCAAGCCCAGGGCTGAGCCCAGGGCAGGCTCAGCGAGCACTTCTGAACTGAATGAAGGAAAGAGCAAGTGAGTCACTGGAACCCCAGTGGCCTGACATGTGACACTGGTGAGACGGCCCAAGCGTGTGACAGCTGAGTGTGTGGGCCAGAGGGCCTGCTTGCAAATCCACTGTGATGTCTGGCAAATAATTCAACTCCCCTGGGCCTCAGGTTCCCCATCTGTAAAATGGGAATAATAATAGTATCTATACCATGGGTTTGTGCGAGGCTTAACTAGCACCTGGCTCATAGTAGGTGAGCAATAAATGTTAGCTGTCATTATCATGGACGGAAAAAAGTCTGTCTCTTGCCTCTTCATTGTTGGAGTCCCCATGCCTGGCCCCTCTCTGCTCCCAAACTCTGTCCTGGCCAGTCTTGGTCACTCATATGTCCCCTCTTGGTCAATGCCCACTGGCTCCAATCCCGTCACCTGCCTCCTGGGCCTGGTTTGCCTCCAGCTGCCCTGAATCTTCATGAGCCTTCCCCCTTTTAACCAGGTCTGTCCTTGCCCCAGTTTCCCCAGACCTGCTGGGGTATCAGGAGGGTTGGTAATTCAGAATATCTGTTGGCATTTCCTAAGTACCCACTAAATGCTGAGTACTCGGATTCATTCATTCATTCCCTTAATAAATATTTTTTTATTGAAGTATATCATTGATATACAATCTTATATTGGTTTCAAGTGTGTAACACAGTGGTTCAAAAGTTGCCCACATTATTAAATCCTCATCCCATCTAGTACAGTTACTATGTGTCAACACAGGAAATCACTGGCTATATTCTCCATGCTGTACTACTATCCCTGTGACCAACTCATATAAGGATTGAGATTTTTTGTGCCCCTTTATGTTCCCTCACCACAACCCATCCCCCATGATAACCACCAGTCACTTCTCAGTGTCTATGAGTCTACTGCTCTTTTGTTCATTTTGTTTTGTTTTGCTTTTAGATTCCACAAATAAGTGAAATCACATGGTATTTGTCTTTCTCTGCTTGGCTTATTTCATTGAACATAATACCCTCTAGGTCTATCCATGTTTTCACAAATGGTAGAATTTCTTTCTTTTATATGGCTGAATAATATTCTACTGTATATATGTACCACATCTTCTTTATCTGTTCATCTACTGATGGATACTTAGGTTGCTTCCATTATCTTGGCTAATGTAAATTACATGGCAATAAACACAGTTGTGCCCTAAAGCAATCTACAGATTCAATGCAATTCCTATCAAAATACAAACAGCATTCTTCAATGAACTAGAGAAAATTGTTCTAAAATTCATATGGAACCACAAAAGACCCCAAATAGCCAAAGCAATCCTGAGAAGGAAGAATAAATCCGGGGGGATTATGCTCCCCAACTTCAAGCTCTACTACAAAGCCACAGTACTCAAGACAATTTGGTACTGGCACAAGAACAGACCCATAGATCAATGGAACAGACTAGAGAGCCCTGATATAAACCCAACCATATATGGTCAATTACTATATGATAAAGGAGCCATGGATATACAATGGGGAAATAACAGCCTCTTCAACAGCTGGTGTTGGCAAAACTGGACAGCTACATGTAAGAGAATGAAACTGGATTATTGTTTAACCCCTTACACAAAGGTAAACTCGAAATGGATCAAGGACCTGAATGTAAGTCATGAAACCATAAAACTCTTAGAAGACAACATAGGCAAAAATCTCCTGAATATAAGCATGAGCAACTTCTTCCTGAACACATCTCCTCGAGCAAGGGAAATAAAAGCAAAAATGAACTGATGGGACTACATCAAACTAAAAAGTTTCTGTACAGCAAAGGATACCATCAACAGAACAAAAAGGCATCCTACAGTATGGGAGAATATATTTGTACATGACATATCTGACAAGGGGTTAACATCCAAAATATATAAAGAAGCTACACACCTCAACACCCAAAAAGCAAATAACCCAATAAAAAAATGGGCAGAGGATACGAAGAGACAGTTCTCCAAAGAAGAAATTCAGATGGCCAACAGACACATGAAAAGATGCTCCACATCACTAATCATCAGGGAAATGCAAATTAAAACCACAATGAGATATCACCTCACACCAGTAAAGATGGCCAGCATCGTCCTCTCTTTCGTATTTTATCTCCCTGTTTGGTCCCAGGAGATGGCGGGTTAGCCAGAGACGGGTAAGATTCCTCATGGGAGGAACAACCTAAGACAGGCACAGTCGCAAGGGACCTCAGGTGAGCAACGTGGGGGCCAACTGAGGTGAGGCATAGAACCTCACCCCTCCAGACGAGAGAGACATTGCCTGTGACAAGCTGTGTCATAGGCCGAGCCCAGCTAATCATTATTCTGGTACCTTCCACAAATATATGCATATGCATTTGTGTCAATTAAAACAAAAAAGGGGGAAATGTGGGATTCACTTATAATTTAAGTATAAAAATCATATGAATAATCATAGTTGACTTGATTGATTATAGTAACTGAATTAGTTTCTCTGATATGACTGCCTTTGCATTGTTCACCTTGTGAGAACTTGTTCACTATGTTCCTTGCATTGTTCACCTTGTGGGAGCTTGTTCACTGTATTGGAGCTTGTTCATTATGCTCCAAAAGATTGGAGACTGTTGAGAATTAAGCTTGGAGTTGATTAATGATAGTGTATTGAGTTCCCTATGCAGAATTCTATTGTTGTTAGCAACCATTTGATCAATAAATGTGAGAGGTGCTCTCTCAGCATCACTCTTGAGCTGTCAAAAAAAAAAGCAGATTAGATGTAGTAGAAGAGATGTAAATGGAATAGAAATTAAAGAAGAGGAATACAAAGAAGCGGAGGCACTGAGAGAAAAAAGAATCTCTAAGAATGAAAGAATATTGAGAGAACTGTGTGGCCACTAATAAAAAAATTAATAGTTCTGGGGGTGTAATGTGCAGCATGGTGAGCAATAATGTCTTGTGTATTGAAAAGTTGTTAAGAGAAAAAACCTCAAAAGTTCACATCGCAAGAAAAAATAATTTGTAACTATGTATGTTGAAGGATGTTAACTAAACTTACTGTGATAATCATTTCACAATAAAAAAAAAGAAAAAAATTCTCAGGAATTTTGCAAGTCAGTGGTTAAACAGAGCCATGATCAAAATTAAATTATGTAAACTTAAATTTAATAAGTTGTATTTAAAAATAAAGATATGGGGAGTTCTGGTTTAATGCCTTCAGAGTTTTCACTTGGGATGATAAAAAGTTCTGGAAATTGTTAGTGGTTATGGTTTCACAACAATGTGAATTGTACTTAAACATTTTTTTAAATTGAGGTATAATTGACATATAACATTACCATAGTTTCAGGTGTACAGCATAATGGTCTGATATTTGCATATATTGTAAAATGCTCACCACAGTAAGTCTAGTTAATATCTGTCACCACACAGTTATATATTTTTTTCTTGTGATGAGAACTTTAAAGATTTACTCTTTGCAAACTTTCAAATATGCAAATGCAGTATCATTAACCATAGTCCTGTCTATATACCTCTAAAATATGTTTAGAATGGTCAATTTGTTATGTATATTTCACTAAAATTAACAACAAAAATAACGCAACAGTAGTAAATACTCAAAACTTATGGTTCCTAAGCATTTCACTACATCTTACTATTATCTATGCCCTTGAGGTTATTTATGCTTATGTAATGTAAGATGGAAATACTGTGTAGTAAGTGGCATGTCACTCTGCATCTCTTCTCTCACTGTAGCTTGAAACTTGCTGTGGTGGGACTATTATTCCAGAGAGCAGGTTGTTAAATATTTTTATAAAATAGTTTTTATTATATATTTATGTTCATATATATTTTATATATAAATATAATAAATTTTTATATATATAAAAAAAAAGATGGCCAGCATCGAAAAGACTAAGAACAACAAATGCTGGCGAGGATGCGGGAGAAAGGGGAACCCTCCTACACTGCTGGTGGGAATGTAAGCTACTTCAACCATTGTGGAAAGCAATAGGGAGGTTCCTCAAAAACCTAAAAATAGAAATACAATTTGACCTGGGAATCCCACCCCTTAGAATTTACCCAAAGAATACAACTTCTCAGATACAAAAAGACATATGCACCCTACGTTTATTGCAGCACTTTTTACAATAGCCAAGATATGGAAGCAACCTAAGTGTCCATAAGTAGATGAATGGATAAAGAAGAGGTGGTACATATACACAATGGAATACTATTCAGCCATAAGAAAGAAACAAATCCTACCATTTGCAACAACATGGATGGAGCTGGAGGATATTATGCTCAGTGAAATAAGCCAGGCAGAGAAAGACAAGTGCCAAATGATTTCCCTCATTTGTGGAGTATAACAACGAAGCAAAACTGAAGGAACAAAACAGCAGCAGACTCAGAGGCTCCAAGAAGGGACTAGTGGTTACCAAAGGGGAGGGGTGTGGGATGGCGGGTGGGGAGGGAGAGAGAAGGGGATTGAGGGGTATTATGTTTAGTACCCATGGTGTGGGGATCACGGGGAAAACAGTGTAGCCCAGAGAAGGCAAATAGTGAATCTGTAGCATCTTACTACACTGAAGGACAGTGACTGCATTGGGGTATGGGTGGGGACTTGATAATATAGGTAAATGTAGTAACCACATTGTTTTTTCATGTGAAACCTTCATAAGAGTGTATATCAATAATATCTTACTAAAAATTTTAAAAAAACACAGGTGTGCATATGATTTTTTTGAATCAAGGATTTTGTTTTCTTCAGGTAAATTCCTAGAAGTGGAATTACTGGGTCATATGGTATTTCTATTTTCAGTTTTTTTGAGGAACCTCCACACTGCTTTCCACAGTGGCTGCACCAATTTACATTCTCTCCAACGGTGCAGGAGGCTTCCCTTGTCTCCACATCCTCACCAACACTTGTTATTTTCTGTCTTTTGGACAGTGGCCATTCTAACTGGTGTAAGGTGATATCTCACTGTGGTTTCAATTTGCATTTCCCTGATGATTAGCAATATGGAACATCTTTTCATGTGCCTGTTGGCCATCTGCATTTCTTCTTTGGAAAATGGTCTCTTCAGCTCCTCTGCCCATTTTTAAATTCTGTTATTTGTTTTTTTGGTGTTGAGTCGTTTGAGTTCTTTATATATTTTGGGTGTTAATCCCTTATCAGATAAATCATTTACAAATATATTCTCCCATACTGTAGGCTGCCTTTTGGTTCTGTTTATGGTGTCCCTTAATATGAATGGCACATCCATGATCCACCATATGCCAAACCTTGTTCCCAGCACTGGGGATCAACAGTGAGCAGAAGAGTCAAAGTGCTGCCTTCACCGAGCTCATGGCTCATTGAAAAAGACAGACTAAACAAGCAAGCAAAGTTCTATCTAACTGCTTCCTGCATTTGTGCCATGAAGGAGAGAATGTGGTACTGTGGGAGTGTAAAAAGGGATGCTACTTTAGGCAGCATGGCAGATAGAAAGGGACACAAACTTTGGACACTCCTCCTAGCAAAAGATGAGGACTGTGTCTTCTCCCCTTAAATGTGGTGCATTCATCATGTTTTTATTTTCTGTGCTTCATGATGCTTTGACATCTCAGGGGCCTTGTTGGCTGGGGAGAGAGCCCTCCCAGGGCTACCTAATTCGCAGAGGCAGCAGACACTTGTCTCATATACAAACCAACCAATCCACAGCCAGTACTCCAAGCACCTCCTTTACCTATAACTCTCTCACACCGAGCAATATTCCTTCCACCCTAAGTCACCCCAGGACCAAGTCCTGGCCAACTAAAGTCCACCCCTACAGCCTGGAAAACTGTCCAATCCCAAGCTTTCTCAGCTTCCCAACCTGCAGCTTTCTTCCCACCTTCCTTCCCATTGAAAACATAATAAAGGCTCTGGGCCATGCTCTCCCCTCATTCCTGCCTCCTGACCAAACCTGTGCTTCTCCACATAGCCCTGTGCGGCATGGCAGGCCCCTTCCTCTTTGTACAGTAATAAAAATCTTCTTTCAATGGCCTTAGCCTCTCCACGTTGTCACTCAGTCATCTCCATAAGTTTAAGATCCCACAGGTTTTACTTTAAGACATCTGGGCAGGCCCTGGGGCTGGTCAGTGGGATACAGCCCTGGAGACGCTGTGTGCTCCCAGGCCTAGGCCTCAAGGTCCTGGCAGCTTTCCATTCCTGTCTCTTGGAACGCTTACTCTTCCAACTCAGCAGCCATGCTGTGAGGAAGCCCAGGCAGTCCCTGGAAGAGGCTCATGTGGGGAGGAACTCCAGCCCCTGCCAGCAGCCCCGCTGAGCTGCCAGTGTGGACGACCGCCCACCGTGTGAGTAAGCTCTGTGTGCCAAGCACCCCGAATGGCCCTTCCACCTCCAGAGGAGTTGTCCCTGATGAGCTTTGCCCCAGTAATAGATTTCTAAGCATAATGAATCACTGCTACTGCTGTCTACCAGTAAGTCTTGGGGCAGCTTGGTACGCAGCCGTGTGTGATGGGAACACACAGGAGTCTCGGAGGAGGTGGCACGTTAGCAGAGATCTGAGGGATGAGAGGGAGTCATGTGAAGAGTGGAGGAGGGAGCTTCCAGGTTAATGTGGAGGATTCAACATTTATCTCCACTCCCTCCCTCTTGAAACCCCACTAAAAGAATGGTAAAGATTTTATAAGTTGGAAAGAACTGATGAGAGGTGATCAACTTATGAAGCTAATAATAATGAAACCCAGAGTAGGGATGGGTGTACGGAGCACCCACACCAGGCTGAAGGATGGAAGGATCTAGAAACCTCTGAAAATAGAGGTGTAGAGTGGCTTGAAAGCAGGAAAATCAGTTGAAAGTTTGTATGAGAAGCAATTAGACTTCCCAATACCACTTCCCCACCTGGGCAGTCAGGTGGCTGCACCCCTGCCCGCACCACACACACGCGAGAACAGGACGCAGAGGTTAAATCAGAGAAATCTGGACTTGGGGACAGTCAGTCTGGCGGGGGTAGGGCTTCACCGCAAAACAGGGGGCTCAGCGAAAGACTGAACACTAAATGGTGGCGCTCTCAGCCCCTTTACCCCTCTCAGTCCCAAGAGCACTGGCCGATGATATGACATCTCCCAGGACCACCAGAAATAAAAAGGGGACAGTGAACCCATTTAAAAGAAGAAACGCACAGATGCTGAAACATGGGGAACCTCCACTGGATCGCTTTATAGTGCGGCTTCCAGGAGACAAGCCTTCCGCAACCCAGGTGCCCCAGCTGGCTGTCTAGAGCCTCACCCTTAATTAAGGCCAGCCAATCTTGCCTCCTCATCACAGAGACGTTTTACAAACACAGTCATTTGATCATAATGAGGCCAAAGTTGTACAGTCCAGTCCAGAGTGTCATTTTCTGGATTCCGTCACTTGAGAAAAATGCACAACACCTGTGTGAGCTGTGGACCGCACCAGGGTAAACCTGTCCCACAAGCGAGCCCTCCCATCTCACGGGGCACTGCCACTCCCAAGCGCAAACCTCTGCCAGGGCGCACACCGGAGGCAGGACACATTTTCTGCCCCTCAACCTGGTAGACCAGGTCCTCACAGATCCTGGGTCTCTCTTCGCACACAAGCGGTTCCCTTTCCCCTCCTGTGGTCCAGTGGTATTGAATGCCCCTGTTCGCAGTCTACGCCCTGTATTTTCCTTTCTCTAGGTATTTGCATATGCTGTCCTCTCTGCCCAGAACACCTTCCCTGCCTTTTTCATGTGTGCAAATTCTCTCCATCCCCTCAGGCCAGGTCAGATATGGAGCCATGTTCAAGCATTGGTGGCTCCTTCTCTGGCCCTAAGCCCCTGGTATCCCGCAGGGGCAGGGGCCAGAGCAGGTGCAAATGAGTAAGGAATGAATGGAGCTGGCCATGGCTGGGACTGGAGAGAGGACTTGACAGCGCCCAAGGCCAAGCCTGGGAGGGATGGAGGCAGTCTTACTCCAGCTCCCAGTCACTGCACGCACACCCAGAGGCTTTTCTTTCCTCCTCTCTGCCTCTCAGTTTGCCTTCTGAAAAGTTGGGACTCCACGTTCTAGAAATCATAGATCCTTCCCCAGAATCTGTCCCTACTCCCAAAAAGCACTGCTTGGTTGGGAAAGGATGGCTTCTGGACCCTCACTGCATGAGACATGCGGGCCCCTCTGGAAGTCGTCTCTGGCTTGGAGAGGCACACCCAGCCATGGCTGCGGAAGCACTGGCTCCTAAACCCCAGCCAGGGGAAGCACCAGCCACAGCTCTCAGCAGCCCAGGGCTCCAAGACTTTCTAGAATTCAGAGGCACTGTGAGTAGGGGCCCCAGCCATGCCCAGGGCCTCCAGGAGGGCAGAGGAGGGGCGGCTGTCCTCACCCACTGGGCCCCAGCAGGCCACCACTACCTCTGGCTCCCCACATACTTGCACTTCCACTTTCTTGTTTATTTCTCACAACAGTTCTGCAGCTAGGGGAACTATCGTTCCAGGGTCCCAATGAGGAAACTGAGGCTCAGAGAAGCTCAGAGAGGGATGTCCAAGAGTAAGGGGCAGAGCGTGAGGCCCAGAGTGGCTCCAAATCCAGGAGTTCTGGGCCAAGCCAGTATCATGGGGACCATATCTCTACCCACAGGGCAGACATCAGCCCAGCCAGGGTGCCCTGGTGCAAGGATGTAGACCCCAAGGGCATGCGGCTCCCTGCCACGGGGCTCCTCCAGGGCCCAACCCCCAAGCTGCTTCAGCCAGCAGACAGACATGACGTCAGACACCCTGGTTGGGAGCCCAGCACTTCACTCACCTGCTGTGCCACCCCAGGCAAGCCCTTACCTGCCCTGTCTGGGCCTGTTTCCCTGCTGAGAAATGGGTGAGGATAAGTGCCATAGTGTCCACACACCGATCACAGCCTGTTTCCATTGGTCAGAGTCCAGTGTGCTCTGCGCCCCTGCTCTGCGTCGGGTGCCCCAGTGCAGCAGTCCCTGCCTCGGGGAAGAGGCCCAGGCCTGGCCCCAAGCAGAGTCTCCAGGGAGAAGAGATGCACCAGGGCCTGGGAATGAGCCCTAGCTGGGGGCCAGCCTGTGGTTATTCCCAGCCAGACACTTCCCAGTACTGGGATCCATCACTGACTACAGGCCCAACTCTGGGAGCCCCTGGGAAGCAGGGGCTCTCCTGCAGTTATCATCTCCATTCTACAGAGGAGGAAAGTGAGGCCCAGGAGAGGCCCAGAGCCCACCCAAAGTCAGGATGGAGCTGGACTCTGAGTGCAAGCAGATGGGGCAGTGCCCAGTTCTTTCTGCTCGAATTCTGAACCCCAGCTCAGCCACCCTGTCCACACCCCCATCAGCTTCCCGTGAAGGGGGCCCAGGCACATTAACTCATTTCCCATCAGGCCCTGGAAACTGGTACCATTAGCCCCACACTGACAAGAAACGACGCCCTGTAGCCAGGCCTACCCAGCCCAGAGTGTGCTCAGACCCTCTGCCCAGGGCTCCCATCTAGCTGAGCGGAATCCCCAAAGTTCACCTTGGCCCCAGCAACCCCACTCAGTCCCTACCCCTGGCCAGGAGACCCCTGCACCCCTGATGCAGCTGAGCTGTGCAGTCCCTACCTGTGCCCCTAGAGGGGCTGAGGATGGGCACCAGCTGGAACCGTCTGGGGCCTGCGGCAGCAAAGCCAGCAGACTTTGGCACCATCTCCTCCTCTCCTGAGAAATCATTAACCCTGCCAGAGACCGCACCTACCAGGAGGATGGGCACGGCTCCTCAGCAAGAGCTGACCACGGCTGGCAAGGGGGCAGGAGGGCAGAACCCAGGTGATGGGCCCCATGCTCCTGGGACTGGAGGCTCAGGCCGCAGAACAAAGGCCTGGCAGGGACTGAGCCCAGAGGGCCCGGGGCAGGCAGGGGTGAGGAGGGTGGCGGCCAACACTCAGTGACATCCAGGCCCTCAGTCTCCTCCCTGCTACAAGAGTCCTCAGTGACAGGGCATCTGTGGAGAAGGTGAGAGAAGGCTTAGGTCAGAAGGAACTAGCAAGTAATCAAACATGGAGGCTCCAGGCAGCTTCTGTGAGGTTTTCACAGAAATGTGAAGGCAACCTTGAACTTGGATGTACTCTCCCACCTATTGTTGCTATTCTTCCTCTCCATTGAGGGCATCTGCTCTCCCACGGGGGCTCGTCCACCTGCAGGCTGGCTTTAAATAGCACCCAGGTGCTGCGGCCTTCCAGCGAGGTCTGAGCCCCTGAGTCCTCCTGCGGCCACACAGGCCCAACCATCTGCATGTTGACACAGATGAAGGGGGGCCCCCATACAAAATCACAGGTCCCTTTCAGTGGGGCGACCCTCTCCTTATTAGGGGCCACATCTGACTCACATTCAATATATATGTATCAGGTAATTACTATATGCCCCCAAATTTAAAACGTATTGTTAAAATATATATGTTATGTGTATACCCATGTTCATAGCAACATTAGTCACAATAGCTAAAACATGGAAACACCCCAAGTGCCCATCAATGGGTGAATGGATAAGCAAAATGTGGGCTTGTGTGTGTGTGTGTGTGTGTGTGTGTGTGTGTGTGTGTGTGTGTAATGGAATATCACTCAGCCTTAACGAGGAAGGACATTCTGACACCTGCATGGATGAGCCTTGAGGACACTGTGTGAGCGAAATAAGCCAGCCACAAAGAGCGCTGTATGACTCCATTTACGTGAGTATTTTGAGTAGTCAGATTCTTAGAGATGGAAAGTAGAATGAGGGTTGCCAGGGGCTGGGGTAGGGGGAATAGGAAGTTGTCATTTAATGGGTGTAGAGTTTCAGTTTTGCAAGATAAGATGAATTCTGGAGATGATGGGGGTGATGGTCGCACAGCGTTATAAATGTACTTAGTAACTCTGAATTGCATAGTTAAAGTGGTTAAGATAGTAAATTTTGTTATGTGTATTTTGCCACAATAAAAGAATTTGGAAAAAAATGCTACAACAAGCTTAAAAGGGTGAAGAAATCTGGATAAACGGAAGACATGTGAATAAAACAAAGAAAATCTAGGCCTGAATAGAGTCCCAAAATATTTAAATATTTGCTTAGAAGTTCCAGGTAATTTTCAGAAGTGGATCATGAATTGGGTTCTAAGGAAAAATATGTGTGTGTGTGTGTGTGTGTATGTACACACACACACACACACACACACACACATATGGAGAAAGCGAGGTGGGGGTGCACCAGGACCTGGGAGCTATGGTGCAGTTATACCTGAGAGGCATTTCCTTACATGTGTCCAAGGAGAGGATGCTGCAGGTGGACAGCACCTGACGTTATTAAAATGCAGTTGTTGAGACTTCCGGGAAGATGGCGGTGTGAACAGGGCGGCAGAAATCTCCTCCCAACACTATATTTATCAACGAAAACACAGCAAATACATCTATTCCTAAAAGAGAGACGAGAATACACAGGAAAGCGCACAGCGTGCAGCTACACCCGAGAGCACTCGGCACCCCAAGAGGCGGGTAAGATACGGAGCCGCGACCCGGCGGGACCCGAGCCCTCCCCCACCCCAGCGCACCGGCGGGAGGAGAGGATTCAGAGCCGGGAGGGAGAGGAAGTACACCCCGCGAAGTAGCCAGCCCCGGTGATCTGCGCGGGGAGCGCTGACCCACATTGCGCAGTGCAGCGGAGATTGGAGAGACAGAGGGGCAGGATCTGAGCGGGGAACGCGCCAGGGTGCTTGCAGCCGGCTCCCGGGAAGGAAAAAAAAAAAAAGCGTGCGCTTTCTTCAGCGGTCTTAAAGAGACAGGAGCCCAGCGGAGGAGCCGGATCGCCCCAGCACACTCAGCCCAGCAGGCTGGGAGTCCTGGGGAGTTTCAGACGCCTTAGCTGGCGACTGAGGAAGCGTAGCCATACTTACACTTCTCACTGAGATCAACAGCCTCCTATTCGTTCCCACCCCTGCCAGAGTGATAAAGGGCCCTGCAGAGCGGCGCAGTCACAGCTGTGGAATAGTGGGGCAACAGCGCCACCTACAGCATTCCCACAGAATCTACGTCCAGGTGGCCATTTTTTTGTTGTTTTTTTGGTTTTGTTTTGTTTTTTATTTTGGTTTTGTTTTTTCTTTTCTTTCTTTTTTCTTTTTTTCTTTCTTTCTTTCTTCTTTTTTTTCTCTCTTTTTTCTTTTCTTCTCTTTTTAAAGTCTTAAAGAGCCCAGCTGACATACGTGGCAACTATCAGTGACCAATTATATAGCCATGAAAAGACAGAGGAATATGGTTCAGACCAAAATCAACCAGACAACCCCAGAGAGGGAGTCTGAAGGGATGGAAATGCACAGCCTCCCTGAAAAAGATTTCAGAATAAAAGTCATAACCATGCTGATGGACCTACAGAGAAATGTGCAAGAGCTGAGGGAGGAAGTGAGGGAACTGAGGAAAGACAATGCAGAAATCAGACAAGCGATCGACGGGCTTAACAGCAGAATGGATGAGATGCAAGAGACTGTTAATGGAATAGAAAACAGAGAACAGGAGTACAGAGCAGCTGAGGCAGAGAGAGATAAAAGGATTTCTAGGAATGAAAGAATATTAAGAGAACTGTGTGACCAATCCAAACGGAACAATATTCGCATTATAGGAGTACCTGAGGAAGAAGAGAGAGAAAAAGGGATAGAAAGTGTCTTTGAAGAAATAATTGCTGAAAACTTTCCCTCGCTGGGGAAGGAAGTAGTCTCGCAGTCCACCTAAGCTCATAGATCTCCCAACACAAGGGACCCAAGGAAGACAACACCAAGACACATAATAATTAAGATGGCAAAGATCAAAGATAAAGACAGGGTATTAAAGGCAGCTAGAGAGAGAAAAAAGATCACCTACAAAGGAAAACCCATCAGACTATCATCAGACTTCTCAACAGAAACCTTACAGGCCAGAAGAGAATGGCATGACATATTTAACGTTATGAAACAGAAGGGCCTCGAACCAAGAATATTGTATCCAGCACGATTATCATTTAAATATGATGGAGGGATTAAACAATTTCCAGACAAACGAAAGTTGAGAGAGTTTGCCTCTCATAAACCACCACTACAGGATATCTTAAATGGACTGCTCTAGATGGAGACACACCTAAGGCTAAAAAGATGTCACCAGAGAAAATAAAATCATAGCAAAGAAAGCAGACCATCCAAATACTAACTAAAGGCAAAGAATAAAACATCTATTATAGAAAGAATGGAGGAGGAGGAATAAGAAGGGAGAGAAAGAAAGAAACATCAGACTGTGTTTACAATAACTTAACAAGAAAGGTAAGTTAGATTGTTAGATAGTAAAGAAGCAACCCTTGAACCCTTGGTAACCACGAATCTAAAGCCAGCAATGGCAATAAGTACATACCTATCAATAATCACCCTAAATGTAAATGGACTGAATGCACCAATCAAAAGACACAGAGTAACAGAATGGATAAAAAGGCAAGACCCATCTATATGCTGCCTACAAGAAACTCACCACAAATCCAAAGATATACACAGACTAAAAGTGAAGGGATGGAAAAAGATATTTCATGCAAACAACAAGGAGAAAAAGCAGGTGTTGCAGTACTTGTATCAGACAAAATAGACTTCAAAATGAAGAAAGTAGCAAGAGATAAAGAAGGACATTACATAATGATAAACGGGTCAGTCCAACAAGAAGATATAACCATTATAAATATATATGCACCCAACACAGGAGCGCCAGCATATGTGAGACAAATACTAACAGAATTAAAGGAGGAAATAGACAGCAATGCATTCATCTTAGGAGACTTCAACACACCACTCACTCCAGAGGACAGATCAACCAGACAGAAAATAAGTAAAGACACAGAGGCACTGAACAACACACTAGAACAGATGGACCTAACAGACATCTACAGAACTCTACACCCAAAAGCAACAAGATACACATTCTTCTCAAGTGCACATGGAACATTTTCCAGAATAGAGCACATACTAGGCCACAAAAAGAACCTCAGTAATTTCAAAAATATTGATATCCTACCAACCAACTTCTCAGATCACAAAGGTATAAAACTAGAAATAAATTTTAGAAAGAAATCAAAAAGGCTCACAAATACATGGAGACTTAACAACACTCCCCTAATTAATCAATGGGTTAACGACCAAATCAAAACAGAAATCAAAGAATATATGGAGACTAATGACAACAACACAAAGCCACAACTTCTGTGGGACGCAGCAAAGGCAGTTCTAAGAGGAAAGTATATTGCAATCCAGGCCTATTTAAAGAAGGAAGAACATTCCCAAATGAATAGTCTAAAGACACAATTACTGAAATTGGAAAAAGAAGAACAAATGAGGCCCAAAGTCACCAGAAGGAGGGACATAATAAAGATTAGAGAAGAAATAAATAAAATTGAGAAGAATAAAACAATAGAAAAAAATCAATGAAACCAAGAGCTGGTTCTTTGAAAAAATAAACAAAATAGATAAACCCCTAGCCAGACTCATTAAGAGAAAAAGAGAATCTACACACATAAACACAATCAGAAATGAGAAAGGAAAAATCACGACGGACCCCACAGAAATACAAAGAATCATAAGAGAATATTATGAGAATCTATATGCTAACAAGCTGGAAAACATAGAAGAAATGGACAACTTCTTAGAAAAATACAACCTTCCAAGACTGACCAAGCAAGAAACAGAAAAACTAAACAGACCAATCACCAGTGACGAAATCGAATTGGTAATCAAAAAACTACCCAAGAACAAAAACCCCGGGCCTGATGGATTCACCTCTGAATTCTACCAGACATATAGAGAAGAAATAACACCCATTCTCCTTAAAGTTTTCCAAAAAATAGAAGAGGAGGGAATACTTCCAAACTCATTCTATGAAGCCAGCATCACTCTAATACCAAAACCCGGCAAAGACCTCACCAAAAAAGAAAATTACAGACCAATATCCTTGATGAACGTAGATGCAAACATACTCAACAAAATATTAGCAAACCGAATTCAAAAATACATCAAGAGGATCATACACCATGATCAAGTGGGATTCATCCCAGGGATGCAAGGATGGTACAACATTCGAAAATCCATCAACATCATCCACCACATCAACAAAAAGAAGAACAAAAACCACATGATCATCTCCATAGATGCTGAAAAAGCATTTGACAAAATTCAGCATCCATTCCTGATTAAAACTCTCAACAAAATGGGTATAGACGGCAAGTACCTCAACATCATAAAGGCTATATATGACAAACCCACAGCTAACATCATACTTAACGGCGAGACGCTGAAAGCTTTTCATCTAAGATCGGGAACAAGACAGGGATGCCCACTCTCTCCACTGTTATTCAACATAGTACTGGAGGTCCTAGCCACAGCAATCAGACAAAACAAAGACATACAAGGCATCCAGATTGGTAAAGAAGAAGTCAAATTGTCACTATTTGCAGATGACATGATACTGTACATAAAAAACCCTAAAGATTCCATTCCAAAACTACTAGAACTAATATCTGAATTCAGCAAAGTTGCAGGATACAAAATTAACACACAGAAATCTGTTGCTTTCCTATACACTAATGATGAACTAACAGAAAGAGAAATCAGAAAAACAATTCCATTCACAATTGCATCAAAAAGAATAAAATACCTAGGAATAAACCTAACGAAGGAAGTGAAAGACCTGTACTCTGAAAACTACAAGACACTCCTAAGAGAAATTAAAGAGGACACCAACAAATGGAAATGCATCCCATGCTCCTGGCTAGGAATAATAAATATTGTCAAAATGGCTATACTACCTAAAGCAATCTACAGATTCAATGCAATCCCTATCAAACTTCCAACAGCTTTCTTCAATGAACTGGAACAAATAATTCTAAAATTCATATGGAACCACAAAAGACCCCGAATAGCCAAATCAATCCTGAGAAGGAGAAATAAAACAGGGGGAATTACACTCCCTGACTTCAAGCTCTACTACAAAGCCACAGTAATCAAGACAATTTGGTATTGGCACAAAAACAGACCCACAGACCAGTGGAACAGAATAGAAAATCCAAACATTAACCCAAACATATACAGTCAATTAATATTTGATAAAGGAGCCTTGGATATACAATGGGGAGATGACAGCCTCTTCAGCAGCTGGTGTTGGAAAAACTGGACAGCTACATGTAAGAGAATGAAACTGGACTACTGTCTAGCCCCATACACAAAGGTAAACTCAAGGTGGATCAAAGACCTGAATGTAAGTCATGAAACCATAAAACTCTTAGAAAAAAACATAGGCAAAAATCTCTTGGACATAAACATGAGCAACTTCTTCATGAACATATCTCCCCGGGCAAGGGAAACAAAAGCAAAAATGAACAAGTGGGACTATATCAAGCTGAAAGCTTCTGTACAGCAAAGGACACCATCAGTAGAACAAAAAGACATCCTACAGTATGGGAGAATATATTCATAAAACGTATCTGATAAAGGGTTGACATCCAAAATATATAAAGAACTCATGCACCTTAACAAACAGAAAGCAAATAATCCAATTAAGAAATGGGCAGAGGACATGAATAGACACTTCTCCAAAGAAGAAATTCAGATGGCCAACAGGCACATGAAAAGATGCTCCACATCGCTAATCATCAGAGAAATGCAGATTAAAACCACAATGAGATATCACCTCACACCAGTGAGGATGGCCAACATCCAAAATACAAACAACAACAAATGTTGGCGAGGATGTGGAGAAAAGGGAACCCTCCTACACTGCTGGTGGGACTGCAAATTAGTTCAACCATTGTGGAAAGCAGTATGGAGGTTCCTCAAAAAACTCAAAATAGAAATACCATTTGACCCAGGAATTCCACTCCTAGGAATTTACCCTAAGAATGCAGCAGCCCAATTTGAAAAGGACAGATGCACCCCTATGTTTATCGCAGCACTATTTACAATAGCCAAGAAATGGAAGCAACCTAAGTGTCCATCAGTAGATGAATGGATAAAGAAGAAGTGGTACATATACACAATGGAATATTATTCAGCCATAAGAAGAAAACAAATCCTACCATTTGCAACAACATGGATGGAGCTAGAGGGTATTATGCTCAGTGAAATAAGCCAAGCCGAAAAAGACAAGTATCAAATGATTTCACTCATATGTGGAGTATAAGAACAAAGAAAAAATACTGAAGGAACAAAACAGCAGCAGGGTCATATGATGGCCTAGTCTTCTTATATTTACCTTTTGAATATACTCAATGCAGCAGACTCACAGAACCCAAGAACGGACTAATAGTTACCAAAGGGAAAGGGACTGGGGAAAATGGTCGGGAAGGGAGGGATAAGAGGGAAAAAGGGGCATTACGATTAGCAGATGTAATGTTGGGGGGGGCACGGGGAGGGCAGTACAAGTCAGAGAAGACAAGTAGTGATTCTATAGCATCTCACTACGCTGATGGACAGTGACTGTAGTGGGGTTGGTGGGGGGACCTGATGAAGGGGTAGTTTAATAATCGTAATATTGCACATGTAATTGTAAATTAATGATAATAAAGTAAATTATATTAAATAAAGAGCATATTCTTGGCAGCCGTTATGAAATTAAAAACAAAAACAAAAAGCAACTGTCTGTGGACTTGTGGGGCTTTGAGCGGCACTCAAGCTTGAGCATACATGTCCTCAGTAATGTGTAGGTACTCAACCGGTCAGAACTGATCTGCATACCCCTGCCGAAACATAGGAATTGAAATTTCCTTTTAGCTTTCCTCATGAAGTTTATAGCTTGGAATAAATTAAGACTTACAGGAAAGTTGCAGAGATACACGGAGAGCTCACGTGGGCACCTCTTGTTTATTTCTGCGAAGACTGGCATCTCCTGTGAGCAGAGCTGAAACGCTGACACCATCAGTCGGTGCTAACTGAGCTCCATACGGTATTTGCATTTCGCCAGTGCTGCTACTGTGTCCCAGGACCCCACATTCCCTTATGTGTCAAGCTTCCTAAGTTTCATCTGGCCCATGACAGGCTCTCAAACTCTCCTTGCTTTTCATGACCTTAGCAGGCTTCAGAAGTATACCAAGCACGTATTTTGTAGAATGTCTCTTCTTTTGAGTTTGATGTTTTTCTCATGGTTGATTAGACAGGGGTAAAGGGTTTGGGGTTGAAGACCACAGAGGTAAAGAGCCTTTTGGCTCACATCATATCACGCGGTACAGGTTAGGAACCTGACTTTTCAGTGGTAATGACCTTGATCTTGAGTTTGAATTTGACCTTGGTGACCTAACTAAAGTAACACGGGGACTGTTTTTTCTGATGTTCAGGATGACCCAAAGGATGGTAGGAACTTTTACTGCGGGGATAATGCAGCTTGCATTGCCAATGGGATGTCCACAGTGTATCAGTGGGAATTCAGATCTGTTTTCTTAGGAGGAATAATGTGAGACTGGCCCCTGCTCACGCCACCTCCCACGGAGCCCTGTAGACCATAGAAACAGCCTCTATAGGCTGGCCATCATTCCCACACAACTCCTCACCTCCTTTTCTCTCCACCATCCTCCTGACAGTTTGTTTTCGCCCCGAGGACTGTACCTTACTCATCAAAGGACTTCCAAATTGTAGAGGAAGAGTGTTCGACATCCACATTCATATATTTGAACACAAAAAAAGCAATCACACTTTTTGATAGCCAAGAGGTCCAATATGGCTTTTTGATCAGTCCACGAGGATTGGTTTTAAAGCTTTGTTATATAATGAACACCTTTTTCGTTCATTAGATCAGTATCTGCTGGTCCAATATTTACACAGAAATGTATCTTATACTTATTTAATATGTGTATTATAAATAAATTCAATATAAAACTAAATCCTTTGCTGGCACTCAGCATGTGAAAAACTGTAGAGGCTGACTTTAATATAATCAAGGAAGCACATTGTTTTTCAAAATTGCTTTAGAATAGTAGGCCCTAGAAGAAAGGTTTTAAGAAGTGTTTAGTGCACGGTCCAGGTGGAACATTCAAGTTGCGAGGAGCTAGCTGATCTACGGAGGAGAGGTCACATGTGAACAGATGATAATGTCTGGGGATTAACAGGGGCATGCATTGGAAGAAAAATGGCATGAATTGGGAGCAAAGCACGGCAGCCACCTGCTATAAAAAACAGCTTACTTTCCTGCGGGGAATGAGAACTGTTTCTATCATCACTTCACAGACGTATTAAGGGAAGCAAAACGGAATCTCCATTCCAAATCTCTGGAGAATTTACAAGCCAGGTGTTGGGCAGAGGGAACACTGCTTTCCTTTACACAGAAACCTGCATTGCACTGGGGCATCCGGAGTGTCACGGCTACATAACACTACTTTTTACATTTCCACCACCAACGTGCAGGTGTACAGCTCCACAGGGAGCACTAGGAGCTGCAGATCGGTCTATGGAGATGAGACAGAACAGAGAGAACAGCAACTCGATCTTAATTAGGGTTGGAAACAGGATTGTAGAAAAATCCCCTAGGTGAATGCACGGAAAACATAACGCTAGAGGGAAATATTCAGGCTAGGTTGTACGGGAGGGACTGTGTGGGGAGCAGCAATCAGGAGGGTTGAGGGCACTGCTTCTTTTTAAGACAAAATATGAAAAGTAGGGAAAAAATGAAGCCATGGTAAAGCATGGGAATGAAAAGCATCTACACCTGAATTATAAGGAGACTCGATGGTGTGTTCACCAGTGAGAGAGAAGTCAGAAGCAGAGAAACAGCAAAGAGGACCGAGACAGAAAAATGCACTGCAAGCTCAAGGGAGTGAAGGGCACACATGATTTGTTATCAGTCTAAATTGTCAGTTGACAAGAGGACGAATGGAGAATAAAGTATGGGGGTTGGAGAGAAGGATCAAGGAGAAGAAATTGATAAGGAAAGGATGGCAGGCGATTCAAAGGCAAAATAAACAACTCAGTGCACCACAAGAGGTCAGCAGAACGTGGAGTCCCTCTCACTGGGGAGTAAGGGATTCCCAAGAAAGAACGCTGGATGAGGTAGGGAAGGAATATAACAGCGGCAGAACAGTATCTTTGATATGTGCAAACACTGATTTAAAGTACAATGTTAGCTGGGCTCGTCCTGCTGCTTCTGTGTTTTGATTCCTGTGTATCTATAAAGAACATACATAGGCACATAAACAACACGTTCTTTATCTCCATAATCTTTGTCCTGGAGTCAAGAAAGTGCCTTGATCAATACATAGTTTGATTTATCATGAATCTCCAGAACTTACAGAATTTTCTGAGGTAGCTTTCAGGACAAAAAAAAGTGGCTGTGAAATGTTCTAACGCCCAGCCTCTTTACGAACACATTATTGCCTCTTGAAGAGTATCTTAAATATTGAAATCGAATGTCATAACCATTCATTCTCATAATCCTGCCTACTGCTACGGTGTGCTCTGCGATTCCCTGTTAAAAGGAGAAGTCTGATTATTTTCCTCCTTTGTGCCACAGTCCCTTGATATTTTTATCCTGCCTTCTTTTATTTACAAGAAAGCTTCTCGGGTGTTTTTTCTTCAATGTTGATATTAAAGAAGTAAATCACCAGGATGCACAGACGTCTTTCCTTTTGCCCAGCTCACGCAAACACCTGAAGGTCCCTTTCTTAGGGGACTTTGGGTCTGTTATTCCTTAACATCACTCCCTTTGTCCCCTTGCAATACGTTGAGATGCCAGATGCCTTTCCCTGTCACCTTTCCCCCCATCCATTTCACCTCTTAATTTTTAAAAAACCTGAACGACAGGGTAATTCCTAGATTCCATCCTGTAATTCGCCTTTTTAAGTATCCAACATACACACCAGTCCCTGCGCTGACTGTGATTTAAAATCCTCAGGCACCATTTCCATTTAAACTCTTGCGTTTTTGATTGACGGCCGCTTCCTTCCCAGGATTGCTCAGTTTCCTGACCCTTCACCTGCGAAGGATGGTGCCCTTGAGGATGCTTCTTGTGGAGATTTCAAAGTCTGCACCCTTTTGTTTGCATATCAGCACCAAAGGTGGTTTACCTTTTCTCTTCTTTCTTTTTGGGGAGTTGACAGGCATTGACACACCTTATTCACTCCCAGGGTAAGTAGTTCTGAACCAAGTGGGAAGACAATAGGCAAGGTATGCTTTCTACAGCTTTCTCTATGGCCAACATTATGGCCCCTGGGGAGTGAGGAGGGACTTGGACTTGAGGGCAACAGGACACTGAGGTAGGCTGTCCAGTGAAAGGCTTATTTCTTTGGTGCGGCTGTAGCTCATTGGACGGACCTGAGAACATGTCTGTGACAGATGCCACAGCTTTGCAAGGACCCAGCGTGGCAGCGCCCCATTTAAAGGACTTTGCAAGGGGGGGTGTAGGGTAAAATGATCCTTCGCAAGCAAACGGCAGCGTAAAGGGATTCCCTTCTTCCTTATCCTACTCTGTGCACCTGAGAAAGACTGGCTGCCACGTTCCAGAAATACATCATTGTTTCATGATTACATGCTGTGGCCATTTTGACTGGGTTTGGAAGAGAAGAAGTTAAATTTAGGTGCTCAAGGTATCTTGACCTGAAAATCTCTCTCCTGGACTCCTTGTTTAATCTGGGCTCATCAAGTCCACTTCCTTTATCCTACGTGCATGTGATTTAGCTCCTATCCTTCTTAGTAGGCTTCCATAAACCTCTCAAATGTCATTCATGTCCTTTTAAATAAGGAGGCATAAACTGGACAGTGATAGCACCGCACTTCCACCCACCACTAGGACATCTCTTTCCCACGACTTGTGTGATGGCACTGATGCCAACTGTGTGACTCTGGTCACCTGTGCACCTGAGAAAGAAAGGCTGTTCAAGAAGGATCACTCTAGCATCTCCAGACCCGGTCGGCTTTTCCACCCAGGCACCAGGCCGCCACCCTATGCTTGTCATGAGGTGGAAGTGGATGACGTTCTGACAATGCAATGTCCGAATAACAATGCACCTTCAAAATAAAACATCTATGCATCCTCCTTTCCTCAAGCTCTGTTTGCCAGTGAAGCCAGGATAAGACACGTCATTTCCCAGAGAACTTGCATTTTTAAAATAATTAAAACCTCGGGAAAAGGAATAAAGAACTCATTGAGAATTCTCACTGAGAATTATTTTCATTTCAGCATAGAATTCCCAACAGCTCGAACCCTACTGCACTGACTACTACAATATCCATTTAGTCACTTATTTGCAATGTACGCCTGAGCTACATAGGATCGTCAACAACAGTAAGGGTTAACATCATAGCCAGAGTAACATAGTAGTGACTATGTATGTATACATGTGGTCCTAGAGACCACACCACTGTTCTATCAGGAGCCAAAGGGAAATATTTGACAGCTGTTGTGTATCAGTCAGGGATCCCTGGTAGTATACAATAGATCTATTCCGAACTAACTTGAGAGAAAAAGAAAAATGATTAGAAAGAAATGAGCATAGTTCAGGGAACTCAAGGAACCACCAAAAATCTGGGCAGAAATGAAAAGGCAGAGGGCAGCTCTGGGGAATCTCCTAGCAGGAGATAATTTCCCTCATCCATTCATATGCTGCTAGGATGAATGAGAATCCACTCATCCTTTAAAGGATTAGGTGTCCTCAGAGGCATCCAGCTGGACTAGGCTGGTCCTTGCTCATTCCTTGACAAGGGGAAAAAAGGCGTCTATATGCAAGCCCCGGAGAAACTGCACATGATCTAGGAGATGCGATTCTCCAAAAGAAAATTGCTGTGTTGATTGCCAAAAAAGACAAATAGATACTTGGCAAAGAAAAAAATAAAAAAGAAAAGAAAATTGTATCTCCTTATCTACACCAATGGTCTCATCACCACAATTCTCTTTGTGGACAAAGACTGCACCTCCAGCGTGGGAGGGACTGACCCCCTCTGCCATCAGCCCGCCTCCTGCATCTGTATTTTATCCTCCATTAGTACTGGCATTATACATAATGCCTTGTGGGGCCGCAGGCCGTGAGAACAGGGAGGACTCAGCTGGTTCAGCAGGCAGCCCAGCCCCTCGTGTGAGAGAGATGCCCAAAGGCATGTCCCCTGCCATTAATTTTCTAGTTTTCCATTATTGCTCTCTGCTTCCACAATGCTGAAATTGTACCATATTTTAGTTACAGATCTTTCAAGAAGTCTTCGCTGCCCTTCTTATGGTTACAGCCTGCTAGTGGCTCTTTTAAAGAGCCTGTGCCTTTTAGAGTATTAAAACAATACAAGAGTGGTTTTTAAAATAACTCATAAAGAAACCTACCACTTGGAGGGAAAGGTGAGCTGTCAGTTCTTCACTTTTGTTTCTACAGGAATAGGCATCGAACGGAAGAGGGCTATTTCTTTCTCCTATAATAAATCTGTATGTCATATTTCCCACAGATGAGGGCACAGTATAACAAGCCCATTGTGAATAAACCTCATACCAGATCTAACCCAAAATGTGACCTGGGTATCGTTAAACTCTGGTGTCTGGCCTCTCAGTCTGCCTCTGATTCTTTGACAAATGTTACATGTTCCACCTCCCTTCAACCAGGAATTCAGCTAGCCACGTGGCAAGAAAAATGACAAATATCCCCTTTGCCACCCCATGTTAGCTAGCACATAGGGCTGGAACAACAGTCACCTAAAATTTTCAGCAAAAGAGCAGAAGATAGATATTTTTGGCTTCATGGGACATAATAACCCTGTTGCAACTACTGAGCTCTGCTGTGGTGGTGAGGAAGCCACCATAGATGACACATAACGACTTGTGTCAGTTTGTACTTACTTACACTTTCTGTTTACAGAAACAGAAAATGGGCCAGATTTGGCCAGGGGCTGGTCTGCTGGCCCGCGGTTTAGAGCTCTGCCTTCATCACCAGCATCCTGAACTCTGGTCATGTTTCACACAACAGCAGTAACAAAAATAATTCCTCTTCCTTTTATCTTATTACCTACCTATTTCATGTTCTACACACCTGTGCAAATGTACTAATCTCCGTAACAACCCCTGAGATAATTATCTCAATTTTCTACAAGAAGTGAGCTCAGTTAACTACTCTGATTAATATCTGCAAACCTTCCTAGGGAAGCTTCGGGCTTTGGTAGTTTGGGGAGTTTTTTTGGGGGTGCGAGTCGGGATGGCTGGGCTATGCTGCGAGCATAAGCAACCCCACCATATCAGTAGATCCGCTAACCAAAACCTATTTTTTCCTTATGGAAAGTCAAGGCTGCTCTGCACGTCAGTTGAGCTCTCTGCAGCTGTCCGCTCTAGGCTGCTGGGTTTATATGTCACCTGTGCACCCACAAACTTTAACACGCATGGAAACCATCTGGGAGCTTGTGACCATAAAGCTTCTGCTACTGCCAGAGTTTTGAGGGCAGGATCTCTGGTCTGAACCGCTAACTCTCCCACGCATGTGGATACAGTGGGTCTGGTGACCACATTTATGTAGTGAGTGGCACTGCAGCAAGAAAATGATTCTACGTGGAGAGAGACATCTGTTGAAACATCACATTGGCCAAATGAGTCACGAGGCTGTGCACAACTTGGAGAAGACAGGACAAGGCATTACTCCTTTGACAGGGAGTAGAGTTAGCATGCATACTGCTAGTCATCGTGTCTACTCAGTCCAGGCTTGTGTGACCAGTCTTTACCCCTTTCCCCGTATGATTTTGTTTACCCTCTTGCTTGTGGAGATCACTTCTGAGCCCTATCCTACTGGTGTGTCTCTCCCTAAGAGTCCTGTCCCCTGAGATTGCCTCCTTACCCCTAACCGCTTGCTAGGCAAAGTGAGGTTCTGGTCCACCTGCTTCAGCAACAAGGGAAACTTGTCAAAAACAGAGTCTCAGGATCCACCCCAGGTCCAATGAATCATAATCACGCTTTAAGGAGACCCCGACGTGACTTGCACGCACATTAAAGAATGAAAACCATGTTGCAATCCACCCCTTAGAAAAGTGAGCTATCTTCTGAGAAGTGAAATAAAATAACGTAGAAGAATGAATCGCGAGAAGTCATCTAAGGCCCGTGACTGCCCCTGGGTTATCTGTCGGTTCCAGCAAGGAGGAACTCTGGGACCTGTACAGGTAAAGAAGAAAATGTGTTCAGCCTTCCCCAAATGAGGAGAAAGCCAGAGCTCTGGGGTTGCTACCCTCTCAGGGACAAGGTGACAACAGAATATCTCAAATGAGGGACAATAAAACACTTCCTTTATTGATGTTGACTTTGTGCAGTGGTGGGGGAGGGAGCACACCCAAAAATTTATATGGGTTTCTGGCGTGAATTCATACCTACTGTGTAGTTAAAAAACTTCCATCTGAGAGATTCGGTTTAAGGTGGCTTTAGGTTGTTCATACCTCCGGGACCCTGACAAGTGTAAATACAAATCTTCTGTAAAGGAGCTGATGGAAAACTCAGGCCACAACCATTTTTCTACAAAAACTTCCACTGACCACGAGGCCACAGAATATAGGAAGAAGCCAGGAAAATGAGCAAGAGTCATCAGAAAGGACGGGCAGTGAAGTCAGATACTTTATATGTTGGGATGAGCAAATACCAATCAAATAAATACTTTAATACAATTAAAAAGAAATGATTAAAACTATGAGTGAGGAGAAAAGTATTATCAAAATGGAGAGCAAAGTTTAAAGGAGCTGAGAGAATGTATATATGTTTGACAAAATGTTAGCCAGTGTCATGCAATATAATGTATTGTTTACTATGTGCAAGGCACACTTTAAGAATTTTCACACACTAACTCACATCATCCTTTCAACAGTCTTACAAGGTAAGTATGAGCTGGCCTAAAGTCACCTGGTTACTATGTCTTAGGAATAGGCTATGAAAGCCACCAGCAATCTGTCACCATAACCTGGCCTCTTGATCAGTGCAAATAGGATCTCTGAATGGCTGTGTCTAGCCCAGAGACAGAAGCAGAAAGAAAACTAGAAAACTAGAATACAGGTCTGAAGACCTATGAAAAGAAATGCAGAAGGACAAATGAGTGAAAGGGATGTGTAAAGGTCTGTGAGAAGGTTAGGATAGGTGCAAATGGAACTCCTGAAGGCAATGAGAGAGAGAATGGGACCAGGTCATGTCAGGAGAGGCATGTTCTTAAGACAATTAAATTCACGATATATCAGATTCAGTGAACAGAGCACCCCTCAAGCAGGAAAAAGTAAAAGAGATCCACATTGAGGGACAGTAATAAAAATACTGGATACCAAGAACACCAATGTCAAAGAGCTTAAAACAGGTCCACGTACTAACATGTATACACCCCCCCACACACACACACATGTATTATTACCCAGCAAGGTATGAGTATAGCCCAAGAACAACAGGACAGTGAAATCCATTCTTCACATTGCCAAGACAAAATGACTACAATCCATACTTGCACTCCTGAAAGAACAATCTTTTCAAGTAGGAGGTAAAAATAGATACATTTTTAGATCACAAAAACAGTGACGATGTACCATCAAGAGAGGCCCACGAAAGAGATCTCTGAAGGAAACATACAGGGGAGAAGGAAAATGATCGAGAGGGAAGATGTATATTTTGAGAAAGATGGATGAGGAAGGAAAAAAAAAGATTTTCATAGAACTTGATGGAGTCTTTTAAAATGTCTATGGATGTGTCAAAGGCCAGGAATCATCAAAATACTCCTGGGAAAGGGGTGGTTATGGACTCACGGATACCAAATCCGCAGTAGTTAAGGATGTGTGCTCTTGGCAAAGGGAACAGAGCCCTGTGCAGACTTAGCAGGTGATCGAGCTCACAGCTGGAGGAAGGGAGACACTTCAAGAACACAGGTAAACAGTGAATACACTTGCCAGGAAGGATAAGGTGGGAATAAGTGATCAGAAAACATATAAAGCAATGTTCAACCTTACTTGTCATCAGAGGAATGTAAATTAAAAGCTCAACGTAAAATGCTCATCCTTCTACATCTACCTGATGAGAAAATACTAGAATGTCATAATACCCACTGCTCTCGAGCATCTGTTGGAATCACAGCTCTCAAATACATTCAGTGGGAGTGTACATCAACTGGGCCTTCGGAAACAAATTTGGGGTAGTCTGAACTTGGAAGTCGCTTATTCTCCATGATCCAGCCATTCCGCTCCTAAACACCTCTGATGTATAAACTCTCAGAGGAAATCTTAAACATGTGCATGAGACACATAAATAAATTGTAGATATAGTCATAGCATGGTATAATACATACAGACTCCATATACATGGACCAGCTCATGACAATGTTTTTGAAAAATAAATGCAATTTTTCTTCTTCGTATGAAAAAGCATTGACTACCAGACAGATTTTATGGGACTCAGTATCCTAAGATACTGAAATGTACTCACATAAGTTCAGACTGTTAATCATTTATTTCAAAGCATAGCCGTTAAATGCTGTACTAAGTTCTAAGCATATAATGAACAATAAAAGAGAGGCTCTGCTATCCAGAAACTGATAATTTCATTTGTAAATAATGGAATCTCAATAGATTGAAATAATTGTTTTTGCCAAGGGGTGTACAATGTGCTATGAAAGTGCCTACAAGAATCAGAAAGGCCCCAGCGCTCCTGAACGGCAGCTATAAATCATGCATTCTGCAGAACTGTTTCCTAGACACTTTTCTCTTTCCACCTGTCAGCAATGACCCTGTGATGGACGACTGTCCTGACGATGCTGATGAGGAAAACAGCCTCAAGGATATGCGGGATCAGAACCCAGATCTGGGACAGCCTACAACCACTTTGGATGACGTCAATTTGGCTTCCCATGAACTTGGAAGGGGCACATGCTCACGAGCTAGCAATGCCATTCTGAAGCCCTGCCTAGTCCAAACCACGACTGCAGCAGACATTCAACGCCAGGTCTGGCCAGCTCCCAAATGCCTGCTTTTTATGACCTTCTGCTTTGCCATCTATCTTAATCACAGACCAAAGGCCTACGAAATGCCTTTAAAAAACTCTTAACAGCCCTGCCTGCAGACGTGGAAGCTGAACTCCTTATGCTTTTACTAGACACTCTATTCTAGCTCCAGGATATTGCTTTTTTATCTCCTGACGGGCTCCTGTTCCACAGCTGGAGAATACAATTACTTGATCTGCACCCGACCCTTTCCATAAATACTGCAATTTCTGCAAAATGGGAGGTCACTTGGTTGTTCAGAATTGAATTAAGAGATCTGTAAGTGTTACTTCCTGTGTCCAACATCTAACTTGCATAGTCCACGGCATGAATTACTCGGTAAGCCAAGCTTGCAATTATTAGCCTTTCAAGACTGTATTAACATTGCCTGGAATTGTCAAATGAGAATATACATTTAACTGAAAAGACTTGGCAGGTATTAAATTGTTGATATGGCATGCCGCCCCTGCTCTCAGTCGCAGTCCTTGTGTGGAGAGCATCTGAAAAACTCAATGCCTGATGACAGGTCACTTCTCCTCTTGGTAGGATGTGCGAGATTACAGCCTCGTGGTTCATGATCACAGCCCTTTTGCACGATGTTTAGCTCCTCTTTGGACTTCCCATAACTTCAGGACTTTGGGTCCGCCTGCACATGGTATCTGACTATGGGATGATGGGCTGGCATGGTGATTTCACCAGTCGCACAGCTTTACCGGGGTGTCGATATCAGAAAACCAGCCTGTCTTTAGGTGTTCGGAAACACTGCCTTGCTCACACAGTTATTTTATTTCAGTTCCGGAGAACCGTTAGCACCATCTAGCATTCATGCCCAGGTGCGAGACATTGAGTTACATTTAAAGTTCTGAGGATCTCCTAGGGACCAAAAGCTACAATGACAGCAGGTCTGGCCTCTATCCTCCTAGGACGTTGGACATGAACCCTGCCATCCTGATGGACAGTTTCACACCACACAGTCCCTCTTCTCCACCGTCACTTCAAAGAACGTTCTGCTTCCAGAATGCATCTTCCCAATTAATGTGTCATCAGGGATGTTTTGGTTTGGTGGCAAAATTCAGTTCTAAATTGGGATGATGACATTTTAATCTGGATGTTATACTTCACTGGTGTCGATTGGTAGCATACACATGGCCAAATCTGAGGGCAGAGATCCAACTTTAACTCCCAGGGTGAGCGTTTGTAAGCCAGCTAAACTTGTACAAGTTATTTATTTTCTATGGAGCATAGATTCCCTGTCAAAGATATTTACTTCTAGTGATCCTCTAGGATTCAGTGAAGAGATTCTTTATATCAGACACCAACTCATAGGGTGTGTGTGACAACTCGACGATGGTATATATAATGTAACCCCCGAACAGGGTTACACAGTGTATCACAGAATATGACAGTCGGCAAGATGTTTGAGAGTAGGATTGTTAGAGAGAAATGAAAACACATGCTCACCCATATGCGTGGCAAAAACACTTTGTCAACTGCGAAGTGTGTTTTAAGTCAAGAATCATTATTATTCAGGCAGATAGCCAGGTGCACGGCTTACTTTGCAAAGTCCTCCATGATAGGCTTTGGGCTGGTGGAAATGTGTGTTATGAGAGGACGTGTTAGCACGACCACAGTTCAGTATGGCCATGTCCCCTATATTTGGGGTATTTACAGTCTCTTGTTTATGTTTCCCTGTGGGTCCAGGAAGGCACTGTGAATGTTTCCCAAATAACCTGTTTTGATGATCACGGACATGACCTAAATAAATGGAATCAATTGGCCCTATGACAGAACCTGATTTTTTTCTTTCTTTTGGATGCATAAATGGATGAACTGCGGCTCCCTCCCCACAACTAAGAGGCAGTCATAAAGAAACGCAATGATGAAACTCTCTTCATTGATGGACGGTATCGCTGGAAAGAAGTGTGTCAATGGCGATCCTCTTTTCCCCCATAAAATTCCACCTCCAGCTATAAAATATACCAGAGGATAGGATACCAGGTTCTCAATTAAGGTCTAACAAAATCAAAATGGGAAGTGCTCACCAGGAAAGTACACAATAACAAGCAGACCTGATTCTTAGATAATTTCCATAAGAAAGATGATTTACTAAAAAGGAATCCATTTAATACCTTAATTACCAACTAGGACTATGAAGACATTTATGGAAGACTCATTAATTATGGTTAAAAAAAATGGTGATCAAGAAAAAGATGACATTGAGTGTTGGTTAATGAAATTCTCATAATGTCAGACAATTTTAAGCTCCTCCTTCATTTTAGATATCAGTTAACCTAGGGAAAGAGGGAAAAGGGCATATACCCTGACAAATTTGAATTAACCTGAAAAACGGTTCTCATTAGCAGAAAAGTTTTGATTGGAAAGTTTAAGCCCTTATCTTGCCTTTAGCAGGAGGAGCTCCAAAGTTCAGAACACTTCTAGAACATTTAAAAAGTTATTTTTAATACTTGAGAAGGTAAGTTTCAGTTTCTCTACAATATTTGTGAGCAAAAAATGAATACGCTTGAACACCAATATCTTCGACCAGGATTTTATGTGATAATAATTTCATGTTGTTTTCTAAAATATTTCTTTGGTAGTTTATATTTTCTTTATGCTTAAAATGAGAGCAAATGGTATTTTTCATTGTTTACGTATTCAGCCTGCTCTTTGACATGATGATCCCTTACATCACACCGCAGTCAGACTCTTCTATACGTGAAACAGACATATATTAGTGTAAAGAAAACCTAACAGACAGCTGGTCCACATGACACTTGGAAGCCATGCCAGAAGACCCTCAGTCTGTGACCTTGGATAACTAAGCTGCAAGGTAGAACAACTTAGACAGAAATGGATGGTCACTTGATGTGCTGGGTCACTGTGTGCCTCTCCCAGACCTTCCTGCCTTCCCTATCAGCCACACCTGTGTGCCCACACGGGAGGCGTGCGAGAGCCCCCCAGCCACACTCCCACAGCCAGCACCCCCCAGCTCCCCCATGTACAAGCATTGGGCCCCAGCAGCTGCAGAAGGGGCCAGGAGGAGCAGAGCAGGATGCACACATGCCCGCTCTCTACAGGTACCGTGCACCCATGGGCCACAGAGACAGAAGGAATGCTGCAAAGGAAGTCTTCTTCCATCCCATTCCAAAATTTAAAATGTGTCATGGTGTTCACACGGAGGCGTCCTGGGTGCTCCAGTGAGAGCAGCCGCTGCTCAGACTCCCACGTCGTCCCTTGGGCACAGAGAGAAGACGTGCTGAGAAAGCACAAATCACCAGCTTCCTGTTTTGGGCTGCCTCTACCTGGCCGCAGCCCTCTCAACGGCCAGGATTGACACCTTGGCCAGCGCTCTGCCTAAGGCTCGTTTCTGGAGAACCTGGGCTTCACAGCAGGTACACAGCAGGGACAGAAAGATGAGAGGGTCCACTTTGAAATAACAGGAGTAGCCTACAGCATTTGGCCTCAGAATCTGGCCCTGGAGCTTTCTTACACATGGTCTGTACCTTCAAATACCAAAGTTGCCTTGACCCTCACAATAGCCACACGTGCTATGTTTTGCTTTCCTCTTCTCCTTCTTCTTCTTCTTTTTTTTTTTTTTTTTTTGCATGCTGCATTTTCACGGTTTTTATTTTGCACTTCTCAAAAGTAGGACATGGAGTTGCTTTCCCAAAAGGGCCCACTTAGCAGGAAGGAAAGTCTCTCGGGACACTCCGTGTCATGGCTTTTGATTGTTTTGTTTGCTCAACTGACGACTGATGAGGAAAAACCCCAGCACATCCACACAAGAATGACCTGCATGGTTCTTTAAGAAATGAAATGGAGTTGCCGCAAAAATAGGCCAGCTGAGATTTTTAGGGGGGACTCAGGAATTGTTTTAAAACATATGACACATCAAGCCTCTGCCCTGTTATTTAGCATTTGTATCATTACCTTGTATATTTAAAGAAATGCTGTCGCTTGAACATATCCAATAAAAGACTACATGATACTAAAGCTATTTTTAAGTCTTGAGTTGACTTAAAAAACAGTCAAAAGTAAAAACTTTCATTGGCATTTTTTTTTGGACTTCTAAAAAAATTGCAACAAGTTTGCACAGTCAGAAACTTTAAAGACAGGTGAGTTCTAGGGGTCTCACAAACTTTTAAGACAGAAAAGCACACCAGTTGTGCAGAAAGACCAAGAGCAAACATGCTAGAACCGCCCTGTAGCTTTGAATTAGACTCTGGGGCAGGCTACTTGACTCTTAACAGTAATTAAATAATGAAAGCTTTTTCCAGAGGCATAAGCAGTATCTTTGAACCTGAGAAACACCTAAAAACCTTAAAAAAAATACTTTCAAGGATCTTGTTTTAAGTGTTGAAGGGAAGAACTATCTCAGAGGGAGGAGAGCTTGCCTTGTGATCTGTAGTTAAATAATGTTGAATGACAGGTTGCCCGCCAGCACGCTCACATCCCGACCACTAGAGGGCATTCCCGCCAGAGGTTAACAGGTTGGTTTCTCTAGCCACTGGATTCCACCTCCCTGTACAGCTGGCAGGTAAGGAATGAGGGGAAGTTGCTCTCCTAGGGTAATTCTAACATTAGTTCCCACCATTTTCCCAGGAGGACTAAGCTCCCATTATCCAGAGAAGTAGCTGGCTGAGTAATACCTCCTTCAATGCTGAGAAGTCCTGTATGGCTCTAAGCACACCTGGATCGAGCATCTGAAATGTGGGCTGTCTAAGCCATATGCTTTATATATAAAATGCACACCAGATTTTGAAGACCTAATATAAAGAAATGTATGCAACATATCTCATTAATAATTTTATACTCATGGCATATTAAAATGATATTTTAGATATATTGGGTCAGGTAAAACATATTATTAAAATTAATCTGTCCCCTGCCTTTTTTTCCCACATTTAAAAGACTTAGCTGTTAGTAAGTTTAAAATGACACACTTGGCTCTCAGGATTCTTCTATGGACTATACTGCTTCGAGCTGCCTTCCTTTCCCTGTCTCAAGTTCTCATTCACCTACTTTTATGTTCTAAACCAGCCACTTATATTTGAATCCTGATCTCCATGTGTACCTGCAGACACATAAATAATAAACAATAATATCCCTCTCACAACTGGGATTTGTGTTTTCACTTTCTAGTCATGCATAGTAGGTACAGAAAATGTACTCTTTTCAAAATTATTTAGATATTTACATATATATATATATCTATCATAAAAACGTCAAAGGTAAAACTATCATTTGGTGTATTCTTTTATTAAGGTATTATTGATATACCCTCTTATGAAGGTTTCACATGAAAAAACAACATGGTTACTACATTTACCCATATTATCAATTCTCCCCTCATACCCCAATGCAGTCACTGTCCATCAGTGTAGTAAGATGCCACAGATTCACTGTTTGCCTCCTCTGTGCTACACTGTTTTCCCCGTGATTCCCCACTGATTTGGTGTATTTTTTTTACTTACAATAAAATTGCAAAAAAGTCTTGCATTGTTATAAGCCTTTAAGACGGTCCTCGGAATTATAAATTTTCAGGTAGAAACTAGTAATCCAGTTTACCAGAAAGAATTAAAGATCTTAAAAATGCTCTGCAGACTGCAGATGCCCAGAAGAGCTGTCTGAGTTGCATGGTAGTTAAACAATGAAAGCGTTTTCCAAAGACATGTGTAGACCTTTGTGGGTGTGACTCAAACATTACTTCAAAAATTAGTCTTATTAGTATTTTGCACTGTTTGTGATGTATGTTTCAGGAAATGGTGTCACATATGCAATTAGATCACCCTCACTCCACACATCAAGGGTCCCCTCAAGGTCCTTGAGGCTTTCAGACACAGCACCTATGTCCTCATTTTTTAAGTTCTTAGCTCCAGCAAGCACTGGACTCAAATCCTATGAACACTGATACCAGTGATTAACTTCCCAGCCTTTATGAGTTCTTGGAAGTTTGTCAACATCACCTTAATGCTAATATTCTGTTGAAATTCACCCAGCTGTTTCGACAACATTCTTCCCTGAACACATTTTAGTAAAATTTGGGGAATTTTTTGTTGTTATGGAAAAAATGCTCAATAAGCTTAAAAAAGCTCTTTATACAGTCTGGATATGAACGCTTTATCAAATATATGATTGATAAATATTTCTCCCCAGCCTGTAGGTTGCCTTTCCACTCTGTTGTTTCCTTTGATGTGCAGAAGATTTTAAGTTTGATGGAGTCCCATTTGTGGGTTTTTACCTTTAGGTGTTTGCCGTTACTTACTATGAACTGTGGTTTTGATGTCATGGCTGAAACATCATTACCAAACTGGCATGAAGATTTTTCCCTATGTTTTCATTCAGGAGTTTTAGAATGTTAAGTCTTAGTACCCCAGTTTGAGTTAATTTCTACATATGGTATAAGGTAAGGGTCTAACTTCTTTGTTTTGCATGTGGATATTCAGTTTTCCCAACACGATTTGTTAAAGTGTCCTTTCTCTATTCTTGGCAACCTTGTCGAAGATAGAAGAGATTATTTCTGTGCTGTCAGTTCTGTTCCATTGGTCTCTGTCTTCATGTCAATTAGATACTGTTTTGATCACTGTAACTTTGTACTATGTTCTAAAATGTGGAAATGTGAGGCATCAAATTTATTCTTCTTTTTTAAGATTTGTTTTGACTACTTGAGGTCCCTTGTGATTCCCTATGAATTTTAGTTTTTTTCCCCTATTTCTCCAAACAATGCCATTGGAATTTTGACAGGTATTGCATGAAATCTGTAGATCGGTTTGCGTATTAGGAACATTATAACAATATTAAGTCTTCCAAACCATGAGGATGGGATGTCTTTCCATTTATGTCTTCTTTAACTTCTTTCAGCAATCATTTTTAGTTTTCAGTGTACAAGTCTTTCGCCTCTTTGGCTAAGTTTATTCCTAAATATTCTTATTCTTTTTGATTCTATTTTAAATGAGATTGTTTCCTTAATTTCCTTTTCAGATAGCTCACTGTTAGTGTACAGAAAGCAAATGATTTGTGTGTTGAATTTGTATCCTGCACCATTGCTGAATTTGTTTATTACCTCTAACAGTTCTTTGTGGGGAATCTTTAGGGTTTTCTACATACCAGATCAACATTTCCATTTTTTACCCCTCATCTTTCTATTATTGTGATTGTCCTTGTGGCCCCTGAAAAAGACACTATTTCTGCGATGTAGAGCCCTGCAAAGACATCTGCATAATTGATTCATTATTTTTAAAAGCCACAGCAACAGGCTGAATGTGATTAGCACAAGCCCGAGCTGTTGGATGGCTTATGCAGGGACATTTCAACAACGCAACACAGCAAGGACAGCCACGCCTGTCTGTGTGCCTGGCTGACTCCCCACCTGTTGGTAATGAGGGGCTCTTATGGGCATCCTAGGATCAGAAACATAAAATGTATTCAGAAAGCACTATGGGGGGAAGAGAAGGCAAACACTCTAGAATTTTTGGCAGTCTCCTCTATTATGCAAGTCACTTGTTAAAATGAGCCAATTTTCTCCCAGGGCAGGCTACTTAAGAGCTTGGTATTTTCTATCATGGTCCTGGATTTTTAATGCACAATTGTGCATGTAGATCTCCTCAAAACAGCTCCTCCCCTCATCTCATTTTAAACTGAAGTCGGAAGCCTATCCCTAAAATATCAAGGTGCTAAATATTACAAGTTCCACTAGCTGATACAATAAGCTAGGAGATTTAAAACAAAGATATTATTCCCAAGAAATATTACTCTGAATAATTTAAAGAGCACGATCATGAACTCTCAGGAAATGAAATTCACAATTGCCCATCACATGGCACTGAAATTAAAAGCAGCCGACCCTGGATGGGCAGGGAAAAGTTATTATCCCCTAAATCATTCATATGGGTCATCTTTCCCCTTTGTGGTATTACTTGGAGAGTATAGGTGTCAAAAAGATTAGCAGGAGTTCAGTTGAGGAGGAGAGGAAAAAGAACTAAAGGATTGTAGCTTGAGCAGTAAGGGACTTCTCTGGTTAGTAAAAGGCAAGACCCATTTGTGATGTTCTCTTGAAGGAATTCCAGCTGAAGGAATGTCTCCGTGTACTCTTACACCTGCACCCACTTGAAGCTCCTACCATGACTTGGAAAGTACCCCCAGAAGATGGTGTTTCTGTAAGACACAAGGACTTGAGGTCCCAAATGCCTGCTTGGGGACAAACGACCTGCCGATCAGGCACCCTGCTTGCTGTGCTCTTTCCCGGAAACGGCACGCTCGCCCAGACATGCTCCGGCAGCCAGAGTCCCCTAACTAATGCTGTATCTGTGTGACCTGCAATGAGACAGTCCATGGATCTGAGATTCCACCCCCTCCTCAGAAAATAATCACATTACTCTGTCTAGAAAGAAAGAAACGCGGCAATGAAAATGGAAGTTTTATAGAACTGGCATTTTCATTATCACGATCTCACATGAATGGAATGTTAGATAAATCTCAAGTATGCCCCTGGCATTGATACACTATATTTCATTGACTCTCAGGACCACATATGAAGTTAGCATGTGTCACAATCAACGGACTGGCATAGTCATAGAGACGTCAAGAAAATGTTTTTCTTTGTCGTGTGTACAATAAGGGTTCAACTTGCCATCTATGGCATCTAAGATTTCATGAAGTGGCATGCGCTATGCTGGATTCCAAGGTGCTAATTGCCATTCGGTTTCTGCTCCTCAGGGATTAAGTTACCCGTGTCTGAGACTTCCAAGTTACATTGGCATTGCTCCCAGACAGGCAGGATGTCACACAGTGAAAGCCAAGGGTGGTGAAGTCCGGCTAGGAAGTGAATGTGGCTCTCGTGCAAGTGCTGCATCTCAGGGCGGTGGATGCCTGGGCACTGCACCACCGCAGGACCTTCCCAGTTCTCCAGGCGAAGTGCACTCACTACCTGAGGCTCAAAACTTTATGATAGTGGCTTATGGAAAAGGCTGCATTGTGTTCTAGTGGTAACTCTAGGACCTACGGAAATACTAAGAGAAAGTACAATCAATTCCTGAAGTTCTAATTACACCCTGATTAGACAAGGACTAATTTCTATAATTGTTGGTGAATGTATTTTCTATGTCCCATTAATCCAGGGCATAATATTAACACATAAGACTTAAATGCACAACACTTAATACATAATACTAAATACACAACACTTCAACTGATGGTTGATACCTGCTTTAAAAATAACTTCTAGAAATTAAAGTAAGTGAAAATACAAATGTGGCCAAGGTACCTACTCCTAGCACAGATCATCAGGATAATATTTTAATAGATACTACATGAAACCCTCTACTTCTGCTGCTCTTTTAGAGAACTCTAAACAGAGAACAGCACCTGGAAATGGGGCAGAAAGCAAGGGTCGTTATTCAGGCCTGTTGCACGTGCAGATACCTCAATCTAACACCAATGCGGACGTAAAACTGAGATCAAGAGACTGTGGACGGGCCAAACCTGACCCACTGCCTATCTGCATATGACCTGCGGGTTAAGAATCTTTTTTGTGCATTTTTAAATGTTTTTTAAAAATGAAAATGCATCCTATTTTGTAGAAAGTGAAAATTCTGTGACTCCCAGGTTTTAGTGGCTGGAAATGACAGGCGACTGAAACACAGTCCTGGGTGATTGTTGTGCTCTTTCCCGGAAACGGCAGGCTCGCCCAGTAGTAGTAGTCCTGGCTACACAGGGGCCGTCAGGGAGAGTCAGGAGAGAGAATGTCTGGACCACAGGGCCTGAAATGTCTACCATCTGTGGCTTTGTAGAAACAGGGTGCTCATCCCTGACCGAGCCCTTGTGACTCGGAGCTGCTGAAGCCACGTCACCATCATCCGGGAGCCTGAGTGAAATTCAGATGCTCAGGCCCTGCCCCAGTACTACTAATTTAGAATCTGCGTTTTAAGGGTAATTCAATAAACATTAAAATTTGACAAGTCCTACTCCAGACAAAATCGATACCCGTTACATGAATCCAGAATCATAAATCCATTTGAGGAAATGGAAACAGATTGATTCATAACTCACATGAGTCGTAGGTATGTCAGTTAAAAATAAATACAAAATGATGGGACATTAGCTTGCATGGGACAAACAGCCAAGGTAATTTTAGATTTAACCCTAAAGGACTACAGAGTGTGAAGAGAGAAGAAAGGTAAGTTTAGATCACTTTTCTACAATGGATACAGTAGTTTCTTGTTTGGGGGATATGTGCTGTCTTTTTCCTTTTTTTTTTCTTTTTTTTATGATTGACCTGAACTGTTGTGGCACAGAGCTGAAAATGTACCAAGGAAGCCATACAAACCCCTTCATGGCTGCAACAGCAGGATTGATCACAGGGCAGGGGAATATTATGTTCTTAGGTTAGGGTGCATCCCAGAACAAAGAGCCAGAGCGTTTCTGTGGGCCATGTATCCATATAACCCATTCGTCCATATCCTGTCATCAGAATAAGCAGTCTATTGCGCTTTGTGCTTTGAGACTGGTAGCTGCTTATTCCATTATCATGGGGCCATGATTTCTTACAGATGACCCAAGTATTCTACATTCATGGTCACAGCAGTTTAAACTTTAACATTCTGTTTTTCTTACCCGAAGCATTCTTTAGGAAGGGCTCCTCTGATCATTAATCACAGAGGAAGAGCTGACAACATGAGCATTGGGGCTTTTCCTGGGGCAGTTAGTGACTCATTCCCCACATGAAGTCTGGGATTTAGCCCAAGCGATCAGGGATGACCCCCACGAAGGACCATTTACCAGGTTCATTGCTCACCAATGCGTAGCATTTCTGTTGGTCCACCTCTAAACTGGGTGAGCAACTCCAGAAGGCCCGAGCTGCAACGCATAGTCTGGGGGAAAACGTATGTAAAAGACAATAATAATATCTGGTGGAATCTCCCCCCAAGCAGCCATCCTTATCAATCAACGTCATTTACTTAGCAGTCGTGCAATTGATTTGCATAGAAATCAGTTGTCATGGGCTATTTACAAACGTAATCAATCATCTGCATCTTTTCCTAACTCTTGATAGTGTGGTGATCTATGCCCACATGGGGGTTTTCTGATTCAATTTTAACTCCTGGTGATGGGGTCCACACAACCATGGCCTCACTTACAACATGTCCTTATGAGTTTGACCTTTCATCACTCCTGTCCTTCGTGTGGCTACAATGCCCACTATTATGTCTCTGACTGAGTGCCCAGCCCTGCGACACTCTCCTGGAGGTGACACAGGGACGAGAATACTAATACTGTCCAGATCCACAGCTGTTTCCCACACGAAATACAACCCCACCGTGTTAAAAACACTATCGTGGTACCTGCTGTTTTGCGTTATCTAATGGACAACTATATATGAATGAAGGTGTTCTCATTTTTATTTTAAGCCTTTTCAATTACTAATACAATGCCTATAACAAATACAAGTTTTATAATAGTACTAATATTCTGCATCGGGCCCTCCTCACTGTCAAAAAAAAAATGCAACCGGAAACTGGACAGCCCAGGGTTTTCAATCAGATGGAAAAGAAATTAGAAGTAATTCCTATTCGCCTAATGAACTGTGACATTTTGAAATTAGTTACAAAGACTGTCAGTCTGGATTTATGTATTAGCCCCAGCAATAGAAATCACGGCTAGCTAATGTAAAGGGGAACAAAACAAAAGAGGAAGAATCCAACCAGTGGGATGGGATAACTGGTAGGTCAGAGACAGCTGGGGCCAGCCACCAGCAACGGCCAGAGCATCTCCAGGATGCAGCCAGAAGACTGACTGCTTTGTTTAGGTGGAGGTCCTGCAGCCCTTTTCCTGTGCTGTTTAATATTCAAAGTGCCTAACGTGTGAATCCGACTGCCCTCCATGAGAGCACGTGCTCACCCCTTCAGGATGCCTCCTCCCCAAATAAGAAATCAGGATGCTGTCATAGAGAGTGAGATGAGTGGAAGTGTTACGGTAGGCAGGTAGCCAGGCATGAGCAGGGGATGGGGAGGGGGGCTGCATTTGTCTAGATGCTTGCTTATAGCCTACAAATTCCATGCAAGCTGTTCTCATAGGGTGTGGAATGAGAATATAGATCACAGACTGGCCAAAACTGGCTGGTTCCAACATGGAGGAGGAATTGATGGTGATTTCACCTTCAAACACGTTACACACTCACTAACAGTAGAAATCCCGCCTCCCCACGCTGTGACAGGGTCCAGGAGAACCAAACGTAGCCTAAAAACCTCCCCCACGAACGTGAGGGCAGAGCAAACCCCAAATCCAGGAAGACTCTATCTGTTCCGTTTGCAATGTGACCCACTTACTGAATATCCACATCCCCTCATATAAAAAAGGCTCCCTATTGTCCCAGGCACAACCCTCTCCAGGTCTGCCCTTGTACCTCAATTCTCAGACATGTACTCTTTCCTTTCTTTAAACTCTAAATCTCCAAATAAACTCTTAATGCTCAACAACCATTCTTGAGCTCTTTCATACGAGACGGAAGGATGATATGCAATCAAAAAAAAAAAATCTCCTCTAAAATCCCTTGCCTCTTACTATCCAAAAAAACCCTTGTCTTCAAACACACCTTTACAGAATGATCCTTCCCCTACCATGTTGCAATGATTGCATGTACGGTAAAAACTTGCCAACGTCCTCCCTAAAGGAGGGACCAAGAGCCGTATCACTCGGCCATGAGTCCTGGATATCCTGGGGATGTTTGTTTCTTTCCTCTCTGGCTCTTTCTGGATCCCTCATTGATCCTCAACATAGTAGTAACTGATACATTTAACCACAGTAGCCAACATGCCCTACTACGGAAAGTGGAAAGACAAGGAAATAACACATTTAATTAAACAATGTGACCCTATGAGACAGAGCAAGACAGAAGATATGAGGGAGCCTACAGACACCGTATGGCACTTCTCATCCCTTCTCCCCGACCTTCATGGGTGCTGAGCAAGGGTTCTGAGAAGCCCCAGGTGTCTCTCTCCCCTTAGAGAAGAACAGAGAAGAATCACATTTTCCCATGAGTGTCATTGGGTAATTCAATATCTGACTCACACAAGCTCAGTGTCAACTGGAAACAAACAGATATTTCCTGAATGGGTCATGAGCAGAGAGAGTCTAATAAATGGAGTATATGCAGGGAGACTATTTAGTTAGAAATATCGTGAACATTTGCTGTTCTCAGCTACAGTTTTGCAATTCCCTTCACTCTGATTTTAATGCATATTTCATTTCATCTGGGTTGTGTGTACTCTGTGTGAGAAACTTCACTTTCCTCTGTACACAGATGTGTCAAGTTCTTCCCCCAAGACCCTTTCTCACCTTCCAAAGGAGCATTCTGCTCATGTTAGGGCGATGATGCATTTCACGTGGCTCGTTCATGGGGAGCTGTGACTGCTTCGGGGCTTCCAAGAAAGCCCCCTGTGGAATGCAAATAACCTGGTGTTCCGTGATACGTACATCGATGGGATTAAAGACGAAACCAATGGTAATAAATGTAACAAAGGAATGTGAACACAAAAAAGGAAAACGACCCACAGGTTGACTATTGGGATTTCTTTTGCTTATGCTCTATGTCCTTACAAGGAAGCACGGACAGATGAGTTAAATGGATGAAATATTTATAATAAAAGAAACCATAAGCCTATGGATTTATATGTGATTATCACAAAGAGTAATATAGAAAGTGTATAATAGGACAAAACCAATCACCTACATTTTACTACAAAGATGTGCTGATCAGGAAACGAAGGAGAATATTTTGTGCTTTGTAAGATTCATAAGCCAGTGGCTACGACTGATTCATGGGTTCAGGATTCGAGTTAGCTGATGTAACCCACCAAAATTGCTACTTTAAGATACCTAGAATTCTTCATTTTTGATTTATTACAACATTCTTTATTTTATAGCAATGTTTACAGTTTACTGATTCACTAGTAAGAAGGTCCATCCATTTGCAGACAGCATTCTGCTTATAAATAAACCATAAAACATCATAAAATTAATATAAAGAGTGATAGCAAGAGAAATTGGGACACAAAGTCGAGGTAATAAACTACAGCACGTTTCCCTTTTGACGTGTGTTTTAATGACCCACATTGCCTTTTATTGCAGAGAACTCATGTGACCGTTCGTTGAAAATGAAATAATTCTCCAGTTGCTGTTTTCCCACCATATACAAGAGCGTGACTTTATCATTAACAGCATCTTGTGCTGAAAGGTGATATGTTCTTGTTTGAAATACTGGCTCAAGGTTTGATTTACAATCCCTTGCACGTTACATCTGCATCATGAAATGCCTTCATATTCTATGCCCAGTTTTTATGATACTCTCGTAGCAGACAAGAACTGTACCAATTTAACTTCCTTGTTGAGATGAGTAATAGATGCATGGAGATGAAAGAAAAAATTCTTTCATCAAGTTTCTGATTTATTATTCCTCCATCCCTTTTCCCAAGGACTTTGCATGATCCTACTCATGTGATTTTGAGTACATCTACATAGCATTCATTTGTGACCCTATTGCAAGACCTCTGCTTTCAAAAATCGGTCCTGTCTACAGAGAGATATTTCTAGATGACTGTCATTCAGAATTTCTCAGCGTTGGCACTGTGAACATTTGGGGCTGGACCATTCTCTGTTGAAGGGAAGTATCCAAGTGTCTTGGGCATGGTAGGGTAGTGCACATCATCCCTGGCCTCCACCCACTAGAGGCTGACTATCATCTGTCCCACCCACTCCTGGCAGCCCAAACTGTCTGCAGACACTGCCAGAAACCCCTGGGCAGACGGTTCACAGTTGACAGCCATTGCATAATTGAAGTTAATCACAAATCTAGAAACTCCCTTGGTCTGGCATAGCTTGGCAAAGATGGAGAGAGAGAGAGAAAGAGAGAGAGACACAGAGGGAGGGAATGTTCCCTGCACCCTGTCCATCTCCAACATCTAACACGCTCACTGCTGCATTTCACCGCTCTTCTTGTTATTAATAGCTTTCTCTGTTGCTCTGCCCCTACGTGCTAAGCATTTTATGTGCATTTTTGTGTCCCTCCTATCTCTATAGGAAGGGCATTTCCCCCTACTTTGCCATGGAGGAAAGAAAGGTTCAGAGCGTCTTGGCCAACATTTCTCAAAATATGCGGTGCACATGCAGCCCCTGGGGCTCTAGTTAGAATTCAAATTCTGTTTCAGCAGGTCTGGGGTGGAAGCCTGAGACTCTGCATTTCTAACAAGAGCCCATGTGATACTGATGGTGTCAATTCTTGGACCACAAGTTGAAGGGCAGGAGACAAGCTTTATGTAAACTCCCGCAGCTACAAACCGGTAGGGTCAGGGGTTGGAACCCGAGTCCGTCCCTCATACAGGCTGTGTTCTTGTCTCATTCTGCCTCACGTGAACATCTGCACCAGGCCACTGGCTTTAATCTTCTTTGAATGGCATGTTCACGCTAACCCATCCGGTAAAATGCAGAATGCGTGCAATCAGTTTAAGGGAATTAACCCTAACTGGAAAATCACTCGACCCCTCTCTCCCTTTTCATACGTTCATCTTACACCTGCCAGATGCATTGTCTTCAGCTGCCAGACAGGGGATGAAACCTTGAATTCAAAGATGAATGGAATATAAACCTTCTCTCTTCAAGTTCACCTTTCACAGGGGGTAGCAAGGCATGAACAGGTAATGGTGAAACCATATCCCAGATTTATCCCCACAGCCTGCACAGGGAAATGACAGGCACACAGAGTGATTCTAAATTATCTGGGATTTCATTCCACCCAACTTTTCTCTCCTGTACCTTTAGCATCATTCTTTCTCCTGAGAAACACCTATTCCATATCATGACTTAGCTCATATGCCATTGATCACTGAAGGGTTACCACTGGTTTTGTCTTTAATCCCATCAGTGTATGTATCATGGAACACCAGGTTACTTGCCTTCCACGGGGGGCTTTCTTGGAAGCCCCGAAGCAGAGCCACAGCTCCCCATCAATGAGCCACATGAAATGCATCAGTACAGTGTGGAAGTTGCACTGGTTCATATAAATTTTATTCCAGAGATTCATGTTTCACACCGCCCAGTCACAGCAAGGGGACGCAAGCACGCTAATCCAGAAGAAAGTGTCAACCACATGGGAAAAAAATCTCCCTTGTCTACCATTTCCATTCACCACCTGTTCTCTTTCCCCGTAGCCAGTCCTTCTAGCTACACGCCCGTCACCTGGCCGAGATGCCCATGTCCTCGACTTGGTGTCTTTCTGCCTTTGTTTTCCAAAACCTTCTGTACCTCCCCTCCCATCAAGCTATCATCATTTATGTTTGATAACATTATGTGCTTATCCTCCCATCCTTTTAAACTTAGCACTTTAAATGTCTTTTTCATTTGCTAGTGATTTTGATATCATTGTATTTACCACTCAGGCTAAAAAGTTCAAAAGGCTTTGAGAAAAATGTTCCCCACATATTTTTCCACAAGCTTTCCTAGGTGAGGGCAGTTTTGCTGATTGCAACATTTATTTTTCAGGTGTGGATACATCATGTAGGAGCAACCCTCCTGGAAAAAAAGAAAAAAACAGAACACAAAGAACAAATCCAAATCCTGTTCTCGCCCTCAAGAGTATCCACATGCTCACAAAGCTCTTATCTTCCTATAATAAAACTAAACAAAATCTTCATTTCTTCGCATTTCCCACTGGAACTACAGATCTCTGGCTATCTCTCACTTCACAGACAAATTTTCATGAAATATTCATCTGTAAGTGCCTTCTCCTCCTGACAAGTCCCCACACACTCCTCATCTAACTTCCATCTGGCTTTCATCGCACCCCCTGCACCAAAACAGCTTTCGCCCCGCTTACCAATTGCCTTTCTGAAACTCCATTAAACAGACAAAAAACGGACGTGGTCCACCTGCCCCTCACCTGGGGCATGGATGCACAGACACGGTGCTCTGTACCAATGCATGCCACTCCACAACCCAAGGATGGAGCTGCCCTCAGGAGGAGTCTCCTGTGTGTGGTGCCAAGTCAAAGAAGCCGAATTCAAAGACCAAAGGCTGCGTAATTCCAGTTACATGACATTCTTGCAGAGGCAAAACTCTATGGATGGTGGGCTGATCCATGGCGGTTAGCGCTGGGCTGGGATGTTTAAAGGGGGGCATTTTGGGGGGTGGGTGGGAGTAGCAGTGGTTATGCAATTGTTCTCTGTCTTGAGGAGTATTGCACAACTATCTCCATTTGCCATCTCACAAAACGGAACACTTAGAAGGGTTAATTTGATTGCATGCAAAGTATATATATATACTAACAGGCTAACAACAGGATCGAGGCTCCTTTTTGTGCCCAGGGTTAGCCTCCCATGTCCCCTCCTTGCCACGCACACTGCCACGGCTCCGGTTCGGACCCACATGGGTCTCCCCATTCCTGTGCTGGCTTCCAGCTCCCCTCCCTGCCTCCCCATCTGCCTCTTCCCAATGAGCCAGTATCCGAGGAGTAACAAGCTGCAGTCCCTTCGGTGTGTCTGTATCCAACACGTGATTTCAAGGGCCTCCCAACCCCACTCAGTACAGGCTAAGCTCGAGCACGTCCTTCAACCAGAAAAGCCTTAGGAAAACAAGTCTTAAAATACGTGGAGTTTCAGAAAGAAGCGCTCATTGTCTACCAAGTGCTGGAGGCTCAGGGTAGAAAGAGGATGCATTACGCTGCCCCACAGGAAACTGGTAAGTAAATACATTTAATAAAATGGCACCTCACACTCTCCACAGAGGACCCTCTACAGTACCGGTGCTTTTGAAACAACGGGCACTAAACAGAGAGCGTGTTGTCTGCGAGGGGTCTGCTTGTGTCTCTCTAATTTTCCCTGAAGCAAGGCTGTAGTTTTGCTCTTTTTCAACTTGAAAATCAATGATGCATTTAAGTCACTCTTCTTTGTTGACTCAAAAAAAAAAATCCCAGTTTATAGTGAGGAATAAAGACAAGTGAAATGTTCAAGTAGTAGATCCAGTCCACACAATCGCAAACACACATCGTTTTCAGCTTTCCTGACGTGTAATTGACTAATGAAACTGTAAGCTGTTTAAAGTGTTCAACATGATTTTATACACGTACACCTTGTGAGAGCATATTCCTCCACGTCCCGCATCAAACAACATATTCACCTTATCTTTGTGTGTGTGTGTGTGTGTGTGTGTGTGTGTGTGTGTGTGGTGAGAAAATTTAAGTTCCCTTGTCTTGGCAAATTTTAGTTATGCAATATGGTGGTCACCGTTTATACATCAGATGCTCAGACGTGTTCATCTTATGAAGAACATTCACACCCTTTTACCAATCTTTCCCTATCTCCCATGCCCTGAGCCCCTGGCAAGCACCATTCGAATCTCTGTTTCTGTGAGTTTAATGTTTTTTTAAGAGTTCACGTATAAGTAATACCATGAAGTATTTGTCTTTCTCTGGCTTATTTCACTCAATCTAATGCTCTCAGGGTCCATCCATGTTATTGCAAATGGCAGGCTCTCCCTTTTGAAAGCTAGAGGCTATTCCATCGTATGTATGTACTGACCACATTCCCTCGACCCACCCATCTGCTGACGAACACTCAGGTGGCTTCCGTCTCCTGGCTATGGGGACTGATGCCACAGTGAGTACGGACTGCAAGTACCTCTTTGAGATGATGGTTTTATTTTTCTTTGGGTATATGCCAAGAAGTGGGATTGCTGGATCATAGGGTAGCTTTATTCCAAATGCATGATAGGTGAAGCAAATGGAAGGAAGAGGGATTAAGATAGAGACTGTTAAAGAAAAAAAACAGTAACTTATGAAATCTGTGAAACTGGTAAGGCAGACCTGCTTTAGGACTGTCCTGATGGGTATAAGGATATGAGGGAGAGGACAGGCCTCTAGTCCAAATACAACGATATAGCCAAGAAGCAGAGCTTGTGTGTGAGCAGGGATGGCTGCAGTGGATGGAAAAGTACTGAGACAGAGGGCAATTCTTTGCTAAACCGATCTACCACGTTTCTTGCTAAAGACAGGTCACGGTGATCGGGTAGCACGTGCGTGATGGTGGGGACTGTGGATGGCGATCCGACCCAGACGGTGGGGGTTCTGGCTAATATCAGTCCACACGGTTTCTGCCAAAATTGAGCTCTTTGAGGACATGCCCAAGAATGGACCCTACCTGGGCTCAGAGGGGTCTGACTACATTTGCTCAAGAAGAGAATCTTTGTTAAGATTTCCTACATGGCAAAGCAAATGTCAGAAACTCGCATTGTATACTAACAACATGCTGTACCAAACACTTCCACAGCACTCATTAGACTCCAGCGAATTGTTTGATTCAGGAATCACAGGGATTCCTGAAACTCTCATTCCAACCATAAAACAGGTCTTGAACTTTCCCCGTCTTACAGCCGATAAAGCTGAATAACACAGAGGGTAAGTGGCTTGCCTAAGATCAGACATTTCAGAAATGCCGAACAATATTAGTAGCCAGGCAGTCGGACACCACAGTTTACACTCTTAAACAGTCTTAAGTATCTTAAGACATTGGTCGGCATGAAGAAAAAAATGGAAATTTTATTTTTAATTCCAAGGAATCTTAAAATGGCAAAAAAGAAAAAGAGAGAGGGGAATAATGGTTTCTGAAAAATCACACTGGAGACGAAAAAAATGATTAAGAACAAAAATAACTGTGTACAAAGTCATCTTTAAAAATGACATTAACATTGATAAAAAGATGTCTCTGTGGGACCTCTTGAATCATGCAGACAGGACACGGATGGCCACATGAGTGCCCCCATCTTTTGCCCCTCAATCTCTCCCTGAAAGGCCTTCTGAGTGAGAATGCAGTGCGTTCATGCATAATGACTTCAAAACTTTGAAGTAATATTTCAAGGAAACGCACTCCATTTTTAAACCAAGCACACATAAAATATAGCCAGCTCTACTTCCAAAAGTATTTCACTTTGACAGTAGTAAGCAAAGTAGGTCATCTATCAGGCTGTTTGTCAAAAATGCACAAACTGTATCCTAATAATCTTTTTTTTTCTTTTTACAAGACAAAATATGTGGTGTCATATACCTCAGAATGTTAAGTAAGGGCCATCTTTTTTTTTTCTTTTCCCTGACAGACAAAGAAAAAGAAAAGAATGACATTTCTTACCCAAAGTACTTTTTCATTATCTTTAGACATTTAACAAACGCATGTCAGACCACAGAGGTGAGAAGATAATTCTCTTCCTTTGGCTTCCAGTTAATCTAATAGCGAGTATGGAAAGGCTTTGCGTAGTTGAATCCAGTTTCTGGAGATGAAAATATGGAGTAAAAATCCTACAGGATCTTCAGGATGGACATTTCTCCAAACCATTAAAAATATTTCTCTTACCTGGTATGTCAAAAGTGTATCAAATCAGAAATAATATTAAGGGAGTAGGAATGTGAACATGTGAACAATTTCACAGCGATTAATTTTTCAAAAAAGAGAGTAATAAGCCATTTACACATGTTTAATTTCACATTCTGCTGCAATATTTGTATCCGTATACCAACAGACAGGCATAAAAGAGAGTTGTGCTTTGCTAGTAAAAGATGTTTCCCAGAAGAGAAACAAAAAATCTGTGTGTGGGTAAATGCTCTACTAGAAGTGTGGGTCGGTACTAGGCTATCTGCCCTTTTTTCCTGTATTTTTTAATGTTTTCTTTAGAGGTTAAACATCAAGGCATTGGTTGAGTTTTTGACATTTTTCTCCTCCAGTGATATGGTCTCAGAGAAAGAAATGTTTTGGCCAAATGAATGAGTGAGCAGTTAGTTGGAAGCCACCCTGGGCTGAAGGAGAGAAAGAACTTATCGGCAGTTTAGGACATTCCTCGTGGTGATCTTCAGAGTCTGAAATAAGCCACAGGGAGACGTTTTGTTTGGCACAGAATATGAGCTGCGAGGAACAAAATGACCTGGGAAATTTATATAGAGAAGACTGCTTTTATGTCGTCTTGGGAATTTACAGCCCAGCTGTCTCCTCATGCGCCTGAGTTCACCACCAGCCTAGGCAATGCCTTTGTGCTAATTAGAGAAAGTGTGTCCTCTGGTCCAAAGACTCCTTAGTGGAAAGAAAATGTTGACTCTTTCACCACAGGTGCATATCCTACCCTGGGCGTGTACAGAGGCTAGAGTAGAGAGCCTACCAATTCCCTTGTACGAAGCTCCCTTGCTCACTGGATAAACCTCAGTAACATGCTGTGTCTGTCTTCTGGTTTGTGAAAATGGGACCATTTAACCTTCACCTACGTTGCAGTGAGACCATGTATGGTAGTTCTGAATTGTCTTCATGTAGCTCAGCTGGTTGTATGCTTTTCAGAATGCTTCCCTGTATGACTCTGGGTTGAGGTTGGCCCCACAGGAAGTTCTGCAAGTTGTCATGATCTGCTTGACCCCCTTGTCAATGCTACTGTTTCTGTTGGACTACAATTCCTCAGCATCCTACCAGAACACCTCCTCTAGGGACTCCTGAGCCCAGGCTAGGTGCACATACAGATGCAAACAAAGGGCATTGGCTTCTTCTGAAGGTCACTGAATTAACTGATTTACACATGGCTACAGGGATATAGGTTCCAGTTTGTCCTGATAGATTTCAAATGGTCCCCATGGGTGTCCAGGTTATCCTTCAGGGCTCCAGTTTGTCCTCGCTTTCCCCTGCTTTCTGTCCACCTGTCGTCTCAGGTGTCTTCCATGCTGACTTCAGACTTACCACCAGGTACACAGGCAACAGTCCTGCACAGACCTATTCACCAGCTCCTTTCTGTGCTCCCTGACAAATAGCTTCTCTCTGATTCTCCTCTGTCCCTTTATAGAGTTCTACCAGGCCAGTGCCTCTCCCACTTACCTAAGGTCTCGTTAAAGACCTCTTATTCCTGTAAGTTTCCATCAGTTCTCTCTTAAATACCACTTGTAATATTTTTTGTTATTTTTATTCCTATTACTTGCAGTCTGTTTTAGTCATTTTCTTTCTATTTAGTCCATAACCACAAATTAAAAATAAAACATCACTTTCATGTCTCCTGTTTTCTGCTTTCCAATCACAAAACAATATACATGCTTTCAAATGTATCATTATTAAAACGTTTTAAAACATATTTCCTGTAATCTGAGAATATTCCTTTGACTATAAGGTAGGATGGAATCCCTAACCCATGATTAGCATTGTTCTACACTAATATGTTTGAAACAGCAATGTTGTACTCCATCCTTCAAGTGAACTCCAACCTACACCATACAACCTGGGGAAAAAATAAACCCCTATCCCTTATTGCTCATGGACTTTGCCTTCCCTAACTGAATCCTTACTAACACATCAAGTCTCCTCCTCCTAAACAGAGGGACTTTAAAAACCTGGGCCAGGTGTGTATATCAGCTTGACACAACTTTAAAAGACTATGTAGGTCAATACATCCAGACCCATCTTCAGAAATCAGCCTGGTTGCCAACTAGAACCCTTTACCTAGCTCTGCATTCCACTTGTGGTTCTGTTCCCTCTTAGCCTGTTGTTAGTAGACCTCCCTGCCTACTATTTTCTAGGTTTTAACATCTGACTTCTCCAGTACTATAACTTGCACTACTATCAATACTTTCCCCAGTAATAAGATAAATTAGTAACTAAAACAATAACTACAACAGAACTAACAGCAAAACGTGGGATTTATTTAGCATCTACAATATGATGGGCACTAGAATGTAATGCAATTAATGCCTCTTTCAATCTCATGAAGTGCTTTTATACCCAGTTAATATTCCACAGAGCCAAACAATGCAGTCTGACTTACCCGTTTCTCAATTCCTTACTCTATTCATTCAAGAAACTGAAACTCCAGTGAAATGAATTTCCAAGCCCTGGAATCATGTCCCTACTCTGCTTTGATTATGTCCCCCCCAAATTCTGTAAGACTGTAACTACAGGGGGAAAATCCCAGGGCAAAATACCTTTGAAACAGAAATCAAAGGGAGAAATAAAGTGGGAGAAACCCATTTGTTTCTTACAAGGAGTCATCCCACATCTGTCCTGTGACCGGGCTGCAGCAGAAGAGACCCCCACCCAACTTCTCAGGTCCAGATAAGCCCTGCTATCCCTTGTCATTACCTGTTGATATGGAAATGGCTACTTCTCTCCACCCCTTGAAAACACCTATTGATATGGAGATGGATAAGGCCAGGCAGGAGATTCTGGAAATATTTCAATTTTACCCACAAAGACTCTTTAAAGCTTACACCAACATACCTGGACCTATGCATTCTGCAACTGAGAGGCTCCTTTGGAACTATGACCTATCCATGTGGCCTGGCCTTCATCTGTTGCTTTATTCTAGAATTTCCAAAGTCCAAGGACCCACTTGCTCTCAATGCCCTAGTTGTTGAATTCTTTGCTTCAAAGCTTGGCAGAGTGAAGCCAGTGGGAAAATTAAAAGTGACAGGAAAACTAGCAGTGGGGCAGGGCTGCATATTGTAATCAAATGCCAATTTGGAAAAGTAAACCAAAAGAGAGAAAAGGCTGTAGAAAAATTCAAGGTACTTGTAAGATGAAAGACAGTATTACTGGACTGCATGCTGCCACCCCAATTAGATGTTATTCTCCGCTTTATACGAGCTACACTCAACCACAGAGCACCTCCCAAGTGCCAAAGAGCTGACAGTAACTACAGAAGATGCTCAGTCCTTCTGTCTGTTTGCTCAGAGTTTAACATGACAAAACAGCTTTTCTTACAATCAAGCTTCATGATTTGCATTTCTGTTGTTTGTTTGTGTGTTCTAACTATTTCTGTTCTATTCTAATCTCCACCACGCCTGTCCTAAATTTGTAAAATCAGAAATTGTTAGACTTTGGGTTCTGCACTGTGCTATGCTGTGAAGGTCCTGGTATGCCTGAAAATGCCTTTTTTTCTGATGTTTTTTGAAGAGTACCACCCCAAAAGGTATCTTTTTGGCATAGGGATTATTTTGAGTTAGAGGCAACTGAGAATCAGCAGACACTAGAAAAGCTCTTTACCTCCAACTGCCTCAAAAGAGAGTATATAAGTTTCCCCTTTTGTAAAGAAAATTTACATTTACAAAGGAAATTTCCATTTGTAAAGATGTTTCCAGAGCAGGAAGACAGCTAGTCCCACAGACAATTCTTATCAGCTGGAAGACTCTTATCTGTGTAATAAGACAACCCTTTTTTACCACACCTTTCCTCCCCCACTTTCCCCCAGTTTGTTACCCTGGACAGAACCCAAACCCCTTTGCTCTGTTTCAGGTAAGGCTTTGTGTGACCTAAGTCACAATCGTCTGCGTGGCTCTTTCTGCTACATTTTTCTTTGTGAAGCCCAGTGAATTAAAAATGGTCTTAAAATTTTTTTTTTTGGTGTTCTAATCTGTCTTTTGTCAATGTGATTCAAGGCCCTGACTGGTGAATTTAGCAGGATAGAAGGAAAAATATTTTTCCCTCCCCTACATGTTCAAGAGGATGCTTTAAGGAGAGAAAAATAAAGGTGTGTGTGTCTGCACGTGTGTATGTGTATAGGTGTGTGTGTGCATGTGCCTCTGTGCAGGTATGTGTGCAAGTATGTGCACACGGGAGTGTGCGTGTGTGCCCCAGTGCACATGGGTGTGTGCACGTGTGTGCCCCTGTGCACGTACATGTGCATGGGTGTGTGCGAGTGCATGTACATCAACGCTGTCTGTGAAATTCTTTATGGCTCAGGCGCTCCTTTTCAGTGGTTCATCCTGTCTGTGATGATAAATATCTTTACCACCTGCTCTGTGGGCCTGTTTTGGTGGAGCTGGCTGAGCCCGCGCTCCTGTGTTCACTGCATGGTGTCCACATTCTTTCTCAACAACTCAGTGGGGGGAGATTATGGGACAAAACCCGCCACACGAGCAAACACAGAATCTGTTCATAGATGACGAGAACGGACTTGGGTAGCATGAGATCATCGGAGTCCTTGATGAACCGCTTCTACAGAGGAATGCCTTCCTCCTGAACGATCACTGCATTGCTCTTTGATGTGCACGTGGAAGCCCTGTGGCTTCCATTTCTGAAAACAGGTACATATTTTCACAGGGCACACTTAGGGACTGGAAATCCAAATCCAAAATAGACCCAACTCCCTTCCCATGGGAACCACATAATTATTATTACACTGAAGCAGAAGGCCGACATGGCACGAGTAATGGATACAAGATATATAACAGTTCTTTAAGAGAATAACCAGGACAGACACACTGGCAAGCTACCAGCAGGAGGTGTCGGTGGGCAGCTTCAAGAGGTATTGTTTAGAACTTAAAATACTGAGTCTTCTGTTTGATCAAAGAGGTTCAGATCTCCTCCTCACCCGCCCTTTTGCATTCAGAGTCTTCCTAGGTTCCGGTGGACGGAGTGCTTACTTAATTTGCTTCAGAACAGTCGGCCCGCTCCAAGTCAATACCACCCCAGTGCCACTGCAGCCGTGCCAGTGGATTCCCTGATTTGGCGACGTTTGCTCCTCAGGTGCCTAGGACGGTACTCAACGAATATTCGCTGGACTCAACCTAAGACTTTCAGAATCACCTTGAAGTACTCTTTTCAAACACTGCCCTGGAATAAGTAATGCTTTATCATTAAGAGCTCACTCTTGATGAGATTACCCAAGTATTTCTCTCCCCTTGAAAGGGGAAAAAAAAAAACCCAGAAGATCCCTGGGTAGTTTATAGTTTGTGTGTGTGTGTGTGAAACAGAGAGAGACTAAGAGAGAGACACACACACACAGAAAAAAACGAGGATAATTTAAAGAAAGCTGACTACAGCAAGAAAATGGCACCCCCAGCAAACACACAGGCACCTGCTGTAGTTTTTCCTGCTAGTCGAACTGGTCAAACTGGTTGTTCTGGGACATGAAGATGGGGCAGGACTATCGCCTTCTCCTCCCTCTCAAGGCAGCCAGTCTGACGCTGCACACAGTGAAATGGCCCCACCCTGTAATGACCTAGCAATACCACGGGGTACGCCGGCTTCGTGTGTCCAGTGCCTCCCAACAACCTCCCCTAAAGCACTTCTTTTGGACTCATATTGCTGGAGTAATCCACACATTACAGCACCTTTTACTCAACATGTTCTCCATAGGAATGGAGATCATTCCCAGCCATCTCTACACACACACCCACACAGAATACAGATCGTCTGCATTCTGCACAGCAAACATTTGTGGACAGTTTACACTGGGAAAAGGCCTCCACACTTTAGAAGTGTTTGCTATTATTGTTGGCTTCCTTTCATCAGTCTTTTCTCCAGTAAGATAAATGAGGGCTGGTCACACGACTCTAAGCAGTGGTTCTCAACTGGGGATGGTTGTGTACCCCCTTCCTGGGGACATGTCATAATGTCTGGAGGTCTATTTGATGGCCACATGTGAGGGGGCACTACTGGCATCTAACGAGGTGCCAGGGCCTCTGCCAAACATCCTATAATGTACAGAATAGCTCCCACAAAAAAGGACCATGCTCCCAATGTCAGCAGTGTCCAGAATGAGAGAAACCCTGCCCCAAACCTATGTATGGGGCATTCACCCCTATGTACAGGGCATTCACCCCATGTATGGGGCATTCACCCCTGTGTATGGGGCATTCACCCCTATGTGTGGGGCATTCACCCCTATGTCTGGGGCATTCACCCCTATGTCTGGGGCACCCCCGTGTACGGGGCATTCACCCCTGTGTATGGGGCCTTCACCCCTATGTGTGGGGCACCCCCGTGTACGGGGCATTCACCCCCGTGTATGGGGCCTTCACCCCTATGTGTGGGGCATTCACCCCTATGTACGGGGCATTCACCCCTATGTATGGGGCATTCACCGATACCAACATGGCAGAAGGAGTAGAACAAATCGCTGTGTCCCTAAAACCTTCATTTCTACTTTACTAGCACGCATCCGATATGTAACAGTAATAAAGTCTATTCTGTTATTTCCTATCGCCAACTACTCCCAATTCTCTACTGATAAACCGCCGGCCTCGAGACGGTGATCCCAACTCAAGCATCACATGCTGAGAAACCCATACAGAAATGCCAGGCGCAGCAACTTAGGGTGGCTGATGGAAACGTAGCCATAACCTCCTGATGGGGTAAATTGGCCTGCCTACCTACCAGGCGCCTTAAGAAATATTCATATCTTTGGACAATACATTACATTCACTTCAACATCTATTTTAGTTACATTTAATTTTCTGTAAACTGAGATGCCTGAGCAAAGTGATTTCTAAACTGCCTTCCAGTGTGAATATTCTGTAATTAATATCTACGAATGTCAGTTTATGTAGCTGGAGAGGAAATGAAACAGAAGAGCTTAAAGGGGTGACTGCAAACATGCTCTTCCTGCTTTTCTCCCAACAGAAAGACAGTATGCTGCCTGTTTGGAGTTTATGATGGTTTGTTTGTTTGATTGATTAGTTAGCTTTACAAGAGCCTGTTTCTTTAGGACTTCAACACGATGGACGTGGAGCCCCACGGACATCTGTCTCCCCCCTCCTCATCGACAGGTTCTGTTTTCCAAACGTGTGGCATTATCTCCCCACCTCTGTCTCGGATAAGGCTGCTTTATTTAGCTGATTCAGTTGGCTACTCTCTCAGCCACTATGTCCACACCGAATTTCTTTCCTCAATGGGAAAATATAAACATGTATAGAGAAGTAGGGGCTGGGAAGAGAGAAGGTTAAAGGAGTGAGTTTTTGCTGTAGGGACTAGATTCTGTAAGAAGCGGCAGTTTAAAATTCGCAAAGGGAGTGAGTAAGCCTTGATCTGAGCTGAGCCTCAGAGGAGAAACCCAGTTCTATGAGCACAATCCAAGTGGTCCAGTCTGGAAAGCAGCTGGGTGGGAATAGTTAGCTCTTCGTTTAAGAGCAGCCTGATGGAAAAGCCAGCAGCTCAGCCTTTGTATTTAAGCATTCGAAACAAGGTAAGGAAAGACAGACCATTGTCAAGTTCTTAACTGCTCAACCCCGTCACTTACTCACTCACGTACATTCATTTATTTTCTTTCTACAAACAATTACTGGTCACTACTTAGAGCAGCCCTTCTTAAACTTTAATTAGCATACGAATCAGCAAAGGATGCTGTCAGAAGGCAGGTCTGAATCAGGAGGTCTTGGCTTAGGTGAGATTCTGCCCTTCTCAGGGCCTCCCAGGTGACCCTGATGCTCCGTGCTCCTCCTGAAAGGCGTATGTAGACTCTTGTGTGCTATAGAAGGGGAAAAACTTTTCCTCTACCCTTTTAGATTCTGTAACTGAGACATGCAAATTAAACTAACAAATGATTGACAGAAGAAAAGCTATACCAATTTTCCTGATGTTAATCATCATATGAGCATGGGGGGCATCATGGAAAAGAAATGGAGACCCCCCAAAGAGGCAGTTAGACCCAGGAGCTTATGTATCATTTTAATGAACGGCAATAAATGGTTGAGAAGTGACTAGGCAGTGGAAGGAAGGAGAGTCTGAGTTTCTAGGGGTGGTATAGTATGGGAAAGTAAGGATAGAAGGGAAATCAATGGTAGGCAAGGCTTGTTTGGTAAGGTGCATTATGCAGACTTAAGCTGGTGCCTGGGCAGTCACCTCTGGTGATTAACCGTGCTCCATTTGGGAGAGAGAGACAGTTTTACAAATGTAAATGTGTTACCTTTACACAGCATAACGGTGCCCGGTGCCCTGTTTTTAGGAAGAAAGCAGGGAGGGCAAAGAGTTCCTCCTTGTTAGCTGTTTCTTAACGGCCTTCAATTCCAAATAACCCTCATGCCAAAGTGGCATAGTTTGATCCCCTTTACTTGCAATGTCAGCAGCTGAATAGTATTAACTCTGTTTTCTTACCATTCTCTGGTAAGAAACACACTCTTCCTTCCACCCAAATTATCTCTGGCATTTTATGTGACTGTCGACCTTCTCCATCTCTTAAAAGTTTCAGGCACCCCCAAGCCACTTAGGTGCACCCCATTGATCACATGGCAACCACCCAGAACATTTCTACCCATTTCCATTTAAACAGTAGCTGTATGCATGATTGTTTGATGAGAGTCTGTCTGTCCCTCCAGACTATAATGCCTAGAGGAGTTTGAAACTGTATCACTAGCAAGCTGGTGACAGGATGAATGTCCTTGCATAATATAATGATAGATTACATCTGTCCAATGCTTACAGTGTCCATGCCTTCTTCTAGGCACTTTATCTGTGTTAATTTATTTAATCCTCACAACAACTGACAGAGTGAAGTGGGGTCTGTCACCATCCGCATTTAGTACTGAGAAAATTTTATTACTCAGTTAGGCAGGATTCATGCCTGAGTAGACTGATATCACCCCAGAAGGACTCAACTGGGGTGAAGGAGGAAAATTTGCTAAAATAGTGAATTGTCCACAATTATTCTAAGTCTTCCATTTCATAAATGTCATCCATATTCTGCACTCTAACTCCCTTTTTAATCATTTAAAATCTTTTTCTGGAGAAAAATAAACACCTCAGATGATCTCCCTTGTTCATTCTAGTTGGTCTCCTGATTGCTGCTTGGGGTGGGGGGCTGGGAGCGCACCTGATCATGGAGTAGAAAAACACTAAAACTTTTTTAAAGGCATATGTGGACTCTTGTGTCCTGTAGAAGAGGAAACACTTTTCCTCTACCCTTTTAGATTCAGTGCCTGAGACATGCAAATAAAATAAAAGACACTAATGCTTTGGGTTTTGAAATTAAAGATTGACTTCCTTGTTTCCCACATTTTGTGAGAAAGGCACTCCCTTCCCCCTACTTTTCAGAGCCCCAAGCTTTTTGGCTGTGATTCTCAGACCCCTTCACTTCATTTGCCAGATACGGAAACAGTCGTGAAGATTGCAAATGGCATGCTTCTGACTGGACAATTTCACTGATGTCATTGTGCAGACTTTAGGTGAGCATATGGGTGCAAAGCCTATTTACTAAACACATTGTCATAAGTACCTGCTGTGTGTTTTATAGGCATAAACATATACAGACACTCTATTGCCATGCATACGTGTATATACATACATAAAATGCCTAATGTAAATAAATATATAAACTTACACATTAACTGTCTCTGGACTCAAACTCTTAGGAAATGGCCTTGACCTGGTGGTATTTAATTTTGTCTTGTTTTAACACCCAAATTAGTATTTAGGCCATGCTGGACGGAGCGATGCAGCGAAGCCACTCACACTCGAAGACAATGTTTGTGTTCATTGATCAGGGATCTTTTCAATCTTTTGAATACATACTGCACCACAGTGATACACTGTTCTAATCCACTCCTGGAACCATGTAACTCTCTTTCTCCGTTCTGTTGTTTATTCCCCTTTCAAGCCGAAATGCCCTCAGAAATCAACAGTCAGTGTCTTTGTGTTCTGAACAAACACGTTTCAATGTCAATCACAATGCACAGAGAGAGGATGAGCCAGAAGATGGCAAAACATGACTGAAGAGATAAGAGCAAAAAACACACTTGAATAACCTCTTAAAACATAATACAAGCTGAAACACTCTCAGGTAGATACCTGCCATTTCTTTAGTCCACTCAATCATTTCTAAATTCTACCAGCCATTTTTTCTCCTTTGACATAATGCAGACAATACAATGATCCACACATTTTTTTGAGCTTGATAGTAGATAAACCATTATGGGTTTGATTATGATAGAGAAAGTAATTTAATGTCCTGAATGTCAAATAATTTTTTTTTTAATGATCACATCATTTGTGGACAAGCTGATGGACAAACCTGTGAAAATTAAAAATGATGACTTAGGGGTAAGTTTCTGTAACATGAAACAATGCTTGTGATGAAATATTCAGCATGAAAACAACACACTGTGTGTAAACCATTTTATTAAAATTATCATGAAAAGACAAATGGATAAATATGCACTCAGCTATGTAAATATACTAAGTGGAAAAAAAGGAAAAAGCTATAAGAAGATACACCAAAATCATAACTATTTAGTGATGAATGGAGGTACTGTTCTAAAGAATCATTTTACAAAAGAGTTCATAGAGCCTGTAAGAGTCAATATATCTTGATCATCTGAGTTATAATTCATGACTTCTCCATAAATATGAAATTGGGGTGGCCATATATGATTTGTGCAGGCAGGCTGCCCACCCAAGAGTATCTCCTTAGATTGGTTCAAATCAATAATATGAAGAGGAATTTCATGTCAAATAGTGAATAGGTTTTTTTTTTTTACTTCTAGACTCACATACTGTTTAATATTCAAGGCTCTTTTAAAACTGCTGTGATGAGGAATGAATAAAACTTGGTAGTTAGGCCACATGGGAATAACTAGAATGACACTTGCAAAATATTACAAGTATTAACAAGTGAACTGACTTGTAAACAATATTATCTATTGTTTCATATATATACATACACAGACACATACCTATACACCCAACATATACATGTACATATGTGTATATGTTTGTGCATATATGCATATATGTCACAATAAACATTACCAACTTAGTTGGAAAAACAATTCCAAAGGAGAGGCTAGTTGGAAAGAGCAAACCACGACCTGTGAGCCGTTTCCCCACCCTGTTCTCCGGAAGCCACAGAGCGTTGGTTGAAGCCCTGCTTGGCCTCCTTGCCTCTCCCGCCTTCATACATAGACAGTTCTCTCCTTATCTGTATGGTTTTGTAAAAAATACTTAAACATTTCAGGTTCTCAGCCTGTGAAATGGGGGTAAGAAATCTCATGGCCTGCTCTGTTATTTTGGGGGAGTAGAGGTCTCAGCATGAGGCTCATCCCCCCTAAATAATTAGCACCCATTCTCTAGACTTGCTGGGAATCACCCTGAGTATGCATTCTACCACAGTGAATGTGAGCTTCCTGACCCCTTGCAAGATCTAAGGCAGACATTGCCGATGGTCAGAGGTGGTCTGTGAATGGACACTTGTGTTCTTTTGGAGGCTAGAATGGGGTTGAATTACCTGCTAAGGCCTAGGGCCACAACCACTCAGGGCCTGGTCCATGCACCCTGACCTTGGCTATCCCACTCATCTCTGTGCTGTCTGCATAGCTGCCTCCACCCCACCAAGGGAAAGCATGAGGCTTCTTGGCCAGCAAAGCCTAGAGAGAACATTTACCATCTGGACCTTTACAGAAAAGTCTGCTGCACCTTGGGCCTGAATCCTGACAAGGCCTATAGATAACATTTTTCTGCTTTGTTCCCAGTTCTACTCACATACAATGATATAGGACATTGGCTTATGTCTGACATCAGTCACAGTGTCTCTATCCATTTGAAGTTCTCTGTGATGAGGTAATTGCTTCACCATAAATGATGATTTATGAATCATGGGCTTGAATAACCACAGAGAAATGTAATTCTGAAAGACACAAGCGAGGAAACCACACTAATGAAATTCAGGCTTCACAATAAAATCCCCAGATGAGTCAATAATGCCATGCCTAACGGGAAAAAAAAGCCCCAAATGGTGACACACTCACTTTCCCTAGGATCATCTCCAATTTCCCGGGCTACATAATTACGTCTCCATGATTTCATTTCATTTCGCTATAGCGCTCCCCTTTCCCCATTGCCCTGGCGTAGAGTTCCCGGTCATCCTGGCTTCTGCTAGAAAAACTTCCCCGTCTGTAGGATTGCCTCTGCCCGTGGGCACAGCCCTGGTTTTAGGAATCCTTCCCAGGTGAGGAGTAAAGTGTGTGGATGGGGACTGACAGAGTGGTTTAGGGTGCAAGCTGGAGCTGAAAGACGTCTTCGATCTGCTTCCCCTACAAGACAGCCATGTGCATGAGAAACTCAGAGAGCAAGATCCTATCATTTCTCTTCCCCAAGTGGGGAGCCGTGTCCTTGATTTTCTCATGGTGGGGCTGATGGCTGTGAGCCCACAAGGCCTGGTGTGATGGCAAAGGTTCCCCATGTGGCCTCAAACCTGGGAAGCTGTGTGGCTGTCCTTCTCTGTCACAGCTCCTTTCCTAAGGGGGAAACCTAAATGCCCCGCTCATGACTCCAGGCATAGCTGCGCCAAACACCGTGTGCCAGTGGTGGGGTGCCCTTGGTGAACCCTTCGTGGAAATGGACGAGAAGACTGGAAATGGGGGGGAGGATAAGGCTGAATTCTCAAAGCAGGCCGTAGTAAGGAAGGACAGCACGACGCTCCTGGGCCTGGAGCGCAAAGCTCGCGGCCGGAGTCCCACAAGGTTCCGCTGCTCAAGGCTGCTTCTCCGAAGACTCTTCCTCGACGCCAAGCAGCTTACTTGCTGTTTTATTTGAGCTGCGGTGACTTATGGGCCTGAGGAGCAAGTCTTTGCAAAATGTAATGACTCCCGCCATGAAAACAGACTACTTTTAATGACAATAACTTGATATGGCAGGTGGTCCCATCCATTACTAAGAAATTGCTATCGGGTGATAAAAGGTCTGTGAGCCTAGAACGTGATACGATGGTGGCTAAGAAGGAGGAAAAGACACTCTGGGGGCACGGTAATAATAAAAACATCCAACCTAGAGGTAAATTGGGAGAAGAAAATATCCTTTAGGGGATAAAGTGCCTTCCTGTGGGGGATAAAACTGCTCCAGGCTGTCACGTATGACATACCATTTGATAGCCGGACCAACCGTGCCTTCCATCCGGTTGGAAAATAGGATTAGTCTTTCTTTCCTATTTTCTTCTACAGGACAATAAAAAAGTCTATCACCATTAAAATCAAACGTACAGGGTTATAGGGGAACTCTGTACTTTCCGCTCAATTTTTCTAAAAAATAATGTCTATATACTAAAAAAAAAAATGAAACCCTCACAATCAAAAGCAGTCAGAAAGTTGTGGAAGCAACAATAAAAAAAAGCCCCAGGCTAGTTTTTGGCGGTGAACTTTGCTGGTTCTCGGCTTAACATCAAGCCTCCTCCTCACAGGGTGTGCTGGAAATCTGCACAGATTACACTAAAAAAAAAAATGAAGTCCGTGGAGCATGCTTTTGTCTTTGTTCTGGGTATACCACATGCAAAGGCAGGCAAGCAGGCGAGGAGGGACAGAGGATGCAGGGATGGAGCACAGGTGACACCATAGGGTGCAGTGTGAAACAGCTCCCTCTTCCCCGAGTCGTCCATCTCTCCTATGCAGAGGTTCTGTTTATTTCCTAAAAGTACAGCCAATGGACTAGGATATTCCTTAGGTCCAGCCGGTACTGGAGAAATAGAAGGGCAAGGAATTGAAGAAATGAATTCCATGGGGGCTCGAGGAGTTTCTCAGGTCCCAGTGGGCAGTCCGTATTAATGCCCTACCCAGAGTCCGGACATCTCCCGCATCCTCAGGGTGCACACGGTGCTCGGACTTCTGACAGCACTTGGGGGACAGAATGGGGATCTTCACTGTGGGATTTGATGGAAGGGGGGCGTAGCCGTGGGCTTCTTTCAGTTCCCTGCTTGTTCGGGCACTTTGGTTTCCTGGTGTAGGTTGAAGAATTGGGTGATGCTCTGGACTTCCCACACCCCCCTAGCTCCCCATAGGTTCCCCCACCATCCCAATCTAGAAGTGTAGCTGATTATAAAACACCTCTACATATCTGTTCAGGGATCGACCCCCCCCAAAGCACACAGGGCACAGGGGCTTGTCAGGAGCAGGATTTCTGTTTTCACGTTCCAAGTCGGTCTCTTGCCCAGGGTGTAACTGTCTGCCACAAATGCCCCTCATCAAATCATTTCTGATGATTCTGCTCACTGAATTAAATGATCATGATCATTGTAGAAAAAGAACTGCTTTGTTCCAATATTCCAAAATAAAAGAGAATGCCTTCCCCAATTTCCCTGTCTATCTGTGTGAATCTCACCTTTTTGTTTGAAAATACACCAGATACAAGGCTGACGGCTTCAAGCCGAGTATGAATCATGCACTGGGCTAGCTGTTTAAGCCCATGTAGGTCTAGACTTACTGAGATGAGACATTGAAGGCTTTCGTTTCCACATTAGTGAGGCTTTTTTCTATACATTGTACTTATTATCTTGCTAGTGAGTGACCGTATTTGATCTTCAGTGAATTCAAGGCAGCATTTCCTTTCATAAAATTCTCCGGCGGTTAGCGCTTTGCCATTTACAGCTTCACGGATGCTGTGTTCTAGGCATTCTTTTATTGAATGACACATGCATTTATCTAAGTACCCAACCAGAAATTACAAAAATAAACATCTAATCATTATTAGAATGCCAGTGAGGACAATGAACAGCGGAGTTCTATGATTTTAGGTTGAAGCCTGGCTTTGCCACTTCATAGCTTTCTAAGCTTGAGAAATGAACTTCACCTTGCTGGGCCACACATTTTCTCCTCTGTATTTCACAGGAACACATGAAGGGCTTGACTGCACTGGTGTCTGTCATATAGCGAGTGCTGGATCCCGTGCTATGTCTGCCTTAAGGGTGTGAAGACAATGATATCATCCAGTCAACTTTAACATTTAAGCAGCTTTAAAATTAAGCCAGAAGCAACAACAAAGCTGGAGCTCTCTCTGCCCTGCAAGAATGGCTTTCTTTCTACTTATAGGAACTCTTGTGCATTTAGGAGTTATGTGCCTTTTGAGGAGAGGGAAATGCGTCCATGAAGGGGGGTGATTTAGCCCCACTTGTGTAAAACAGGAGAATGGAATCTACAACATGAAAAAATTTTTTGGGGTCACACAGGTGAAATGGAATGTTACAATAAGCCCTTTTAAAATTACGTTCAGCATGTTCAAGAAAATGCCAAGAAGATGCTTCTTTGGAGACTTTAAATAAAGTTGCTTAAAAGCTTTCAGAACATGAAACATTGACATCTGGTTAGGATACAGAAACTGAAACAAATCACTGCTCCTATTGTAATAACTAGGGAATAATAACACACTAAACACATCCTAATAATTCCCAGATATGTCATCAGACAGCTGTGAGCACCCAAAATCTGAATTCCAGAATGGGTCCGGATTTTCCTCAGTAGACAATGTCTACAAACCCTCGTTCTCTGGAGGGACCTGCTGGGACCAGCCATGGAGGGGGCTGGATCACCACAGGTGCATGGTCTCTATGCGGGTAGGGACGACCAGCTGAGCCTAGAACATCGCAATGGGCTGGCGGGGTAGACTGCATGTCCCCTTCTCCCGGCTCCTCTGTAGGGCTGTGCTCCAGTCAGAAAGCAGGGAGGGACCGCCACAGACTTTCCAAGCTTAGCCCCCAAAGTCCTGCTCCAGGCAAGGCTTCAGAAAACACTTAGCAGGCCACGTCTTCGCGCCAGATATTTACAGTACGGAGCAAGTCAAATGAATGAAACCTGCCGCCATCCCCATGCCAGCTCAGCCCATCACTGGATAGAAGCGAGTGTCTCCTGACTCCATCGGCCCTCTCTCAGGAAATGTTTTAAACCATAGACATGAGTAACCATTTTGAAGACACATTTTCAGATCCCTTAAACTGGGTGCACAAAACATATCATCCACTGCATGCCATACCTGAAGCATTGTAGGAGACAGCCTTCCTCACTGTATACAGTGGCATGACTACTGCTTTTCTGTTTTATCTGACCCCCTCCAAGCTTACTCTTACCCTAGAAACCAAGCCTTATAATTTAAAATACTTGGTTAATTAAAATGGAGCACAGCTCTGTCCTGGAGTGGAGAGGGGGAAAAGGATAATATTTTACCTAAAGATCTATTTTGTGACTTCACCAATTTCCTCATTCCAACATTCAGAATGTATGATGATACACAGTAATTTATTAAATAAATGTTTTGGAATAAAAGAAGGAAAGAAGGAAGGGAAAGAGTGAGGGAGAGAGAGATGACACATTTCCTGTTACTATATGGTACTTTAAGAGGTAATATGCTTGTCCTACAGTATGGGAGAGTATATTTGTAAATGACATATCCGACAAGGGGTTAATATCCAAAATATAAAAAGAACTCACACGCCTCAACACCCAAAAAGCAAATAACCTGATTAATAAATAGGTGGAGGATATGGAGAGACAATTCTCCAAAGAAGAAATTCAGATGGCCAACAGGCACATGAAAAGATGCTCCACATCACTAATCATCAGGGAAACGCAAATTAAAACCACAATGAGATATCACCTCACACCAGTTAGGATGGCCGCCATCCAAAAGACTAGGAACAACAAATGCTGGCAATGATGTGGAGAAAGGGGAACCCTCCTACACTGCTGGTGGGAATGTAAGGTAGTTCAACCATTGTGGAAAGCAGTATGGAGGTTCCTCAAAAAACTAAAAATACAAATACCACTTGACCCGGGAATCCCACTCCTTGGAATTTACCCAAAGAATACAACTTCTCAGATTCAAAAAGACATATGCACCCCTATGTTTATCACAGCACTTTTTAAAATAGCCAAGATACAGAAGCAACCTAAGTGTCCACCAGTAGATGAATGGATAAAGAAGACGTGGTACATATACACAATGGAATACTATTCAGCCATAAGAAAGAAACAAATCCTGCCATTTGCAAAACATGGATGGAGCTGGAGGATATTATGTTCAGTGAAGTAAGCCAGGCGGAGAAAGACAAGTACCAAATGATTTCCCTCATTTGTGGAGTATAACAATGAAGCAAAACTGAAGGAACAAAATAGCAGCAGACTCACAGACTCCAAGAAGGGACTAGTGGTTACTAAGGAGAGGGGTGTGGGAGGGTGGGGAGGGGTGTGGGAGGGTGGGTAGGGAGGGTGGGAGAAGGGGATTGTGGGGTATTATGTTTAGCACACATGGTGTGGGGGGTCACGGGGAAGACAGTGTAGCACAGAGAAGGCAAACAGTGAATCTGTGGCGTCTTACTACACTGATGGACAGTGACTGCATTGGGGTATGAGGGGAGACTTGATAATATGGGTGAATGTAGTAACCACATTGTTTTTTCATGTGAAAACTTCATAACAGTGTATATCAATAATACCTTAATAAAAAAAATTTTAAGGTAATATGCTTGTATAGCACCATCGAAGGAATTCACAAGCAGTACTCTAATAAATGTATTTAAGTGATAATCATGGAACAGAAAAGGTTATGTGTTTGCAAGGATGTTTTGCTAAACAATGTTTTAAAATTAACTCTGACTCATCAATTTATTACCCTGAAATGCATTTGAAAATGACTGAAAACACTCTTTTATTAACTTAAAACAAATTTAATTCTCTTCCCTTGGCAAGATTAAAAAAAAAAAAGGAAAATGAACAACTCTGTCATACTCTTCATGATGTGCACGAACAGAGCTTCCGCCTGACTTGTTATCTTTTGTATTTCCGAGTCAACAGTACTTTCACCCTTTAATTACACTGGGTGCTTCAAAAACTCTTAAGCTCTTTGGGAATGATCCTTTTAATCTCATTCCTCCTTCTCTCCTTCTGAGGGGAAATGATGAATAGTGCTACACGGTTCTGCCAGCATGATTTCTTACATCTTCTAATAACTCTAGGAGCCAGAATGTGCTTCCTTTTATAACCTGTCAAATGCTGAAAGCTTAAGCAACGTCTGGCTTTTTGCAAGGATTTTCTATGTTCTTTGCTATGCAAATCTTTGCTGTATATGGGACCTGAAGGCTGGAGTTTTTCCCAGGTTGTTGAAGGCTACTTATCTCAGCTGACTTCAGAATGAGAAGTGTTCCACTCATCAGTGGTAATTTTCTAGAAGACTTGGTAGAAAAGACAGAGGATTGTATAGAGTGAGATAGATATAATAAGTTATAATATGGGTTACCTACTGATATATATTAGTTATTACATATACTCAAATATATAATATATACAGTATATGTAATCTATTATATATAGTTATATATATTATGTACTGATATAATTGGCTATTATATATACTTCTATATATATATATACACACACACAGACACTGTGTGTATGTTTTTGTGTTTATATATACGTATATACACACATATATATAAATAAAATTTAATTACAAAGCAACCTTTAAGTGAAACAAGTTTTGAAATTTACATTCAAGAATGAAATATTTCTTAAAGGTTGGGTGAGACGTGATAGTCTAAGAGTTGGTTTCAAAGTAAGGCCCTTGTTAACAGAAAATACTAAGCCACCATATAGAACGATTAAAGTGTACTGTCTCATTGAAACATAGTTATGCAATTATCCTTAAGTTTTTTTAGTAATCATCTCTACCTCGGAAGTGTTTTAAACCAGATTACTATAAACATTATTCACTTCTTCATAGACACACCTTTGCAAATGTGTATGCCTATATTTAACATCTTTGTGTAACTATGTCTGAGTGTTCTGGGAGGGAGTATGCACAGACATATACATATCATTAAAAATATCTCTAGGTGTAAGAAATTATTTGAAAGAGGGTGATATCTTAACTCTAAGTAGATACTACCATGGAAAGAATTTTAGAAAAGGGAGTGAATTTGGCCAGATTTCTCATCCTGATATCCCAAATGTGTGTACAAAATCAGGTGTCTCACATAATTTCATCAGACACTTCCTGCAAATAGACTTTTGCATGTGGCTGGTTACATTAATAAATATGTTTTATTGGCTTTTTGTTCCTAATTAGACCCCAAATAAAATAAAAACAATACTTTATTTTCGGTCCTTGGCCACAACTACAAAATAAAAGTGGCATATAATCTTAGGAAATGAAACAAAGAAGTTGAGAAAGGTGTCGGCAGCTAATGTCAACATCTCTTTATGAAGAGAGTTTCATATTTGGAGAATGGATTACAAAGTAAATCTAATATTGGATTCCAGGCCAGCAAAGGTGAAATTAAATGCAGGGACGCCTCTGTTGTTTGCTGACTTGGCAAATGACTTTGTAAAAATGTTCTTACATGAAAACAGAAAATATTCCTTATCGGGAAAAACATGAGGTTCTTAATTGTCTTTTTATTTTCAAGATACCAAAGAAGTTTCTGTTTGATTCTCTAATCAAATTGCAGGGAGTTTGCAATCAAACTTCCTCGCTGCAGGGAGTAGGGGCCACTGTCCGCAGCAGCTCATTTCCTCCAAGCCGGGATGATGGCTGGCCTCCAGCACGGCCGTCTCACGTCCCACGGCAGGCGCTTAGCGCTCTTGCACCACAGCCTGAGTCCACGGAACTGTGGCTAGTCAGGCCCATGTTCCTCCGGGATCTCGTACATGAAGCACCAAACTTCTAGGTGTGCATATGGTAATGCTGCTGTTGCCTGGATGGGCCAGAAGACTGTTCATTAATAAGCTAGTAACTTGTTAATTAACTGTTTTGACAAGACTCTCAAAAACCTGTAGGGGAGCTCTCACGGGGAGCAATACCGGAGAGCCCTACTCCGCAGAAGCGGCTGCTCCGTCAGAGGGGATGCAACGCCTACCCCACGCAGACCAGCTGTAGGCACACGGGTGGAGGCGAATGTTAACACATGACTAGCAGCAGAGGGGCAGAAAAGGAGGCCAGATAAGGGGGTCTACTGGCATGCTGGCATTCACCCCTGCCTTGGGTTTTGAGTTTCTAAATGATTTCCGGAGTTGACCCGTAGAGTTTGATGGGATGGCGCCGGGCACAGTGGACAAAGAAATGGCCTTCTGTAAATACAGTGGGGTTGCCAAATCTCAGTGGAGGACCAAGAGAGGGGCACCAAGGGCAGGGAAGTTGGGATGCTGTCAAACCAGAGGCCTCCTGCCCTACACTGTTCCCTGGGAGGATTTCTAGGGCTTCGTAGCTAAGGAATGCACAGGTGACAGGACTGAGCATGTTTTAGAAGCTACTCTGGGGCTGTAATCTGCAGGGCAGGGTAGAGAGCACGTGGTGCAGCCCCACAACTAGATTCTAGAATGGCATGGGGAAGGTGCTGGCACTTAGCCGTCAGAGGCAAGGTGGACCTGTTACGGTACCTGGCATCAACCCAGAGTCAGTGTGCCTGATGTTCAGAGAATCGGTGGCTTACCGGATCGCAGCGAAGCAAATGATGTTTCTTTGTTCCTTTAACAAAAAGAAACTAGAACTGTCAAGTGGAAAGCTGCCACATATAGAAACAACACAGCTGCTTACTCTGTTTCCAGAGCTCCGGCGACTCACAGACCTCCCAATTAAGGACTTGAGCCCCAATTCTTCTTCTTTTTTTTTTTTATTAACATATCATTGATATACAATCTTATGAAGGTTTCACATGAACAACAATGTGGTTTCAACATTCACCCATAGTGTCAAGTCCTCACCCCCCATTGCCGTCACTGTCCATCAGCGCACTAAGATGCGATAGAGTCACTACTTTAGACCCGATTCTCCTTACAGTGGTCCCGTGGCTGCACAGACTTTCCCAGATCTGTCTCCCAGTTCCCGAGTGTGTCTGTGGGATGGATCTACTTATGTAGCAGGCAGCATCCTCCCTCAGTCCCCTGACCCGTGAGTAAGGATCATGCTAATGGGAAAAGCCCACAGGAAATACTGTACACACTGCCCAAGATGGCACATCAGCAGCAACGATACAGTCAGACCAAAAGCGGTGCAGGGTTGGGTCCAGCCTTGAAGCCTTAAGGGTGCTGGAGCTGTGCTGTCACTGTAGCCTCACGCAGCTCACCTGTCTACATTCTACAAAACCCGAACATCACAGGAAATTACTGGGGACCACCGCCGATGTCAGCCTACAATACCCCTCCTGAGCCACTACTCTAGAAATGCTGTACTTTATGGAGCAGTTCAAAATGGTCTCTTGCTGTCTCACTTTTTGGGAATTATTTCATCCATCATCACGGAGATCAAAAGCATCTCCCCTTCATGCACTGAGTCTTCAGCTCTTTCCTTTCTGTCAGCCTCATCACCTGGCCCCCTGCGCAGGATCACAACCGTCCGTGCACAACGTCCCATTATGAGCAGGAGATGGTATGACCTTATAAAACATGGGCCTGCCAGGAGGAGGCAGAGGAACTCAACAGACATTTACAGCCTGCCACATGGGTGACGTGTTAGGGAGCCAGGGGTCTGGCGCGCACCAGGACATCCCTTCTAAGGTAAAAGACAATTCGTTGTGCTGTGAACTTCCTACCACTAACAAAGACACATAGAGCTTGTGGCATGAGAGAGAAAGAGAAGAGTCGAAATGGAATTTAAAGTTTTGGTTTAATTAATTGGATAATGGCTCTGTTTACTGAGGAAAAAAAAACACTGAGGGCAGAGCAGGTTGGGGGAAACAGCCACGATTGTTCACTCCAGACACAGGAAATTTAACACTCATGGGAACAAAGCACTTGGATATGTGGGACTGTATTCAGGGGGAGAAGCCCCTGCTGATGATAGGATTTGGGCGTCGTTGGGATTTAGCCGGTGGTTAAACCAATGGATTGGATAAGGCCACCTGGCTGAGTGAGCACAGGGTAAGGGTCCAAGGACTGAGCACCCCCAAATGTAGGGGCCCTGAAGCCACACGGCCTGATGGAGCTCCCAGCAGAGGGCCCACCGCCCCTTGGCCCACATCCACACAGAGGGGCTGCGCCTGAAACGGGCTCTACGTTGGTGAAGTCACAGCCTTAGGACTTCCTGACCCAACTTCCCAAACTGCAGTAAAAGCCAGCATTTCAGCATGGGCCTGGGACGGTTCAACAAGCTTTTCGCAGAACCCTGTAGCTAGGTTTCAATTCACCAAGGGAACAGGGATTTTCTTAAAACTTTCCACAATTGCACAGTATAGGGAAATACAAACATCCCACCTGCCTGTCTGATCTACCTGACTATTAACATATTCACACCTCATTCTCTGAGGCGAGTCTAATATGACTTGTTTTCGATTCAATGACTCTCACAATTTCAGAGAGCTTTTGAGCTCCTCGATGCTGGGATATATATATATTAAATTACACATGCTTATTTTTTCTTATCATAAAATGATTCCTCATGGTAGGTGGTACAGAAAATATGCAAATCTATAATAAAATAGTAACACTCTCCCGTAAACCCACTTCTTAGATTTAACCCTTGATAACTTTAAGTCTAAGCAAATGTATGTTGTTAATGTGCTCCAAAGCAAGAAACTCAAAACACCTCCTGGAGTAATGTAAGTCCCCTCTTTGCAGATGAAGCCAGAATCAGGGAGGCAATTTCACGCTCACCAAGTGTAGTGATCACAAGGTAGCAAATAAACTCTGAGTAAATGGTTCAAACCATCCAGTCTATAGAAGTCTTCCATGAATGAATTTTAAATGTAAACGTGAATCGATATGCATATTACACATGCAAACATACAGAATTCCAAAATGTCCCGTACTCATGAACGTGATGTAGGTCTGACTCAGCTCAATCACCACTGACTTGGCATTTCTCATTACGGACCATTTACTGGGGTCAAGGGTGTGAGGGTCAGTAACCTGTCCTTATGTTTAGGGGGTTTAAAGGGGAGCAGCAGAGTAAACATGAAAGCTCTAATTCCATGCACCCATCTGTATGATCTATAAGCAAAACAGGAGGAGGGAAGCATGAAATGCTGTGCAGGGCTGTGAGGGAAGGTTTCAAGAAGGAGAGGATACTGAGTAGGATTTTGAAGGGAGTCACCACCTGGCATTGATGCCAAGGGGTGGGTAAAACCCGAGTAGAGGAACAGTGTGGAGGGAGAGCCATCCACAGATAAGGGTTATTGGTGTTGCTCTTCTGACCAGTGGAGAGTTTCCATTGTTCCCTTTTATTCATTAGTTTCAGGCATTCAGGATCAAGTGAGACAGAATCTTTGGAACAATAAAGACACTGAGCTTGAGATCTTTATGAGCCTTGTCTAGAATGTAACCCACCTTCCTTATGTGATTTTCCAAGGGTGTGAATTACCTGTCGCAGTTTATGCTCACTGCACTCCAACCAGAGTGCAACCCGCCTTTTCTTTTTTATTAAAAAAATAAACAAAGCCAGGAATGAGCCATCACCTCTGCCAACTTTTTAATTATATTTTGATGGCTTTTCAGGAATAACACCTTTCTGCAATCATACATCCTAAGCAAACAAAATTACACCCATAACTGAGGGTCTACCAAATCACAGACACTTTTATGGAAACAGCACAGAATTCATTTGAGAAATATTGATTTTGAAAATATTTTTCCTCTTCTCACTATTAAATGTGTCTCCTATACATCAAAAAGCGAGCCTTTTTATTATGGCTTCTTTCTGAGATTGCTAACCCGGTCCTGTGTTTGTCAGGCCTGTGGGAGTCTGGGGCAGCGTCTTCCTGCCCTTTTTACGGCTGAGCATCTCAGCGTGTCTCTGCAGCCTGTACACCACTCCCGGACATTATGGGCTCATGGTATATCTCTCCTTATACACAAGGATTTCCAAGGTTGATGAGCACCAAAACCTACGGAGAGGTACATCAAATCCCCAAGTGCTATTTGCAGTTTGAAGGGTCTTCTCAAATTGTGTTAAAATAAAAACATCAGTGCCTCTAAAGTCTCCTCCCTGCCCTCTGGGTTTCAGGTTTTGGTGTCTGCCCTTGATGCATGCCTTACATATCTGAGATCTTCTACTTGTCACAACTTAACCACTACTTCCAACAATTCCTCCAATTTTGCCTCAAATTCCGGCCCCATACATTCAACAACAGTGGAAACCTATATGTTACTGGGTCATAGCATCAACAACGTAAGGACCCTAAGCCTTTTAGTCATTAAACCCTGGTTACAGTTTTGCAATTATTTTAAAGTTTGAACTCATCATTAATTTATTCAACAATGATTGGTTGAATACCGGCACACTTGAGATCCTATGCTGGGTGCTGGGAATCCACCATGCACATTTCTCTCCTTTTTAGCAAGGGTTTATTTAACCCCTCATAGCTCTAAGAACCAGTTTTAGGATCCAGTTGTGAATAAAACAGATTTTATAAAAATGTCCCCAACAGATTTTATAGAGCATAAGCAATGAACGGGGAGAGACGGTGTCCCTGCTTTTTTGCATCAAGTGGATCAGGATGGTGGTGGTAACAATATTAAAAAAGATGATTAATTAGAACCATAATGGTCATGACAATAAAACTAATCACAGCGAGCTTTTGATCTGAGCATCCCGCAGTACTGCAGCTTTTCACGTGTGTCATTTTTTATTGTCATGAGCATAACCTGAGTATGGTTATTTTTCTGCAGAGATGTCAGAACAGCTTTGCGAGCAGGTGCCGTGATGTCACCACATCAATAAGAGAGAATAAAATGTGAAGGCACTGGTTCCTGCAACAACATGTACCGAATTCAAAAACATTACGCTACGTCAAAGCCATGAGACTGAAACTCCAACACAGTCTGTGATTGCATTTGCATTAAAAGCCTGGAATCGGTGTGTCTATAGACACAGAAAGCAGCTTAGTGGTTGCTGGGGGCTCTGCATGGGGACTGGCCACACGCAGATGCACGTCGTCTTTTGTGGGGAGATGGCAGCGTTCTCCAGCTGGACTGCTGTGAAGGTTGCACAACTCCATAAATCACGAAAAATCACTAAACAGGTGAGTTCTATGGAATATAAATCGCACAGCAATAAAGCTGTTTAAAAAAGAAGAAGAAGAAAAGAAATGGCCCTTGAACAGGAACAGGGAAGCCTTCTCTTTAAGGACCATTAATCCACTTCCCTCCATGGTTTCCTGTTTATCACCTGCCCTCTTGAGAACACCCACAGGTCTGCATTTCTCCTGCACTGCCACCACACTCAAGCACTACTGGCACCAGAGGCAGGGTTTCCCACGCTGAACCATGTAGAACACCAGCTGGATGTCCCACAATTCTACTCGATTCTGGAGATGGTGTCAGACCCCACAGTGGAAGGGCTCAGCCCTGCAAGACTGCTCCCAAGCCCCTGTTTCAATGCAAATCCCTAGCCCAGGGTGTCACCCAAGCATCTGACCCAAAAGCTAATCAAGAAGGCTCCCCCAACCCTCTTCTCTGGTTTGGTTCATCTGCCTGACCTGCTCACAGAAGTTGGGAAAACAGCCTACTGCTTGCTGATTTACCATGAAAGGAGATGCTAAAGGACCCAGATGACCATCAGATGGAAGAGATGTGCAGTGCGAGGTGTGGGCAAGGGAATGCAGAGCTTCTGTGCCCTCAGGGTGTCCTAGCACCTGCAGGCATCAGCCAGCTGGGAAGCTCCCCACCCCATACTTTAGGGAGTTTAAGGAGGCTTCATCACTGACTCCACGGCAGCCCTCCACCCTTCCTGGAGAAGAGGAGGCTGAAGTTCCAAGCTGCCGATCATGGCTTGGCATTCCTGCTGACCAGCCCTATCCAGGAGCCCACCCAAAGGCACCTCCTTAGAAACAAAGACCTCCCAGCACCCAGGAAATTCCAACAGGTTCAGAGCTCTGTGTCAGGAGCTGGGAGACAGACATTTCTTTACATATTTATATTATCTTTTTCCCTATTATCTCACACTACTCCCATACCAGGAAAATGCAGATGCTTTGCCTGGCTTCCAGACCCAAACCTCTCCACTGAAATTAAGCTGCCCTTCTGAATACAGGTATCAGTCACCCATGAATGCTTCCATGGCCATCTGAGCTCCAAATACCCATGGTTTCATTCAAGCATAAGGCATAAAGTCCTGTTCTCTGCAGTGTCTCTTCCAGAACAAGTCAGAAAGCCCACATGCTGGCAAATGGAAAGAGTACCATAATCAAGCCCCTCTGTGTGCCAAACATGGCCACTTGGCACAAGGCTTTTATTATTCCTCATAAAACCCTGGAGAATGCTCCTCATTGCCTCACTTTTCAGATGCAGAAACTGTCGCTGAGAGACGTGAAATTTTCTGGTTGACAGTCATGCAGACAGTTACTGGTGGGGTCCCAACCTGAACTCAGTTTTCTTCAGTGCCAGAAACTCTCGTGTTAGTTGTGATTCCTAATACCCTGTGGCACCAATCATCTGAGTTATCATTCACTTTCATCACTGGACTTCTTAAAAATGCTAGAACTCAGGGGAAGCTTACATATTGATGTCAAAGAGCCCTCAGGGGTTGGGCAAAGTTAAGTATGTTTGCATGGCCTACCATCACTTGGTCTCCAGTTAGATTGTAACTAAGCCATGCAACATCCCGGGAGAACTGTAATGCTAAATTGCCTATAAATAAAATATGTCTTCAATTTCATTTTTATCACACCAATGAATTGGTGCCAAACACACTTCAGTAATTGCATATTGTTTTTGTTTTTTTTCAAAATTCCACTTAAATCTTTTTCTAAAAATAACACTTTATTGCTCAAGGGCACGTAGGATGAGCTAGAAGAATCAACAGCCTGCTGGTATCAATAGAGGACATAAAGAACCCAGATAAAGAGGCTGGGACATGTAGGCAGAAAACCATGTAGCACATTTTCATTAAAACAGTTAAACCATGCTGGAGCGCATTTTATATAAATTTACCAGAGGAGAGTGACAATGGGGCCATATTTATCAAAAGAACTTGTAAGACTGTATTTGAATTCAAGCACAAAAACAGTCAGTGGGGCAGTACATTAGTTTGAGTGGAAAGAATCGTACAAATTGTGTTATTGACATCCAACAGTCATGCTCAACTGGAGCGGTTGTGTGCACACACAACCCCTTTGTGGGGGACAATCGGCAATAAACAGAAATCTTATGTCTTTACCACTAACAGCCAGTGTGGTTAGAGGCCAGGAGACTTCTAACCATCTCATAGCACACAAGGCAGCCCCACAACAAGAAAGCCTGGTTGCCCTGAAGCCACGGAGAACTTCTCTTATCTCTCAAAATTAACCTTAGGGGTTTCACTAAACTCGTAATGATCTGGATTATACATACTTTTTCTTAGTATCATTTTACACAATTTACTAAACTTGTGCAGGCAGACTCCCAAATCAGCAAACAGAAGCATCATTTCAGCGACTCTTTAAGGAAAGACCAATCTGTGTGGAGTAACGGGGCTGCAAAAGTACAATGCTATTGCATGGCTGGGAGACGTACAGGACTTCGTTTACAGGCAGCCTCCAACCTTTGAACATTATCCATCACGGCATGTACTGCAAAACAATACACTTGTAGCCATTCAGCCCAGCATTCAGAAAAACGTCCCCGAGCAGAAATAAACAGATTTTTAAAATTGTTGTTACAAAGGAGGAACCTGATCAAGCCGTTTCTTTTCTGAGTTCCCTTTTGCTATAAGGTTGAGATGAAAGTCTCTTCAGGGACTCCTGTTTAGAGACCACTCAGCTCAGACCGCTGAAATGTTCAGGTTCAGTTTCTGGGGTCTGATCACTGAATGAAATGGATGGATAGTGCTTCAAGCAGACGGACATAGAAGTAAAGGTACCCCCAAGCTCTTCCATCCATTAATTTCCTGCAGTCCCAGCAACATCAATTATGTATTGATTCATTGGAGAAATTTCAGGTTCCTGTAGCTTCATTCTGGCCTCAAGCACTTATGAGGGCCATTTATGCTCTAAGAGACAAAAAGCCCTTTCTCCTTTCATAAACTTCTTTTTATTTATCTCTTAATCCTTACACAAAAGGACACTCATCAAACTATCAGTCAATATTCTGAAGCCTCACTTCAGAATTTTGGATGAAAGGCACCCGTTGTGGGGAACCACATTCCTCCCAGCACTCCTTGTGTGCTCTTGGGTCCTGCCTCTGGCCAAGGAGTTCATTTCGGTTACTTTACCCATTATGCGTCAGTGATGGTGAAGGTACAACCAGATAATTCAAACAAAACAAAAACAAAATCATGAATACCCGCCTACTTGGTAAGGCGAGGCACACCTGAGGATTGGCATAACTCCTCATATCACAGTTTGGGAATCTCACACCTCAAACCATCCGGTGTCTGAAGACGAGTATGCACGCATGTTGGTGTCTCTACTGGAAAGTGCAATGGGGGTGTTTCAATTTCTGCCATGGACTTTATAAGACATGGTACAGTGTCAGACCATGAGGACCAGTCTGGCAAATAAGAATTTCCCCAGGGATGGTTAAGAAAAACATTCACACACCTAACAAGAGGAATTAAAACAAAGGGTGGGGGGGACAGAAGCCTTCTCCTCCCTTCCAGCTGCTCTACCAGGTTCAGGGACAGTTGGAAACCACCTCTTCATCCGTGAACGTTGTGGTCCGACTGCCCCTGGCCGTGAGGATCTGCGTCGCATGCAGCCGCAGAAAGAGGCGGCCAATCATGCCATCCAGTGCCCACTTCCTGTGGATGTTTGCATGATATTTAAGCATTAATTATGTAATGTCTGTCAAGTGTTTGAAGCTCCTAGGGGAAAGGAACTCTATTAACAGCCTTATCTTTAGTGTTTTCTCTGTTAAATTTCCATTACAAAACACATTAGGAAATGAGTAAAGGCCATCTGTCACACAGCTTAAATGCTTACATTGTGCAGGATTTTGTTTATTGCTGAATGGAGGTGCTCCGGAAGCCATATATAAAAATCATTTTCAAAAACGAGTTGAACAGCTGTTGTGTCCTATGCTAATTTTAACACTTTGCTACCAGCTATTCTTTCTAACAACCTGAAAAACCAATCCGTTTCCATGTACTTGGTTTTAATCGTGATCACATAAGCATGCATTGTGTTAAGTCACACGTGGTTTCATTGATAACGAGTAGAAGGCATGATCCATATTTGACATTCTGCTGGTTTCTAGGGAAGCCAGTTCTTGACTAAGACACTCCAGGGCCTGCAGAATGACCATAAAGAGAGCGGGCATCATTCCTTTGATCGTCCCCCATCTGAGAGGTAGAAACAGCAGCTCGTCTTTCCTGAGTAGAATGTAATCTTTTCAGTGTGTGTTGGACATTTGTACCTGATTCTCTCTGAATGTCCTGTTCAGATGCTTGCCCATTTTTGGAATGAGGTGTGATCTTTTTCATTTGCATGAGAATTTAGAAAGAAAAGCAATCTTAGCTAGACATATTTTTCCAAGTACTTTTTTTTTCTTCTAAATTTTCAGTTATCTTTTAGATTGCTTATGGATTTCAGTGATAGTGTCATAAATTTACAATACTTTTTGTTTTTTTTTACTTTTAGGCTTAATGTGATGATTAAGCAAAAAAGAAATAGTTTCCACATTTGCATTTTTTAAATAGCTAGATGCTTAAATCACATGTGGTGTATTTTGTTGCAGATGTTGAAGGAAGAATCCAGCACTGCTGTTTTTCCAAATAGCTTTTCAGTTGCCCCTACACCATTTAAAAAAATGATCCAACTTTCTGAAATATCATATTATCAAAGACTGAATTCCTAGGTCTGACTTGGCATTTTTCTAATATCCTACCTAATGGATTACCTATCTCTCAATTACTAGCCCCATACCAAATTTCTGATTTGGACCCTGATTGTAGGCACTCCTGGGTCCTGCCTTTTCCTAGGCTAATACCAAATCATTGAAATATGGTCCTTATAATGTATTTTGTACCTAAGAACACCTCCTCAGATGTTGCATTTTCTTCCTTGGCTGGTGTGAGGACTATGCCCGTGACTGCAATTGTTCAAACGTGTGTTTATGTGGAGAAGTTCAGTACTAATGCATCCCCCTGACTATCCATGGCTATTTTTACAAAGTGAAGCCATTCATGTCACTGAAAAAGTTCTTCAGCATCATAATCACACAGCTCTTAAAGGTGGATGGCCTAGAGTGTATCATATGTATCACAAAACATCTTTATGGGTAGGTTCTTAAAAAGTGCAATGGGTAATCTCCTTTCAGGATCTTTAGCCTTTGTGTTTAAACGTGAAGAGCTAAATTTCACCAAAACTGTCCTCTGAGAAATATACAGCCAGCATTTTATACTGACTCCAAACAGAGATGGGTGACAAATTGTGTGACAGTTAGGATTTCCTCTGGCTGAGTGTCACAGAAAACTCTTGCTAGCGTAACATACACAGTTAAGGGGTAGATTGATCTCTCTGAAAACACTGTAGGGTTTCTTGGATCAACACAAGCAACAGACATGTGACCAGACTCCTTCTATTTTGGTTCCACGGGTCTTCCATTGCCCTGTCATCAAAAATCTGTTGAACCTCAGATATTGTGCCAAACGTCCAAGCAGAATGATCAGGGAAAGGAAAAAAAGTTTCAGCAATAAATGAAATGTATATTTCCTTGGCCATGCTTACATCACATGGACAGTGCAGCTGCAGAGAATTTTGGACCCCTAAAAGACTGCATGGAGCAGAGAACTCCCTCCTGCCTACCTCTGCTCCCTCAGCACACCCACCTCAGACTGCTAACTAAAGGCCACTTCCACTGAAATAGAGCCCTAATTCATGTTTCCTTGATCAGTTACAACAGCGTGGAATACTCAGACTCATTCAGCCATTCCAACTACCAGGACAGCCCATCAGGAAGAACTCAGAAAACATTTACTACCTGGGAGGGCTTTCCTCAGGAAGGCAGGGTCTCCACGTCTCTTCCCCAATAAATTCATGTAATGGCATTTTGTTTTCAGGGGTCACCCCTCCCACCCACATTGGGAGCCTGCATACATATTGGAACTTAGTAAAATACTGGTGAAATATTAAATTGAGAAAGTTCCCACACAAAGTTTATGGGAAACCTAAGTGTTTGGGTGGTCTTGTTGGACGAAGTTCTGGCCAAATGTTTAGGAGCAGAGGTGGCATGTGCTCCATCTGAGTCTGGCTCATAGAAGTCTTCCATGAAAGTCCTCCATGTTCTCTTTTTGCTGCCCGGGATAGAGATGTCCCTGCTGCCCCTAGCGAAGTGTTGGACAGCATGAACAACAACAAAAAATGTCTAAAGAACCCCTAAGCATGGCAGTAAGAATACTGCATACTGTTCAGGTCTCTGCACTTCAGTAAAGTCCTGACAGACCAGGAAGAGGTCTGGAGAAGGGAAGGTAAGTTGAGTGAGAGTAGACAGCCTTAAGGACTAGTAGGATAGTACGATTCCATCTGAAAAGACGGGATCTGACAGGAATAGGACTGAAGTCTACAAAGTCCTGAGAAGCTGAACTGGGATGGGAATGGACTTCTTCACCAAATCCCAGTTTACCACAAAGAAATACTCTTTCATTATATCCACAAGGAGGAAATTTTAGGGAAAATGGAGAAAGGATAAGTTAACAACACAGAACAAGTGGCAATGGCCCAATGTGCAGAAATCATAACCTACAAACCAGAGGCCGACCACAGATGTGAAGAAACGTCCAGAAAGAACTAGAAAGATTCACACAGGACAGTTCTGTTAAGAGCTAAAATAATGCTTAAAAAATTAAACAGAGTAAAAGCGACTGAGCAATACTGAATGGCTGACAATTAGGCTTGTTTCTAGATGTTGATGCTTGCTAACAATGGCAATGCACACCCACCCTCCGCAGCTCTGCTGCTTTGCGGATTGCTCTGCATTGGCTCCTCTGGCTAGCTGCAAGATGCTACTGCTGTTAGATTTATTTTGTATCAGCCAAAGTGCTGTTTTTATGGAATCAACCACGGAGAGGAGATCATCATAGATTCTGAACAACATGGAGAGGCCCTGGTAAACTACTAAATTTGGATAGGATTGAGCCATACACTGAAGTTCTGCAATGGCCTCACTTTTCAAGTCTGCTCTGGGCATGAAATAGGCCCAGTAGTGTAAGACATAGTGGGGTCATTTCAGGGGAGATAAGGAGACATAGGTCTACCAGAGCAGGCATATAAATCACAAAAGAGCCATTGACAAAACCCCTGGATGCTTGCAGACTAAATATAATTACTTTTAAAAATCAAGTTACATAAAATTCCTGCTTTGTAGATGACCGTAGTCTAAAGCAAGGGTTATTGCAAGACCAACTCTTTTAGCTTTTCTAGGAGCTCTTGCAACTGGAAAAGGGCACTTAGTATTTGGAAACGATCCCGTTTCCAAACAGCAATGATTATACTCAGCTGATTAAAAATTAATGCATTATGCTTGAATGTGTTATGCAACACAATTTCTCAAAAGAGTGGTGAACTCCTAGAAATTCAGTTCTTAAGCATTCCTTTCCACATTCTGGGAGGAGGAGTAAAAATGTCCTCCGGTGCAACTGGGACTTTTAAAGATGTGGCTTGAATTAAACGTGCGAGTCCATACTGTGCCTGAATCTCTGTTTAATCAATGAACAGATATTTATTAAATATTTCCTATCATGGCTTGGGAATGAGGACGAACCTCACTGCAGAATTTAAAAAGGTATGGAAGTGTTGCCCTGCTGTGAATCTCATGCCTCAGAAGTTAGTTACTCATGCATTTCTGCATTTCTGTCCATATTCCAAATCCATGCAGAAACATCGCCAGTGAGGAGGGTGCTAGAGCACGTAACTACTACCTTCTCACACCAATGGACACTTTTTGAATACAAGGATGTCATTAAGTACTCCTCACGATGCACTGTGTTAAAATTTTGGCAAATCTCTGCCGGCTTCACTTGCACCTTTTAAGAAACATGGATTAACATGTTTTATATTTATTTATTATTATTTTTTTTTACTCTGGAGGTATAAATACACACCTTTCCAGGAAAATGTTTTGTAATCATCCACAGGGGAACCCTTTAAAACACTGACATTTGGTCAACCTTAAACCTACAACCCTAACTTCCCTCCCTGATCCCATCCCTTCCTCCACGGCCCCTCCCTTCGACTCCCAGCCCCACCAAAATCCATCCTCAAATCTCCCCTGACTCAGGAGCGCCCTGGGCAGAGGGAGGAATGAGTGCAAAAGCCCTCAGCTGGCTGGATGGAGATCTCTGGGACTGGCTTGGCCCCTCAGGCTGATGCACCCTTGAAGTGATTAGGTTTGTACCCCTGCCAGGACCCGTTATTAAATGCAGGCTGTCTGAGAAGTCGGGGCACAGCCTTGGGCGAGGCAGGTCTCTGGAGCTGAGGGCAATTCCGGGAGACAGACCCAGTGGAGCTCTGCCAAGATCACATTCAGGGGATAGGGAAACAGGTGACTTGATGCTGAAGAAGGAGGCTCTGGGTGGGATGACACAGCTTCCATCGCCCTAACCCTCTCTAAGGAACTGTTTGTCACTGAAACAGGTACAGAGTACATTGTACGAAACATAAAATTCCACTAGAGAAAGGAGACCTCGCAGTCATCTCAGTACAAGTCATTGAATATCCTGACCTCAGCATTAGGTCATGAAATGTGGATTTTAATTCCTTTAAAACCTCCTGTGATAGGACAGAAATAGAACAGTGCACTGATAATTTTAGAGGAAGGGTCCACAGACTGTGACCCAGGGGCCAAATCTCGTCTTACCTGTTTTAGTAAATAACACACTGTTGCAGCACCATCATGCCCCTTCACCTCCTGTCGTCTCGCTGCCTTCATGCTCCACAGTGACAAAGAATAGCTTCAACAGAGACCGTATGGTCCACACAGCCTGAATTATTCACTATCTGGCACTTGCAGAGAAAAATCTGCCAACACTACTTTGGAGCATTACAGTTCTCAAGGATCTAAATGAAAATAGGTCTGCATCTATACCATATTATGAATGGAAAATGTCTTGTAGAGAGGTTGCTGTTTATTTAGGGCGCTCTGTAAATGTCTGTGGATGGACCACCCAAGATTTATTTTTATTGGGATTTCTCCATTGCCATCTCAAAATGAGGGGGAAAGACCTTTCCTCCGGATAGTTTAGAGCAGTATCTGAATGGCACTAGCTGGTCCACTTCTGTACATCTCAGACACAAAGGATGCCTCATTGCCCAAGAACAACTGCAACACAAACCTGTGCTTTGATCTTTCTTGAGAAAGCAGGAATTTACCAGAAAGTATTTGGCCATCAGTGTGCCAAACTGTAAAGCATTTAGGAGCAGATGTGTTGAAAGTAATATGGACTCCTCCTCACCCCCAGAAATCATATCACTTTGCCCAACTCTGAATGTATTTAGAATGATTGTATATTAACAACAACAACAACAAATAGATTTCTGTTATGTAAGTGAAAAGTCTGAATTTCCAATTAAAAGGACCGGAAGAGTCCGGTTCTTTGATGGCTGGTGGTCAATGTGGCATATGTGTATGATGAATGAAAGAATGAGTGAATGAATGAACAAGCAAACAAATAAATGAATGAATGCAGATGTCTTTCTAATCTGATCATTCACTGCCTTTCTTAACAAATCTTATATTTGGACTAAGTTGAACTACTCTCCATCTGTTATATTTTATTTTATAGTCATTTCTGCATGTCTCTTATTTAGTCTTCTTGATTGCAAATCTAAAAGGAACCACTTTTCTTGCCAAACGTCACATCCTCCACCACATTTAGTTTAGAACCTCGCCCGTATTGTATTATCAATGTCTGGGAGTTAAGGGAATTGATTGTTATTTAAAAGTCAGTGGAGTGCAACACTGACTTTTAGGGGATCTTCACCCGGTGCATTTGCTCTCCGTTTTTACCACTGTGTCAGCTTTTGGGGGGAAGAATATGAGAACTCACTTGGACAAAGTTAAGAAAAAAATAGAGCGATTTATGGATTCAAGGGGGGTGGCTCCTAGAAGAGCAGGAAAAGCAGAACCTGAGCTTCAGGAAAGCTAATGTTGAAAGCTGAACCTCTTTTCAAAAACTCATTCCTATACAGGGTTTCCAGCTGGCCCAGCACGCTCACCCCTTGGCAAACGGACAAGGACCACAGGGACAGAGGAGATGTAATCCCCACAATCCCCCCAGAATTGCCATAAGGGGCAAGACCCTAAGCAAGCCGCACAAGGAGCTTATACGCACAGCATTCTTGTTCTATGATAGACCGGAGTTCTTGGCCCCTGAGCCCAGACTTGGTGAGCTCTGGAAAACTAATGAGGAACAAATAGTAGAGAAATAACTTTACCCAATAGCCTAAAACTAGATTTTTTTTTAAGTTATGTAGTCTCCAGAGAGAAAGCACAATTTGAAATGCAGCACCCCCACCAGAGGACACTCAGTATTTGCTGGATCATCATGGCCTCTCGGACATCAGCCCCACCCCGGGCCTGCACCTCTAGGGCATGGGGAAAGAGGCGAGTAAGCAACCAAGCCAGCATTTGACTCTTGACACACAGTATGTGAGTCTGGAGCTGAGGGGGCCCCACCAAGTTCACAGGCTCTTGACATGGCAACATGAAATTCAGAGGTCTCCCATGGAGGGACAGGTGATGGGCAACTGTGGGAATCCCAGTGATGTCCGGGATCTTAGACTGAGAGCTCATTATCCCTGTTACCCAGAGAAGAGGGGAATAAACTCATCAGCCAGAATCCTCTTACAAGCAAGTGCAAAGGACGCAACTGCAGCATTTTCCAGAGGACACACCAGACACATTACAGACAAACCTCGCTTTAAGGTAGAGCGGCAAAAACAGCCATTTGTATTCCAGTCATGTACCGAAAGGCACTTGGGCTAAATGACACTTCTGCATTTTTCGTTTAGATCTTTTGAATTATAATCTCTATCTTTATTGCATATATTTCATCTGGACCACTTTCAAATGGATCTTCTGGCATGCTTATATACTATGACAGAGTGAGACTCAGTTTAAAAATCATTAGCTTAGCTTAATCATCTCTGCTACTTTCATTCAGTGTGACGGGTGCCTGATTTTGTTTCCTTATTGTAAGAATTTTACTCATGGTACAATTAGTTTTAGTTTTCATTTTAAACTGTGGATCACAAAACAAAAGTTTAGAGCAGATTTGACAATGTAACCTTGCCTGAGCTGAACCAACCACAAAAATTTACTGTTTGCTTGAGATGAGAAAACAGCAGAACTGGACTTATCAGGTATCTTCTGAAAACAGTTTGAGACCATTGGGTCACCAGTAGTTACAATCCTCACCCATTAGGACTGAGGCTGAACCATGTCATACAATCAAGTCAGTGATGTGACGTCTTGTGATTATTCAACTCAGACGATTGGCTACATTTTGAAATGTTTTCTGGTTTCTTAAAAATAGTTTTCCACAGGCAACAAAAGTAAAATTACATAAACTGGACCACATCAAAATTAAAAGCTTCCATGCACTAAAGGACATGATCTACAGAGAAGGAAACCTATGGGATGGGAGAAGCTATTTGCAAACAATACATCTGATAAGAGGTGAATAGCCAGAATATACCTAGAACTCCTACAATTCAGGAACAACAAAAACCCTCAAATAACCCAATTAAAAAATGAGCAAAGGACTGGAATATAAATTCCTCCAAAGACAATATATACAAATGGCCAACAAGCATATGAAAAGATGCTCCACATCACTAATCATCAGGGAAATTCAAATCAAAGCCACAATAACAGCACCTCACATCTGTTAGGATGGCTACTATAAAAGAAAAAAAAAGAACAGAAAATAACAAGTGCTAGTGATGGTGCGGAGAAACTGGAAATGGTTTGTACAAAGGAATGTAAAATGACACAGCCGCTGTGGAAAACATTATGGGGGTTCCACGAAAATTAAAATAAAAAAAAAAGAAATTTAGCATTACCTTATGATCCAGCAATTCCACTTCTGGGTATGTACCCAAAATCATTGGAAGCAGGGAGTTGAAGAGGTATTTGTACGTATATGTTCACAGGGGCGGTATTCTCAATAGCCAAGGGGTAGAAACTACTCAAGTGTCTATTGACACATGAATGCATAGATAAAATGCAGTGTAGTAGTATTTAGGAACTTCTGACACGGGCTGTGACATGGATAACCCTTGAGGGCACTATGCAAAGTGCCATAAGCCAGTCATTAAGAAAAAATAGCTGTATGATTCCACGAATTTAGAGTTGTCAAAATCACAGGAGCTGGGAGGGGCAGAGGGTGGGAAACTGTTTAATAGATACTGAATTTCAGTTTTGCAAAATGAAAAAGTTCTGGAGATCGGTTACACAACCATGTGCCTCTATGTCACACTACTGCAACTACGGATTTAAAAATGGTCAAGATGGCACATTTTATGTTACATATATTTTTCCACAGTGAAACTTTTTTTGATTGAAAAATATTTTCTCAGCATCAATCAAAAATCTAAGCCATAGGGAGAACATCTTGTATGTCTACCTAAAAATGTGAATTGGACTATTTCCATCAGAGAAAATAATTGGACAGTTGAAGTAGCTGCCCAGGAGTCCATGTAACGTGTCCAAAGCAACCTTTCTCTGTCCAGCTCTTGAATGCCATGCATAGATTTCACTGCATGAATTTCAGTTGCCAAAGTCATGTGATGACTGCAAACTCTGGTTTTTAACTGACAAGACGTCCATTAAAAGCAGCATGGGAGTTTTGTGTTTCCTAAGCTGTTTTAACTGATGACAGAGATAGATGGGGAGGGGTGCTGAAGAATGGGGTAGCTACATGAGACTTGAATGCACATTTCAGTTTCAAAGAGACTCCCTAAAAGAGCAGATTATTTGGAGGTGTCAGCAAATACTGATCAAGCCCTTTTAGGTATTCTGGGGAGCTAAAAAGGAAAGATGTCCTGTTCATTGTCCCCATGCAGCTCTAAGATGGACCCCAGGAAACAAAATAATGAGAAATTCTAGGTGGTTCTGCCATAATGTGTAAATGTCACAGCACAAAATACAAACACAATCCTTGGTGACCCAGGAAACCTTTTCTAAAATGTGGGCTCAGAAAGAGCTTGCTGGAGTGGTCCCAGGCTGCACATGAGGGGTGGACCTAGTATATTGTGCCTGGAACAGTGGCCCCAAGTCCATGTGAGAGTGCAAGATTTGGGAACTGCCACCCCCTGGTTATTAGCATAGCTGGGGAGAGAGGGATGACAAAAGTGAGCCAACAGGAAAGAAGCCTTTTAATTCCCTACTTGCTGCCTTGTAACATCTTCCCCTTTGGTAGCACAAAGCAGGGAGGCAGCTGATATGAGATGAAGGCATTTGCTAGGTATCAGCCTCAGCCTACAATATAGATGGTGGACTTGGAACTGGGACACAAATGCACCAGCTCAGAAGCCCTCTTGATTTCCCTTAGATGCCTTCCTCGATGGGTGTTATAGCTCAGCCCCTCCTAGGGAGTTAGTAATTGCTTACTGATGGAATACAGAAATGTCTAGCTTTGATTTATTACTGAAATCCAAAGGATAAACATCCACATTGAGAAATAGCCAAGTAGGGTCCTGCTCAACGGTCCTGGGTTGTAGGGGTACCCTCCTGACAAACTGATTCAGGTGACCCCATGTTAAAGTCAATAACACAAAAAGCAGACTTTTGAGAGCAGCCCAGATGGAGAGCAAAATCGAGCAAACAGACCATGAATGAGGAACAACAGAGAGTCTCAGCTAAAGGGATTTTTTTCACCAGTCAGCAGAGGGATCTCCATCCCTTGCCGTGTGCTGACCCATCCCTGGACATTGAAGAACAACCCCTTCTCAGGTCCACTAAGACCTCCCAGACCTCAGCATCAAGAGGTCTCAATGGCTCTCCTCTACTGATGGTCTTCTCCACTTGTTCACGTGCCAGTCATTCACTGAGTTCTTCAATAAAGTCGTGGTATCCTCAGGTGCCAGGACTGTCCTAGATACCTGGCCTCTAAATCAAAGCTGACCAAATAGCTCATTCCCTCTTTTTATAGCATTTTTTTAAAGCTTATGTAAAATATAAGAAACAGAGTATCGTCACTAAGTGACTCTCTGATATTTATCTCCCAGCATTTGATCACTCTTACATTGACAAGTGTTGGCAGCTATGGACACTAAAGATCACTGGCAATCACAGTCAGGCCTGCAAGGCAGTGATGAGTAGACATACCACTGACCAGCCATTGACCACGCTGGGTGGGCCCTGCACTGTTCAAAGAGAAATAGCTCGACTCCTGTTCAGGAAGCGCCTTCTGGAAATGCTTGCTTTTAACATGGCATGGATTCTTGGGATGGTTCGGATTTGCGCCAACTTGGCTAGATGATGGTGCCTACTTACTGGATCAAACATTAGTTTACGTGCTGCCAAGAAGGTACTGTGCAGATGTGTTAGTATCTCCCATCAGCTGACTTTAAATAAATGACATTATCCTCCTGAACAGGGGTGGACCATATCCAATCAGCTGAAGGCAGCAATAGAGCAAAGACCGAAGAAGGAATTTTGCCTGAGTTTCCAGCCTGCCATCCTCCCATATGGAAACTGGGCTTGCCAGATTCCACAATTGCATGAACCAATTCCTTAAAATAAACCTGTCACACTTATATATATTTGCATATATATACATATTTAAATATACATATGTATGTGTGTGTGTGTGTATATATCTCCTATTGTTTTGGAGAACTGTAATTGATCTAGTTCTTCCCCTCAGCAGGACAGGAAGGCTTGAGAAGCCAAAACCTCAGGTACAGAGAGAACAGTAGCATTGCTTTATGTCACACTCTATCCAGGGGATACATAATGCAGCTTTTCTCTCTGAAAACTACCTTCACTTTATGAGGACTGTGCCAAAGACGTGCTTCTCAAGGTTGCATGAATGCAGTGAATCCCTGGCCCTGGAATCTTCCCAATTTCCCTCTTCCCACCCCTGCCAATGAGTATGAAATGGTGAGGGTGCATCTGCCCGGTTATCCATGACGTATCCTGCTGCATAATTCATCCTGGATGTTAGTTTTACTGGGGCCACTCCTGGTAATACCCAAGCTGGAAGAAAAGCAAACATACATCCGAGGACTCCAAGTCTTACTTCACCAATCTTTTCCCAAGTCAGACTCATAAATAAACATTAGCAATCCCGAAGATGTTGTCATCCAGCAGGGCCGTCCTCTAGAATCATAGCTTTATTGTAGAGCATTGCAGGCTCTGGATGCAGAATGCCTCTGGGAAGGGCAACGAAACCTAAGTAACTGTAACTTGGGACAAATGAATTTTCTTCATTTACCCTTACTTCCAAGATAGATTAAACAGCTTTTCTTAAAACAATACTATTTCTTTTCTTATTTAGGAACCTTGGCTTTGATTCCCCAGGTGGAAGACAATGAAAAATGATCCCTATCAAAGGAGTGTCACACTCTACTTGGATGTTTTCAAACAGGATCTCTAATTTGGGGCACAAACTTTGGGTGTTTGTCTATTCAACTGGGTTTCCCTTAACAAAGGTGCATAGTTTCAAATGTGTTCCCAGAGAGCACTTTTTACATCCCATATATCTGCATTTTCTCTCATTTCCATGGGGACTGTCATGTCCAGAGCCTACAGATACTTGACCCGAATTCTCAACCACCTTGCAAGTTCTGCAGGTATTCCTTAGCACAGATAGGATTAGGCTGGACAGCAGAAAGAACCAAGGTGGGGGAGACACCTCTCTGCATATCTTGTGGATAAGCATAATTCAGGTCCCTTACAGCTTTTCCTTGCCAGGAATCATGGCCCAAGAAAGATGAAATGTTTTGTCCAAACAGCCCCACTGCTCATAACTGTGGGAAGTCTTGTGAAGGGATATTCTTTAGCTCATTTTAAACTTCTCTGCATGGTGAGATTTCTAGTCCAGTAGGACAGAGCTCTGTAAGCAAAGGAAAGCCCTCTGGAATATCACAGGATTTATTTATGTCAATACAGGGGTAATGTTAGCTTTTATGGAAATCTGCAACTAGACTTGAAGACAGTCATTTCCCTGGATGTCTCTATGCTTGGAGAAAATTATCCTTTAAAGGTAGTTTCAAATCACAGGGTATCCAGTAAATATACCTATCGTCGTGTTCTATTGGAAATAACCTTAATAAACATACGGTTTTATTCTGCAAAGCCTTTATGTATGAAGAGGCAGAAGACAGGGTGCAGAGTAGTATAATTTATAATTACCTGAGTTCTGCCTCATTTTCTTCCTCCCTCCCTCTTCATTCCTGCTCCCTCTCCCTCCTTTCCATCGTTTCTGCTTAGCTTCAGGTTTACATAAGAGAATGGGATGCTAAAGATACAGCTGATACCCACTTTGGCCTCTTTTCCTTTTTTCTACTTACTGCCCCTGTTTTCTTCCTAGGGATAACCAACTTGGTAAGGTTGGTGTGTAGATCCCCATCCATGTTTTTCTAGTTCCAGTAATAGGACAGTGCATTATTGTTTTGATTTACATTTTCATTAGTACTAACCAGGCTCATTGTTTTCCACAAACCTGTCCAAACCCTCTCCCTGCTTTTACTTTGGGTGGTTTGTCTTTTATATTGACTTGTAGCAATTCTTCATGTATCCTGGATACAAATCTTTAGTCACTCGTGTATGTGGTACATAAATATCCCTGGCCCGCGGTTTCTTACTCCATGGCCGATGATGTCCTTTTAATACAGCTAGTTTTAATTTGGGTCCAGCCACCTTTACTTTCTTTAAGACAGAAATCTCTGCATTCCTGCCCCAGGCACTAAATTTGCCTTCTGTGTAGTGGAGAGGGAGGAGGGGATGGGATTCAATAATGTAACTTACACACTGAAGTAGTTCTCCTGTTTTCACCCTATGCCTCACTTATAACCATCCCTGATTCACAAGCTGGTCAGGGCTGAACATTAACTCTTCACCCTGGTGGCCCTCAACAAGCATTTAACACAAAGGGTCTGACTATTTTTTACAGTACCTACCATTTTTCAGTTTTCTGTGTTCAGTGTTTCAGATTACTCCACAATTCTCTCCACCATTTTCATTGTCTTATTATGACTGAGCGGAGGGAGAAGATATCAGTGTGTCTGACCCATTCATCCCTTTTAATTTGAAGGCTACACACTTACTCCCAACTCAAGAGACTGCCACTCAGGAATGCCTATCTTTGCACCAATGGGTGGGGAGCTGTCCAAGGTCCCCAGCTGATTACCAGATCTACTCTTAGATTCTCTGGTTGGCTAAAAAGTAAAAATCTACATAAAATATCAAATGACACAAAAAACACTGCTTGGTGATACAGAAGGTAAACAGATTACACGCTGTCTTCTATGTCTGCAAGCATAATTATTTACATGTTGCTCTATTCTTAAGTAATTACACATATTTATGACTATACAACACTGCCATTTATTTATATATTTTTCTGACTATAGTTGACATACAATATTATATTAGCTTCAGGTGTACTGCATAGTGATTTGACATTTATACCCATTACAAAATGCTCACCATAAGTTAGTTATCATCTGATCATCACCTTTAATATATACTATCACTTTTATAATCTTTATTAACATAAGTATTGTTGGGCCAATTGAAAATTAGCTTACTCTCTGTTTCAGTGAGTCTAGAAGCACACCCTTTAACAGGCTACATCATAATTACCTCAGGTTATTTTATAAAATCATATTCTTTGACTGTACTCAAGGCTTGCTGTGTAAGAACCTCTGATACTGAGGCTAAGAGATCAACATTTTATGTACCTCTCTAGTTGATTTACATATACCTCAAAATTTAAAAATTTTTGCCCTGGCTTAATTGTGTACGTGATACTTTCAGCATGTTAGTCCAGCCCTGCAATAGGCGAGATTAGAAACAACACTGATGATCAGATGTTGAGAACAGAAGCAGAGGCATCAAAATGCTTGAATTCAGGTATATTCCTATCCCACACTACTCTGCTCTTAAGTATTATGTGCACTCCCATCCCTGACTACTCCACTGGGCTCTGGATGCACATTTCTCATTTAATATGAGAACTCACAAATGTCCCACCAGCACTGCAAAGTCAAAGTGTTTGAAATAAAGAGTGAATTTCCAATGAAGGCAGGTATACAAACAATAAATCAGAAGCTCTGCAGGACTGGCGTCTCACAGAGGGTGAAATCTGAACCATTTACAGAAGAATTGGGTAAGCATAATTATGAAGTGGTAAAGTGTGGTCCTTAAGGGGAGATGATAGGAGACAGGGAATGACAATCAGGGTGGGGGGCACATTACAAGCCAAGAACAGTAAGATGACTAGCCAAGCAAACATGTTTGGAGTGAAAGGGTTTACGTCACTTTGGGTAAAATTGCAAGTGTACCCTGGTAGATCTTCATTCTGAGAAGTAATATGAGCTACTCTTAGATACTCTGGTTTCTGAACTGGCAAATATCTGCTGTTTGATCCAGGTTATTATGACTGAATGGAGTCCTGTCTTGATTATGGCAACAACCAGGTGCGAAATGATAAATGCTTGGACTTTGTCTTCACATTAAAAGATGCAGAAATAGAGAATAGAGGCAGACATCTGAAACATCTGGGAGGTTGGCAACCCTATCCAGAAAACTGTTACAATGTGTATGCTAACTGACTCATCTTCTCAGTTAGGTCCTATTATGAAAATGACACAAGTATAAAATAATTAGCCTATGTTTCCAAGTCCTTTAGCGCCTCATTTAAGCCTGACGAATCTGTTACTTTGGTCACTCCTCTCTCCTGCATGCATCTTAACTATGCAGAAAACCCATGTGCCTGCCATTCTGGGTCACCCATTAAGTATATAATCTAAGCTCTCATTCTTATGTTTCTTTCAGGGCCATTTAATTCATTACAGGCTGTGCTGCTAGCCAGAGAGAAATGGAAATTAAGGCAGCCAAAACTGAATCTAGTGAATTTAGTTACTTGGTAATGATGTTTCTGCAACTGCTGAGATGGAAAGGGTTTGAGACTATTGAATACAATTACATTGAAGGTTATCTGGAGATTTCGTTTACCCTTACTCCTCTTGTTAACAATTAGCATAAATAACAGAGTCGTGTTTACACTGGAAACAAACTATATTATCCTCTGTACCACATTCATTGTGCCATGACCTGGTGGTGTGGTCCTGGGCAGGTGAAACTCAGTGAGAATTTACCTTGCTCTATTGGCAGCTAATTGCTCACATTTTTCTTCTAATATTTTTTTTCTTTAGCTGGAGTGTCTTAACTTTCCTATTGGTCAAGAGAGATAGAAAAATGACTCATAACCCAGTTAATTAGAAGAACAACAGTGAAATTTCTTTTCAGAATCATCACATTCTGAGTGGAGACTATTTGCAGAGACCTATGCAAGAGGAAGCAGCAACAGCCCTCGAAGGACCTCATTTCTTCTCAATCTATAATCTACTCCTCCAGCCTTCAGGGATGAAAGAAAGCATATTCTGCTAATTTCCCTCACTGTCTAGGGACTGCAAGCCACCGATGACATGGACCAGATGTTTTCCCTACCTAGCAAAAGAAAATATATTTCAAGTAGTTATTATAGGTCATTTATTAAATAATAAATGCATTAATTTGTAAAAGTGTATGGAAGTAGGACAAAGACCCTGGCATTCATGTTGGCATTATGAAATTAAATCAGTTCCATACATGGTACCTGTCTCAAGAACATGACCAGTGAAAGAGCAAATCCCTACTCCAAAAAGTATTCTTTATTATTTTCACATAACAATGTTGGACACATCGACTTACAGCAATTTCCTAACATCTATCTGTCTTAAGCCAGGTCTCCAGAAATGTCCCCTAAGAAGGAAAATACACATAAAAGTGATTGATTAAGAAAGTAGCCAGGAGAGAGAAATTCTCAACCAGATAAAGAACAGCTACAAAAATCTAGAGCTAATGTTATACTTAATTGTTTAATACTGCAGTTTTCCCCAAGGATTGGGAACTCAAGGCTATCTACTCTTAACTGCTTCTAATTAACACTGTAGTAAAGGTGCTCAGGTAAGGAAAAGTAATAAAGGGCATTTTTAAGATAAATTTTCAAAGAAGAATTTTTAAGATTGAATTTGAATCTAAGAAAGAAAGAAGTCAAAGTATCTTTATTTGAAGATGGCATGATTTTTTTCTTGAAAAACACTGTATCTATCAAACACTACAACTCTTAATTTAGCAAAATCTTAGGATACATAGTCAATATACAAAAGTCCTTTATATTTCCATATGTTAGCAACAAGCAATGGGAATATGGCATTAAGAAAATAACCATCAACATTTCCATTAAAATAATCAACAAAAAGTACTTAGACATAAATTTAACAAAAGTTGCCCAAGATCTCCACACTGAAAACTATAAAACAGTACTGTGAGAAATTAACAGACACATCCATTAATAGAGATATTTACTACTTTCTCAGACTAGAAGCTTTGATATTTTTGAGATGGCAATTCTTCCCAAGATGACCCAATGTTATTCAAATATAAACCACAGGGAGCTTTCCTGGGGGAATTATCAAGCTGGTTCTAAAATGTATATGAAAATGCAAAGGACTTAGATCCTCCACAGTGTCTTGAAAATGAGAGCAAATCTTCTAGCAGTTGAGAATTGTGGGTAATGTGCTTCCAGCGGTCTGACTGCGGTGTTCAGCAGACAGTCCTTCAAAAGAAGGCTGCAAAAGGGAAAGAAGCATGTGAAATTGGGGGACAGGCACTCAGAAGTGATGGGGCAACTGCAGGCAACAGTGGTCAATTGCTCAGCTGGTGAAGAACAGTTACAGGTCTCAACTGGGGGTCTTCAACACATGTAATATGGAACATGTGAGGTAAGACTGCCTGTTGGGCATCTAAGCGGACATGTGCAGATAAAAGTTGGATATGCGTGAGTCTTCATTTAAGCATGGGGTGGGTAGAACTTGGGAGTCAAGATCACTAAGTTAACCTTTAAACTTAAGATTAGGTAAGAACACCAGAAAGTAAATAGACTCCAAGGAGAACGTAATGAATGGACACTGGGGCACACTGCATCCTTTAGAATTGGGAGACAGGAAGAAACAGATAAGGACATTGATAACAGTTGGTGTAGCAGGAAGAGGAAAATCAGCAAAGTACGCTTTTTTTGAAATCTAAATAAAGGAGAATTTTATCTATTAAGAGGAAGTATTCAATGGTATCCAGGAGTATTAACAGACCAGATCAAATGAGGTTTAAGGATTGTCCATTAGATTTAGTAATAGGAAGATTATTGGTGATCTGGGCAATGGAAGGTGTATTGGATGGTGGTGGACAAAGTGTTAGCAGAGCGGAATCAAGGGAAAACCGGCATTCAGTGATTCTGTAACATCTTATGTGACAGGTAGAAGCTGTACTAGTGGGGGTGAGGATTGAGTAATATGGGTAACGGTCAATCCACTACGATGTAAACTTGAAACTAAAATAAGACTATATATCAATAAAAAGGAGTGAACTGGCATGTAAGAAGTAAACTATATAAATGCTTTGGATTTATTGCTTTAGAATGTTAATGCTTTCGATTTTAGTATGTGGAGGCCATGTTTCTATTACAGATAAAGAACTATTAATAGGCATATTAAGCCAGCTGGCACATATTTTTAATCTTAAAAAACATAAATTGTAAGGACAAAGTACTCTTCTTCAGGATACATTTTCCCCAGGCCTTCAGGTAACAGGGAAGACGCCCTCAGAGGCAAATTATTTATCTGCCGGCATTGAGTACTAAGTTCTTTCAGAGCGGGACCAAGGAGAGGAAACACATGATAGAGCTTCCTATAGGGTATTTCAGGAGAGGGGGCTCGGCAGCCCAGCAGAGGACTTGGGTCACAAACAGGGCGATCGACCTGGATTTGCCAATTCAGGCAAAGGGAGAGCTCCCCAAGTGGAAATGGAGCCCACAGGAAGGCTGACAGGTGAACGGAGGGGCTAGCAGAGACTCAGCAGAACAGCTACGTTGCTGACAGCTCCAGAGACAGTCAGCATGAATCTTGAGAACACCCCATGTGTGTTCCACTTCATCAGGGTTTGTCCATTTTTGCCCTGCTTATGGATACATTTTTGTTTGTTTAATTAAGGGTCCATGTCACAGGAGCAAGAAGTGAATTGGGAAAAGGAAAATAGGACATGGATGCATCGTACACTGAGGAGACACATTTATCATATTTCACTGGGCTTGGATCAGAAGCATGTGCCGTTTTGTTTCTGGAATATAAATAAATAGCTATTGTCTAAAAGGGCCTGGGCGCTTTCTCTGTTGTCGGTGGTCCTGAACACCATCGTGCTAGTGATACTGTCATGGAGGAGGATGGGCTTGTACCTGTCAGTTCTGATTTATAAGGTACAAGGTAGGTCTGAAACATTCTTGTCAGTCACAAACCGAGCCTACGAGGATGTGGGGCAGATCACATGTAGCTCTGCTGGAATGGAACATCTGGATTTGCGTGTCCCTTGCAAAAAAAGGCTCTTGGCTTAAAGAGTGAAAGCAACTGTTAATAGGTAAGGGAATTTAAGCATTATAGATGAACCTTTGATGGGTTGCTAATGGTGCTTCTCTTCTGACACTGAAATCATGGAAGGGACCTGAAATTTTTGTGTCATTTGGTAAAAGACTAAAATATCTAATTGGTTTTAAAAAAGGAATCAATAATGGTAAACCGTGTTGTCAAGAATTAGAAAAAGATTAATTTCTGGTGGTCCCTGTTTAGGGTGAATTAACAATCCCAGTGAGCAAGATTCTAGCAATTAATAAAACAACCAGCCATAAGATTAACATTAGCGTTCAGAGGTCAATCCATTACAATGAAGGAGTGTATTCATTTGGAAAAGGAAACTGCAGGGAAATCCTATAACTGCCCTGTGATCCTGTATGGTTGTATTAGCCTTTCCACAGGCAAAAGCCTGTAGAAAGAAGGACATGATGTTACGACAGTAATGGATATGAACTGCTCTTCACAAACACTGAGTAGTAATTGCATTACTGTTCGACTCTTGAACTGCCTTGCAGGAAATATAATGAAGGTTTGAGGAAGCAGACATGTTGATCCACTTTCAATCAAACAAAAAACAACTACTCAACCTCATCGCTAAAAAGGGCAGTGAGGTACCTAGGAGGTTTGTTTCTTTCTAATAAAACATACTTGTCTTAATTCTACTTCATCTTGATGAAATGTGTGAGGCTATACATACAAATGTGTGAAATAATGTATCTGTAGGAAAACATGCAAAATGATTATTCTAAAACAGACAGTTTGATATGCACACTGTAGCTTACATTGAAAAGACCACAGCTTGATACATTATTTTTCTATACAAATATGTCCCTGTAAACCAAAGATTGATATAAAAATCTTCTATCACCTAAAGGCTTGTTTATTCTCCTTTTCAATCATCATTCCTCCAAAGTTAGCCACAGTTTTGATTCCTAACATTTTTCACATTTGCAAAATCCGTATCAATGGAATCATATGAGATGCATTCTTTTGCATCCAGCTCCTCTTGTTCAATATTATATGTGTGATGAAGGTCCATATTTATGCAGGAAGATTTTGTTTGTTTTGTATTATAATATAATACTTCATTTTAACAATATAGGACAGTTTCATTACCTTAATATGCACATTTGGGTTCCATCCAGTTTTGGCATAGAGTGAACAAAGTTCTTACAAACGTTGTTATGTGTGTCTTTTGCTGGGAATATGTACTCATTTCTCATGGCTACATACCTTAGAAGTAGAATTCCTGTCTTACAGAGAAGGCATAATTTCAATTCAAATTGACACTATCCAATGATTTTTATAACAATTCACATGCCCACGAAATATGTATAAAAGTTACTTCTATTCTCAACAACACTTGGCATTTTATTTTTACTTAACTTTATCCATTCTGGCTGGTTGAAATATCATATTCTTGATGCATGTTTGTTAAATTACAGTATGTTACAACATCGATTTATTTCCATATTTTTCAAATTGAAAACAATCTTGTAAAATATGAATTAAGTACGCTGTGTTTGATACTACGGATTACAGAGATGATCTCTTATTTTAGTGAACATTTAAAATGACAGAATGTAGAGTTAGCAGGATTTACATTGTTTTCATTGGATTTAGTAAGACTAAGACCTGGTTACATTTTCTCTCTAAAGCCTCACACCAATGTTGAGCCTTTAGAAGCCTGCCTTATTTTTAATCTCATTCTATTCCCAGACCTTTGGCAACTCAAAAAATATTTATTTGCATGGTTAAATTTTTAATGTACACATAACCTTTACCAAGATTCTGTATTTGTTTGCTTTCTCTTTCTGCTTGTCATGATCTCTCTGAATGGCCTCCCCTATTCTCTTGGGGTAAAAAGTCACCAGGACACACAACTCCCAAAGCAAGACTCAGGTCTCAGAAAGGAGTGCAAAAGTGAACCTTAGTGTTTTAAGTGCCTTTGGCATTGTTACAGATCCTGAACCAAACAAGAGAACATTTAACTGATATAAATTTCACTTATGTATTGTGGATAAAGTGGGGTTCCTCTGGCCAGGATCCTCACTGAACTTAAATGTAACTGGCCTGTTGCTATGCTACTGCTTCCACACCTTTAGGCAATAAGCCATTATTGTATTAATATAAATAGATCCACCCAGTGGGTGGCGGGGCTGCAAGGCTGTAGGAGAGCAGAGCAGAGGCTGGAGTGGTGGCAGCAGCTAGGACAGAGGCCCAGAGGACGGCTGTGCAGAGGGGCCCAGAGGTAGAGACTGGTTTGCAGCATCCAAAGCAGCAGTGATAACACAGACTCGCTCTGAGTGAACGGGATTTAGTGACCAACCTGCCACCTGGAAATAAAGTTGTGTATAACCTTTTCACCCCAAGAACACTTTGCTGTAAATTTCTTTGGTCACAGTGAATCTATAGCAAACTTGCCTGAGCTGAAACCCATTTGCAAGACATGTATCCAAATGTGAGAGGATCTAAATGCTCACAGACTTCCAGGTAATATAATCTCCCTGACTAGCACTTTAAAAATAAAAGAATATGAATTCAAAGAGTTTCTCTTTAAATGTCTGATATACACATTACTGATTATTTTACAAAGATAAGAAAAGGCTTAATGTAATATTCAAATATAATATTCCTTCATTTCTTAATTCATTCCACAAATATTTATCGAAGTCCTCCTAATATAGGCGGGGGTTACAAAGTCTTCAGTTAATATTTACCTAGTGAGAAGACAGACATTAAGTAACCAAATAAACGTTTAACAACTTCAGTTAATTATGCCCTCAGGTTACTTGGTGAAGAGATCTAAGATCATTAAACTGTAACCTAGATCACTCATTGATTTTAAGATTTTAAACTAAACATTTCAATGGATCATTAAACAATTAACCCCAAATCAGGAACTGCACACATCAACATTTGGAATGATGCACCCATTTCTTCCCTATCAACCAACACGAGCTAAGTTTTTAGATGAAAAATTGGTGGGCAGCTTAACATCCAGGATGGCTGATTGGTTTGCCCCAACCCTATTCTTACAAGCCCTGCTTTCTTGAGGAGACAATTTGAGAAATGATTTCCCAGCACCATCTGCCAAAAGCACCTGAGGACATCCGCACTGAGCTATTTCATAAAGAAAATGCACGATGTCAATGACAGGGAGCTGAGAGGCGCATCCATGAATTGTTCTGCAATGCGCCAAGCCAAGCAGGTACGGGATTACCACCATCGGCTCTGCTGGGGCTCATTTACCTAAAAGGTTTTTTTCTTAGTGGGTTTAATTCTTGTTGACTCAGCAGCTTCTGGGAGCAGTTCTGCTGGGTGCACATTTTTTCTTACAACGTCAGTACCACTCACGGTGTATTTCTTTGGAATAGATGGTCAGTGGAAGTAATTCAGACAACACACCGCCCAGCTAGCCATTGACAGGAAGCCCACACGTATACAGCCTTCCTACAGCAAGTACCATCCTATGGAAGACGACTCAGACACCCCCTACTGAAGGGGGACTGGGTCAGAAATTTCCCTGAGCATGTCCTGTGGACACTTGAAATAAACTCCTGAGACTTTCATGACTAGATATTTTGCTTAATGTAGCCTGAATTTACTGTATCTCTAAGCTATTGTCCCTTGAATAGTACATGTGAGAAATAATGAAGTGAGAAGACTTCCCATGAGTCACAGTTTGTTATGATTTTAACTGAAATGTAACACTTTTCTTAGCTGGGACACTGGAGGAGGACGAAAATACTGCAGAGGTCATTTGTCGCTGATGATATTTAACATGCATAAAGTCTACCTATCAAACAAACACAAAATGAAATCAGTAAAGGTAATTCCTCTGCAAGTTACCTCCAAGTGAGTAACTGCTCTTTATGAAAACACAAAAGTTTTGGAGCTCCCGAGTCCCGGGATGAGGAAGGAATCATCACTGACACCTACTCCTCTGACGGTACTGCCTCATGTAACCAGCCCTCCTAAGGCGGCAATTTTTCCATCTATGAAATGTAGATAAAATTCAATTCTTGGAAAGTTAAAAGAAAAAGGCATTGCCAAACCCCCTTGGATGTGCCACTTCTGTGAAGGAACATTCATCTCATTTCCAGGTCTGTGAAGGCATTTTGAGAGCAACTAGACTAGAGGTCACGGAACGATCGTCCTCATCTGGGTCCCTGCCTATTTCTGTAAAGTTTGACGCTGGAATAGAGCCTCAGTTATTCACTAGCATATGGTCCTATTGCCTCTGGCTGATTTTGAGCATCACGGCAGCAGAGGGGAGCGGCTGTAATGGAAATGGTGTGGCCCCTAAAACATTCACCATCTGGCCTTTTAAGAAAAAGTTTACCTACATCAGAACTATGCTGATGTCTTGTCTGGTAGCGAGGAGCCTAAGATCCACATGAATTCAGGCACACATGTTACACCCGGCAGAAAAGACCGTGAAAAAGAAAAAAAACAAGACACAAGAGCATCATTATAACATGTCTGGTAATGAGATTTGGCCAGAACGGCAATGTTTCATAGAATAATCGGCTTACGAATGTTCCTTCCAACATTCGTTCTATTAATGTGACACCATATTAACTGGATAACTGTAGATATGGATAAAATGTTAGTAGGGATGTTAATTAAATTAATCACTCTCTGTAATATTTGGTCAGGGAGGGGAAATCAGCAAATTGCTGCCTGATTTTGTGCAATCTGTAAGCTAAGAAGGGTTCTCACATTTTTAAACAGTGTTCCAAAAATATCAAAAGACTATTTTATAATGTGTGAAAGTACATGAAATTCAAATTTTAGAGTCCATAAATATAGTTTTACTGTAGCACAGCCATGTTCACTGCATGAGTTCTCCGACTTTCACAGTAAAATGGCAGAGTGGTGTGCTTGCTACAGAGACTCGCTCACGGAGCCTGAAAGGTTTAGTCTTGGGCCCTTTGCAGAAAGTTCAATAAGCCCTAATATAGAAGCTCGTACGTCTCTCCTGGGGTCTGTCAAGCTGTGCCTTCCATGGAAAACGGGCTCTGAGAGCATTGAAAACAATTAACCTGAAGGCTGCATTCTTTCTCACTAAGAAAGGGTAACTTCGGTGTTCAGCAGCTTCTCCAAAGACCATGTGTTTCTGCTCCTGACTCCTGTATATTTCCAGTTCACACCCTCTCCTCAAGCCACCAAAAGTTACTTTTTTTCATGCAGTCCAAGGCTATGGCATAAGAACCCTTTCTGATAATAACCTGCCCTGTGCACATCGTAGGTGCTCACGTGTGTTGATTTAAATAAAAAAGCAGCACATGAAGATAATCAATGAAATGATCTTCAAGCAGAATGTCTGAAGTCTACCATTCCATTCTCAAATGAAGCCTGGAAGAGTAACTTATCCTAATTAGAATGCTGCAGCGCTGACCTGTGACCTGGAGGTGTTGGGGAATGACTCCAACCCCTTTTTATGATGTCTGCGTACACTGAGAGAGTAGCTCCAGAGACACATAACAGGGTTCTCCCAGTCCAAATGCAAAAGCCCATCCCTGTCATAGAGCCAGGAAGAGCCGATGGGTCAGTTTGAACACTATCAGGCAGGAAAATTCCAGGGAAGGTCACTTTTTGTATGATTCAGTCCTTCAAATGATGAGACGAGGCTCACCAACATGAGGAGGGACAACCTGCTTTAACTGCTCCATCAACTTAAATGTTCATCTCACCAGTACACCTCCCAGAAATACCCAGGACAAGGTCCGACCAACAATTGAGACACCTCATGGCCCGCTCAAGTAGGCACGTAATATTAACCCTCCCAGAAGCAGTGACCTGCCAAAGATTCATGCTTTGAGTATCCAAGGCTACTAAAGGTTTGCAACAGATTATTTCTAAACTTCGAAATTCAACAGTTCTAATCAGCAGTGGCCATAGGCTTGACTGGAGGCTTTGGTAGTTTCCTAGCTTAATACATACGAAGCCGATCACAATGGAAAGCCCGCTGGACTGTGTCAGAAATAAACACCACGGCCAAGAAATCATTATTTCTGTTATTGGTTAAGCCCACAAAACAAATAAGCCTATCCCACTTTTTGAATGTATTTCATCTCCTGCCTAAGGGGAAGAAAAGTTTCAATTTGCATTTTGTTTAGGCAATGAATCTGCTAAAAACAGGTGCAAAGGTGAAATTCTTTAAGAAAGCTATTGCAGGATGTCAAGAAGTCTGTGGGATGATCACTTCCAATACTAATTTTACCATTTTAATAAATGTATTCTTTGGTAGCCTTCCTATTTTTACCTATGGCATCAATTCCTTATTATTCTTTCCTAATGTCCCAGTGCTCCTCATGATTTCTGCTTCCTGAGACTTCCCACCTGCACCCAAGTCAGAGAATTAAAGTGAAAAAGCACGGAGTCCAGGGTTTTTAGAGAACCTGGCTTGAGCTTGCTTTTCTGATACTACTGAACACCCATGATGCTTGCTAGGTCAGAAGGAGCATAGGTTTAGGGATTACAGAGACAAGACTTGAATTCCGACAGATTGTCCACCAAGCAAAGTTAGGATATTTTTGATCCCAGGAGTACAAGAAAGGGAAGCTTTTTTTTAGAAAATAAAGGAAAGGGAGGAAAGTGAAGGGAAAGAGGGCACAGAGCAGTTTGGGAGGCTGAGAAGTCCACAGGGATATTCATTCCATGGAGTCATTCACGCAGGATCTGGCACAATTCTTGTTGCACCAGTTTCCTCATGATCACCATTCTCCTCACTGTTACAGATGGAAAATCCTGAATCTGAAAAAAAGGAGCGACTTGCGCAGGGTCACAGAGCTGCTGAAAGCCAGGTCTTCTGACACTGCCATCTCATGTCCTCTCATCATATCAGCTATTAACAAAATTATTATAAACTATCTAGTAGAGTAATTTCAATCGTAATTATACTTCGGACTGGGTCTGTGCAATATGTTCAAAATGCCATTCCTTCTCTCCAGTGGATTACAATTTGGGAGACGAAGGAAAACTGTAGGGAGCAGCTCAAAATATCGTATAATTAACGCACTAAGGTATATATTTTTTTGAGGCTGCCAGCTATTTTTACTTTGGCATCACACACCCAAAAATAATCAGCGCAAGTTAGAAGGTAGCTATGCCAGGGTTGGGCTGATGTCTTAAAACCAGAATTGCTTTTCCTCCCTAAACTGCTGATAACTGAAGAGAGATGGTCCTTCAAACTGGAGCACAATGTTAATGAAAGAAAAATATGAGAAGATGACGAGGATGTCGGTATTTTCTCAGCGACTCTGCTTCAACGTTATCTTTGCAGAACCGTCGGCCATGCTCATTAGCAGTGCTGGGAGTGGGGTGTGCTGCCATGAATCCCCTGCTTTGCTGATTCATTGGTGATCATTAGCGAAGGCGCTACACACATATGATGATACAGTTTGAAGTAGGACAGCATGCAAATGGAAACCCACGGACAGCATTTCATTGTAGGTCTCTTTTCTCCACACAGTAGGGGAGTCATTTAGAATAGCACCTCAACTAACTGATTTTTTTAAACCATCACAAAGACTTAAGAGACAGGTGGCTGTTCAAGATGGATATCTAGAAGCCTCTAATAATGCTTGAGAAATTCACTTTTAGGATTGGAAGAGAATGAAAAGTATATGCTATTGTTCAAAATCTAATTCCAAAAACAACCCCCAGTACCAAAATTAATTCTGCCTTTTCTCCAGCCCTCTCCACCTCCCCTGCCCCTTTGCAATGATGACAACTCCAAACATCCTTGAGGCTTCAACAAGGTGATGAATCGCCAAGAATGTGATAACGGAATGTGTTCCCTGTGCTCCATACCACAAAACAGGAAAGTGTCTTATTACAATCTGTTACAATCTTGGATTACTTGTAACAAGAAGAGTAGAAAGAATTTCGACAGCTTTAAATGGAATGTTCAAATAACCAGGCCGCTCCATTCTCTGAGTGTAAGCAGGTGGTTCATTTTTAATGTGTAGGTAAGGAAGAAGGTGGGCTCATTTTATATGTAGACAGGTAGATAAATCCTCATAGGGATGCATGTGTACATTAGTACAGGCAGAAATGCAGACATGAGCATGTCATTTTCATGCACTAGGCTCTTTCCACATGTGGGACTCAGCCATGCAGCCTTTCAGTGGGTGGTGAAATTTATCACCAGCATTGTGCAAATGCCTGTAAGGGCTGCCTACCTGTCTGGCTTCAGGCTCCTTCATTTATACATCTGTCTTCTCCAGAATAGCAAGAAGGATATTGCCAGATAATATGTGGACAAGGCAGCTGGTTATACCCTCAGGTTTTTATAAAACCAGTGAGGCTGGGACTGGTTCTTAGCAAACCCATGGAGCTTCTAGACATTAGTAGTTCATGGACTATGGCCTCTGAAGACATGTTAGACGATCTCTTTGAGAACATTAAGGATTTGCTTTAACCTTTAAAATTTGAAGACCATTTACTTGTGTAGAAAAGGCAGAGGAAAATCAGTGTTTGAAGGAGTCCTGAGCTCTCTTGGAGATCTGTTAACATACCACCTGCTCTCACTAATGGGCTTGGGTTTTCTTACCCAAAAGCTACCTCTAAAAGATGTTTTAGATTTCCTCTGCATTTTCTATAAGCCTGAGATCCAGTGTTCATGATATTCTTTTATTATAATCTTATCATTGCACATTTTCAAATGTTCTTTTAATTTTCAATGTCATTAGGGAGCATCTTGCTGTACCACATGCTCTTTCCAACACCCAGACCTCTATTACTCCTGTCAGTATAAAACACACCATAAAACTCCCATCTCAATAAGAAAAAAGAAAGAAAGAAACAGTTATTGGTCTAAACTACTGCTCCCATTACAGCAAAATCTGTTCTTACTTTTTTTAAAGTAAGTTTTAACTTCTTACTGCAGACCACCTTAAATATGTTCAAAATAAAAAGGATGGTGTAATGAAATCCTGAGGCTCTATCACTCCACTTCAACCATCACTAATATTCTGCCATTCTGTGCCCTCTATACCTCTATGCATTCCCGACTCCCATGTAGTTATTATGTTGACAATCCTTTTGAAACAGAATAAGCATACATGGAAACATACAGAAAATAACTGCACAGTGCTGAAAACTGGATGCACCTCAGTAATCCAGAAGGTAAACACCATACACAATGTTTCCATCCCTTCAAAAAGTTCTGTGGTTCCTCCAGCAAGAGGCAAGCACTGATCTGATATTTTGTTTCCCCTGATGGAACCCTGCAGCCTGGATTCTTTAGTATCAGGGTTTGGTTCATTTCATTCATCCTAATGTCTGGGAGCTCCATCCATGCTGTGGTGGGTATCAGGAGTGTGGCCCTCTCGACTGTGGTATTGCAGTGTATGGCTGTACAATACACAGTATGCACGCCTGGAATAGTATAATTTTTCTCCATCTATTTTCCTGTGGCACATATGGGTTATTTCCAGTGGGGGTGGTTGTAAATAAAGCCACTATTCTCATCTTGCACAGTTACTTTTGCCAAAAACCTTACTATGATGTTGTTAGACAGAAGAGACCCAGTTTCTCCCATAAAATTTCTGTTGTCAGAGTTTAAAAAAAAAAATTCTAACCATTTTAATTGGCGATGTAAAGGGTGTCTCATTGTGCTTTTGATTTGCATTTCTCCAATAACTCGTGACGGGAAACACATCTTCATGTGCTCATCAGATGTTTGTGTGTCACATTTAAAAAGTTTTCACTTTTAACTACTGTTAGACTTAATGAAAAGCGACAAAAATAATCCAGTTTCCTTATCACCCTCCCCCCACACTCTGTAAAGCTAACATTTCATATAACCATAGCATGACAGTCAACTAATCTGGACCTCATTGTTTAAGTGTATTTTGATAAGTAAACATTATATAGTTCAAAACAAAAGTGATGTAGAAAGACACATATCGAGTCGTCGGTCTCCTGCTAACTGAACTCTCTCTTCCTCCATTTCTGGCCAACCATTCCATATCCGTCTAATATTTCTGTGTTCACTTATGGATATATATCATTACTCCCCTTTCTTAAACAAAAAGTAGCATACTATAAAAAGTCTCCTGTTCCTCACTTTTTTTTTTAACTTAGCATCTTTCTGGAGGTTTTTACACATCTGGGCATAAAGCGCTTTCTCATTCTTTCTGCAAGTGTGCGGTATTTCACAGTCAGGATGTATGTGAATTCACGTATGTGACTCCATGTAGTTTTAAAGGTTCCTCCCCCCTCCTCTTTGTCAGAGTGTTCTTGTACGATGGTGTGGTCTGAAGTGCATTTCGCTGTGCAGTTTCTGAGCCAATCATAATGAAGTGTGTCCTTGGGTGGAGGTACCTTGGTTGCCCTTGCTGAGTGTTGATTATGGTGAATTTGGAGTAAGTGTCCTTGAGGCAAAAGGGCAGCTCTTGCACAGCCCTGCAGCAACCTAGAGAACAGCAAGCCCACAGACAACGGGCGGGTGGCCCTGCTGAACTCTACAGGAAACAGAGTTTCCCATCCACAGGGATAACATCTGTGCTCGTGGATCACCACTGCTCATCTAGCATATGTACTAACACAGACGGCTCCAATATCCAAAGGTTCAAGACCCAACAGGATGGAACCCTCTACTTCCAGGAACTGGTACATATGTGGCTGGCTTCAAGGATGGAGGTCTCCTCCACCTACATGCTGGCCAAGGCTGGGTTTCACCAAGTAACTCAGACAACATGGAGAGGAATAGGATTCGCGGGCTCCAATCCACAATCCAAGCCATCTGCGCCCTGAAGACATCCAGGATGCCGAGTCCTAGAAAGCTCTTCCCGACTGCTTCTCCTCTCAGGATCCCCTTCCCCGAGGCCCATCAAAAGGCTCTGGGAATGCGGCTCAGTTCCTATCCTCATGCTGCTAAAGCATGTCTTCCACCGAATTCCTCACCTTGTCCTAGTTTCCATCATCTCGTCTTCACGTTCAGCTAAAATATTCCTAGAGTTTTTAGGAGACTCAGCTTGAGTCACTTTTCCTGATGAAATCTCAGCAGGGACTCCCCACTGTCTTAAAGATAAAATTCCAAGTTTTCTTTGCAAAAGGGTAGATGGCATTCTTCTAGGTTTATGAGCATTTCAAATATATAAGACAATATATCATTTCAGAATGCCCCTCTCTGTTATAAAAGCATAAAGTCATGAGTAAGGATGGTGACCAAATCAGGATACATGGGGTGGGAGATGATGCACATATGACCAGGGACGGGTATGTGGAGGTTTTTCACTGAATGCACAGCATTAAAAAATGCAGAGTACCTTCCCATCCTCTTGGTCTCCAGACATAAAATCCCTCCACGGCCAGCCCTGCTCTTGGTTACCCGGCGCTCATGCGTGGAGTAGACTTGGCTGGACGTGCCGGGGATGAACGCTAATGTTCACATGATCATAAAATGTTAGGGATAGCATTTTTGGACCAACCATGCTACAAAATAAAATTAGTACTTCAGCACAAACGTTTTGGTTAGCGGAAGCGAGGCAGAAGGCAAGTTTTAAGTTCAAATCCCATCAAGAGCAGGAGAATTGGACCTATTTTTAATTTAAGCTTGGTGCCATGAGTTTAAGCATGGAATAATACACAATTCACAAGTCGGTGGGAAATAAGACTCAAAATACCGTGTTTCACAGAGCAGTCGGGGGAGAAGTTGCATTCCTACTGTTTTTCCATTTATTTAATTGTTGGACTGCAGGCTTCCTTACTCTCCCCTCGAAGTATGTAAGGCAGAACAAAGGAAAATGTTTTTCAGTCTAGATGAATTAAACCTACATTTTACTTTTTTCCAATGTGCAAATGACTGGAACAATTTGATTTCCATGTGTTGGGGGAGGTTGACATAAGAATTGTTTACTAAGAGAACACTGTATCTATGATAAATCGTTTCCATGTGCACATGCCATTTGCATACTGACCAACCTGAAATACTATATATTCTCTAGGGTCACCTTTTGGTTCTTTTATTCTAAACACACAGAGGAAAGGTAGGAAGGAGGGAGGGAGGAGAGGAGGGAAGAAAGGAAGGCAGGCAGCATGTGTGCGTAAGAGGGAGAGCGAGGAGAAACAGTGGATGCCTGGTAAGAATTTCTACTCTGCATGGTCTTTAAAAAGTCAAAACTGTGTGGAGCAAAACACATCATACTCAGAGGAGGTCATTAAGATGTAGGGAAGAGCTACTCACCAAGGGGTGGAAAATGACTCATGAGGGGTAGGGTATGCGCAAGCTTGTGCAAGCACTCTGAGCACACGAGTGGCCCAGGGGTGTGGGGTGCCTTCCCATCCTGGGTTGGAGGGAGTGGCTCCCAGGACCCAAGAGGCAGCCCTCTCTGCCAGCTGGTGAGGTTCCACAGGGAGACAGCAGGCAGGATTCCCAGCCTGACTTTACGCCCAACTCTCCTTTGGATAATGACCTGCCAGTCATCCAGTATTTCCCCAATAGTCACTGATAGGAAGCATATGACAAAGGGATCTGTTCGTGCCGTCCACTATAGCTCAGCCACCCACAGCCCAGAGCAGGGAGGATGGCTGAAAGGAAATAGGAAGTGGAGATTGTTCAGGGCAATATTCAAGCCCCTCTGGAGACTGGTAAGACTTAGCCATTGTCACAATGCCGAAACACTGCTGGGCTACTTGTAAGCACACATGTCCCTAAGGACACACCTTGAAGGGGCAGGCAGCCCTCTAAGATGCGTTTCATTCATTTGCTTGCTTACTATTTTTTTCTTCCATTTCAGACCCTAACCACACTGTGTGTGCTCCTCTCTACATGCCTAGTACTAGTTAGGACATTACTTGTACATCACTGAAGGTCAAAGAATAGATTGCAAGTAACGTGGCCTGCATTCAGAAATATCCATGTGAGACAGAGACACAGGACCACCCTGCATAACAGACAGCATCTGGGCCTGATTGCATCTGCAGAGCATTCAGATTTGCAACCCCAGAACCTCATCTGCAAACCGAGGATGTTACGGAATGTACAGCTACAACGGAAAATCATGTCCTTCTCTAGTAGGAGGAAGAGCATCACATGTTGATGGTTAAAATTTGCCAATGCTGTTTTTCTCCCCAAGCCTTTTCTCAAGTTGCAGATATCTGGTTTTCTCAAGTCACTGCGTGTCTGCTCATAGAAGATGAACCACTCACGCAGTAGCAAATAAATAGCCTCAGGAAAAATTCAGAGCCAGCCTATTATAGATAAGTGTGCCTGGCTGAGGTTGGATGCTACATAGAGAACATGGTCATGTTTTCTGATGACAGAATTTCTCTTCAATATTTTTTCTTGGGATTAAAATATCAACATCCCGTACTGTTCTGAGAAGGACACTGAATTTCAGCCTCTCAATCAGCTGAGAAAAGTTTGGAACCATAATCAGGGCCCATGTCAGGGTGTCTGAAAGTTGTTATTTTTCATTTGCCTTTGATCCTCCTGGAAACTTTTGCCTGGCATATAAATCAAGATTAAGACACCCACACATACCTTATAGAGGAGAAATGCCTCAGGAAGACTGTCACAAAACACAACAAAAAAGTCGATGCTATTACATTAGAATGTGACAGATAAAAGGGAGTAAAATAAAGCAAGGTGAAGATGTACCTACTTAAGATTTAGCAAATTTTCCTAATTTATTTGTGTTTTTTTATTACCCTTCTGTTATGTTCCTCCAGTCTCAACTAGAAAAAAAAATCCTTTAGATCAAAGCACTGCATGAATTAAAAACAAACGGCACCTTTTCACAGTAGCACATCTACTCTGCACTTGTCTGGGTGTCAGGGTGTGGGGGTACCAAAGAGATAGAGTGAGATTTTGCAGCATTACAGTAATTTCCTGCATGTTTGAACTAGCCCATATTTAAAGATATATAAAATTAAACATTATACGCAGAGAGCTGGAAGCAAATTGAGTTTCTGGATCCTTAGCTTGGAAGCCAGTTGGGACACAGAAATACTCTTAGGGTGAAAATCCCTATCAGCTGTTGAAAATCCTTATTCAATTGAGAGAACTACACCATATCAGGGCAGACAAAACCAAATGACCAGAAGACATTCCTAAGAAGTACCTGGTTAGTAAGAATTCTATTCATAGGCAAAACTGATTTGTTTTTTAGAACTGCCAGGACTTTGACTCCCTCCTCTGAGAGAACTGACAGGTAAGTGATCCTCCCTCCTAGCTAATAGGTGGAAGATAAATTAGGACGCCAGTGTTCATTGAAATGAAAAGTCATTTTTTGTTCAGACTCCATCTCACAAGGAACTCTGAAAACAGGGGAGGTGACATCAGCTGGGCCAGGGGGCGCTGAGCCCTGTGCAGTGTACACAACTAGTCTTAGGGGAAGGCTGCCCCAGGAGGAATGCAGATTCCTGAACATTCCCGCCCTTCATGCAGGCAGACAGCCTCCGGAAGCCCCACACTCAGGCATGAACATGGAGGCAGAGAGTGTGCACAGGTCATGGACAGCATGCCCTCATCTGAATGAAGACCTACAGAAGATCTTCTGGGGAGAATCCATGAGGTGGGACAAGCAGAACTATTGAAAGAAAATGGTGATGTAACTAAGTCTGCTATTGTCTCCTTCTCCTTCATCAGAAAGATGAGTGCTTCACCAAACAGCAGCTCGGGTCCTCTGACCATTTCATCTTTATTTCCAGGAATTGGAAAAGCAGATTTTCCACATCTGAGATAACTGACACTTGATGGAGCTCTAGATCCGTGCCTTCCTCTGCTCAGTGTCCTCTTGAACCAGACTCAGGAAGCCAAATCTAAAGCCAGAATTCCCTTATCAGAGATGAGATGCGAAAGAGAGCTTATTTAGATCGCAGCTGGACAAGGTTGATCAAGAGATCAACCCATCTTAGGGAATGCAAAATCATGCAAATGGTCCAGAAAGAGAGGTTATCTGGAGTGCAGAGGGAAAGGAACCCTGTTACGTATCTTTATAAAATTACGCACAATTGAATTTAATTTAGCATGACCACATTTTAATTTAAGAACATAACCAAACTTGGGATATCCACCTAAATGCAGACAACTCAAAACCATGCCTGTACATCTGGCAAATGCTGACCCCTGCACCTCCCTCTTCCTTTTCATTTTAATAGGTACATAGTAACAGTATAGTTACACTTGAGAGCAAACAGAGGAAAACATTCTATTTCCCAAACTGCTTCTGTTAGGGAGCCTATGTCCAGCCACATCTGAGAAAAATGACCACTCATGACATCGCAGACTGTTTATATTCACTAGTGTTTTGGTGCTTATGACGAAGCCCAGGGCATGACACCAGGGAACAGAAAATAAAGATTTTTCTCAGAAAATAACCCCCCCAAAATTTTGTACAAATTTAGATCCCAAAAAGCCAAGCAAATTTTCAGCTGCAAAGGCATTAAAGGGGAAAATGAGGGAGGAAAAGAGTTATCTTAGTCGTAAGTAATCACACGGCTCCAATTTCCGAGTTGACAGTCATGTTCTTGTTCTTCTATAGTTAACTACCTGAAGCGCTGTTGAATAATCCGCTAAATGTCCATAAAGAAATATATAAAGATATGGGGCCAAGAAAAAGTGTGAATCTCATTGACAGAATAACGAGCAGTCTATGATGAGTTAAACAGATGCTCAGGAGTGAATTTCTAACTTGCAAATCATTTTTGAATTTTAATGCTCTCCACCCTTCACAGCGGGTTCCGGGGCAAATGACTTTGTTCTGACTGACTTGAATTCATGTTCTCTTTGAATTCCAGAAACAGGATGATGGAACTTATTACAACACAGCCTTCATCTGGACCTTTCCAAGGAAGCACGGCTCTCTACTTGTAAAAAGAACGATTTTTGCACAGTGCTTCAAGGATGGGGAGAAGAGGAAGACTGTGGAGAAGGCAGGAAGTGGAGAGGAAAGATGAGCAGGTGGGCTCAGAGGCCCACAGCTCCTCATGTGCCGGAGAAGCATGGCTGAATCACTTGTACGTATCAGCTTTATACTAAAGAGATTTCAGTGCAGTATAAATACTGGAAGAAGAGTTCAGAAGTAGTTCATCCTCTTAATCACCCCCTGATCAAAAGGTCTAATTATGGGATTTCAAAATGGACAAGGAAAATGAAGTTGCTTTCCATTTTTATGTTGTTCTCAGATCTTACTCAAGAATCCAGGATCATTTTATGAATATTGCAATGCGGGTTATTAGGATGACGGGAGGACAAGTATAGGTGGTGTCCTCTGGTAATGTAGGGGTAGCCACATGCCTCCCCAAGAGGTTGTGAAGACAGAATGAAATACTATTTTTAGAAAGGCTTTACACACTATAAAGTATTATATAGCGAATGGCATAAATTACATGAAATCCCAAAGAGTAGGCAATGAAATGATTCATTTCCCCTGGAAGCTAATGATGCTGTGTCTGCAATATCTCCTATATTTTCATATTTTTGCATAAAGAATAAATAATATTTATTCAAAGCATGTGGTTTCAGCGTATCACAATTTTTCTCAGAATCACTTGTCACATGAAACGGCAGTGCTTCCCAATGGCCCTGCATAGTGTTTCTGTGCATCTGGGAGCTGGCGTGACTCTTGAGCGCCTTTCAATGTCTTTGCCCACCTCTCTTCCCTGTGCCCCTCTTCCAGGGCTCCTGTCTTTACCCGCTACCACGTCAACTACTCCCTTCCAGCTGTTATGGAAGAAAACAGAGCGTTTCCCTGTGCACAGACATTCCCTGTTGCTGGAATGTCTTCCCCCTGCTCTGCTCAAATAAGATCCCCCCTCACACTTCAAGTCCAAGCGCGACTGTCCAGAAGGCACCCACCTCATCTTGCTATCCCCCAACTGTGGTCCAGCCCCTACACTGACATGCTCTGTTCCATCAAGGTTGGTAGAATTCAAGAGTTGGATACAAATCACAGTAAAAAAAAAAATTCTATCAGGTATATATAATGAAAAGAGAACGGATTTTTCAATGTAATACTCCAACCTGGCCCATCTTGATGTTGACTCCTTGTGAAGAGGGAAGTTTGTCCCTTAGGTACTTATGCGGAAAACGTTAATGTTTCCTAATCAGGCTCCATCTACATCTGTAGGACTGCACTTCAGAAGTTTGCGCCGCAGGGGTAATCCAGGCAGCTATGGAAAGGTTTCCTCTTCATTGGGGTAGGTGCTTGAGAAAAGCAGCCCCTACAGAGAGAGAACATTGGGCTGTCCTGGGGGCAGAGAAGTGAGTGGTGATGCTTTAAGATATACCGAACAGGAGCATTGCTCAAGCCCATATCTTACTAACAAAAACACACACACATTCCCGATGGAGAGAAGGTGTGGGTGCTGTGAAGCACTACAAACCTAATTAAGCTTCAAGCGTACAGATCTCGATGCAAATCTGACTTGCAAATCCTCAGCCATTTGTTCCTCATTGGCCTTTTGGCTTCTACTGAGTGATTTTTATTTCCTTAAAGGAGATATTTTGCTCTGCATCTTAGGAAAGCAAAGCTGGGTGCTTGGTTGATGATTCCATAGGAGGTCAGCAACAGGGATGTGAATCAAACATATTGAGGAGACTCTTTGCTGGTGAGAGAGGCAAATGATGGGAGCAGGAAATAGTAAAACAGACACAACCAGAGATGTGTTCCTTCAAATATGCAAGTTTTAGAAAATACATTCTGAGAAACCTGGGCATTAATTTGTCGATAAAAAAATATAAAATAGCCATCCACTTCAGCAAGCTGCTCATTATGAACACATCTGGGGTGGAATAAAGTTCTGTGTCTCATACACACTCCCGCCTACACATAGCTGTCTTTGGGCTCTGCATTCTGCAGGTAGCCAATCCAGAGACAGGAAAGGGGGCTAGCAAGTGCATATCCGTCTGTGCTGCTGGCGATCGTAAGCTTTTAAGCAGCCTGTGCTGCATTTCAGAGCTACCAGTGTCAAACCTGCAAGGCATTCCCTAGCAAGACAACTTTTCATTCTTATAATGGCCATTTGCTTTGCCCTAACACCAGGTTTAACAACAAAAGTCAAGACCTAGGCTTCAACTTCTTTCTGGAGTGTTCTACAGACCCTGGCTGTCGTTATGGCTCGTGTTGTTTTAACTTTGGTTGGTCAAGATGACCGGCTGCAGTCACACAATGGGCTTTAGAGAATTGTAAGGAGAGAAGGACTCACTGGGAGAGAGAGCTCACAGTCTTTGCAAGGGATTAACACAGACCCAAAGACATTTCCAAGAGAAATTCCTAGAAGCGTCATGAAGAATTGGGCTGATAAAGGAGCTGCTCCATTGTTTCATCAGTAAATGGCTACCAAAAGCCAAGCTCAAAATCATGCCGCCTCTGTTGTCAGTAGAAAACCACACCTGGCCCATAGCCACAGGAGAGACCAGAAATGTTTGCTTGTTAGCATCTAGGGTGCAGAGTCAGAATTCGTGAGAGGGTGTATTAAAAACCAAGAAACAATGCTTCAAGGATTTTTAAGTAACCGCGGATGGCACATATGTATTAATATTACAAAGTAACAATCCATCACTCACGGTCATTAACTTTAAGGTTGTAGATTTAAAGATGAGGAATGGGCGTACTTTTCCTCCTGGAAGTTTCAGAGACAAATGATTGGCTGGGATCATGAATGATGATTCTTATTTGTATCTTTCTTGAATAAATTAAACATCCTGGGGAAGTTTGTAGACTTGGTGTTAGTATTTTGCCCTTGAGAGAAAACTCTTAGATTGATAGCTAAAATCTTAATTGCAACTCAGGCAATTAAGCTATCCGCTGAAACTCAAAAGACTTTACAAGACAGAGAGGAATTAAGATGTTTGCATTACACAAATACATAAATTTAATGGGGGTGACCAGAGCTTTCCTATGACAGAGAGAGAAAGAGATGAGAAGAAAACGCAGCTTCCTTCTTTAGGAAAAATAGAGAGGCACGTTTTTAAAGGAAAACAGTTCATTTCGGTTATATAAGGTACTCTTTTTTTTGAAAACCATGGAAGTGATTCCTTGTCTTCACATATATAAAGCATGCATTTTCTAGAAATCAGTGAAGGATAAGCTGTGCTTAAAACACAAGAAACCCTGAAATCCTCCCCATTTGCTCTAAAGAATGGTGAATAATACATTTACTCTACATCAGGGCTTCTTGGCCTTGTTAATGCTGACCACCGGCCCTTTGTGTCCATTTATGTCACATGCCAAAACCTACAGGTACCTGAGTCTACGATCCCTCAATGTTCTGGTGCAATCTTGTTCTCTCTCTCTCCTTTCTTTCAAATGAGAGAATCTCTAGGCTGGGACAGGGGAGGCTGTCCTGTGCACAGTGGGATATTTAACAGCTCCCTTGGCCTCCATCCATGAGATGGCCACCCTGCTCCTGCCCTGTAAATGCTAACAACCAAAAATATCTCCAGGTATTGCCGAATGTCCCCTTGGTCCCCTGCCAAAATCCCCCTCCTGCATTTGAGTATCTATTTTCTAGATGTAAAGTCAAAAAGAAAATACTTCATCTTGCTATTTTTTTGATTATATCTGAAAATGGGAGGATGAATAGCTTTCTCTTTCTTTCCTTGCTTGCTTGCTTCAAAATCATTACAAAATATCATGCTATCCGTGCGGGACCTTCCCTTCAAACTGATGAAGACAGATTCAGATTAATCAGTCGGCTTCTCTGGCTGAAGGAAGATGAGGACGTTCATATTTTCACCGCCCTGTTCACCTTGCTGTGACTTCTTTCCCATTGAAAGGGCGGGCAAGCAGCCATAAAATCTTACCATCTGCTTGCGTCTCATGCACACAATTTCCTCCTGTGAAAATTTTCTCCCACAATCAACAAATGTCTAATTTCATTTTTATGATTTTTTTGTTGTTTATGTTTATTTTTCAGAAAGATGGGATTCACCAAAACATCAGAAGCTTCCTCCACAGTGGAAGATTAGGTATTACTTTTTTCCCCAAAATGGCAGCGCCAGATTTCTCGTCAGGCAGCCACATTGTCTCTATCTTTTTGACGCATGCAGTCCTTTGTAAGAACATCCAGCCTCATTATGCATTAGGACGGGTAAATCACTAATGCATTTTAATTTTAAATAAACAGTTGTGTCAACACGAGACAGCTTTGGTCTAGTAGGGGTGAGTTTTCCTTCCAAATCCTCTTTGGCATCAGATCTATTGAAAGAAACAGATTTGGGCTGCATGGGTGAAAAAGCCATTGAAAACAATACCATGTTTTGTGTTTCTGTGGCATTTGGAGGGTAAGGGGGACTGGGCAGAATGTAGCTGGGAACCATTTTTTTTTCCTTTTTTGGGAACTTTGCTCACAGCTCTTCTGAAAGAATTACTCCACACAATATTTGACACCCTGGGGATTCCATCAGCAAGTAATTAATTTTCTTGCCCATGTTAGGAGAACATTTGCAAGCTGTTGGGAAGCCAAGTCTCTGTCCTTTGAAATAATTTTTTAAAGACTAGCTTCCAGCTGTCACTCAACACAATGCATACCATGGGAGAGGTCTATTTTATTGGAAGTACTGGCAGTTGGCTGGAAGGTGGATCAATTACATGCACTGCTAAAAAGAAACAAATAAGGCATTTCTGGGAGGTGGCAGTGGTGTTGTTGGTTATTTCTCAGCCTTGCTGGGGTCTGTTCAAAGCCAGCAGTGGCAGGAGTTGCCCTGGTCATCTGTGAGCCCGTGATGCGTCTCATCAGCGATCTCATGGACACACAGAGTTTGCCTCTCCTACCAGCCAAGGATCAACGGTTTTTCCATATTCCCCTTAGCGCGTCTTCTCCTGAGGGTGGTGCTGAGATGTCAGTGGAATAAGGTGCTTGTCAGAGCCAGCAGCAACCCCACAGTGTACTTCTAAATTTCACAACTTTCACACTTTGAAGGATTTCCTTCATATTTTTCCCTCTTTGATAAACAGTCTGGCAGCTAACAAAATAATAGATGCGATTGGGAAAAGTCCCAAACTCTACCAAATTATAAATTTGTTATGGCCTCTCATGGCAGGAATTATATGGATTACATACTGAATCAAGTATGACTGTGTTAAACTAGATTTTCTCAGCTTTACTCTGGAACATCTTCTGAATTTTCTCATCCACACTGAGATACTGTCTCTCAACACCCACCTCCTGTGGGCCCACGCCATGGGAAAGCTGCTAAGGCTTAGATAAAAAATTGAAGAGCAATGTAACAAAACACCCATAGTCCCTTCATCTGGCTCCAAATTATTTTAATAGGATTCACGGTTAATTTGTTTATATTTTCTTGTATATATTCATTCTAAAACTAAGATTTAAGAAAAAAGATCTAATGTTTCCCAAGAGAGAAGGTGTGTTTTCCCCTGGACCCACTATTTTCAGGAGGGTGCTGAATTATCTTCTCCGGGTTATAGAGATGGGAGTGTCGCTGAGACGTGGAGCTCCGGCTCCATCTTGCAAAGTAACAGGCCTGTGCATATCCTTCTTAGTCTCTCAAACCCCATCTTCATGCTTTCTGACTTTCTATGCAGGTGGGTACGTGGAAAGGGACACCAGGTCCTTCCTGGTTTGGGCATTCAATACAATCCCTCACTTAATTTGTACCCCTGAACACCACCACTAAACCCCTCACACTCTCAACTCAACTCAGTCATGGCTGGACGTGGTTGAGTCAAAAGCATTGAGGATACATCGGATGTCAGGTCTGTGTAAGATCCAGGAAGGACTGGATACAGACCTAGCTGCTTCCTGCTTGAAGGCTACTGGTACTGAGATCCGTGCTATCTTTCTTTGCTTCACACATCTTACTGGGAAGCTGAAAGACATTTCATATAAAGCAGTGTGAGATGGTGAGCATGGCTGTCAGAGCTCTCCACGACCTTCCCTTCTCTGTACTCTTCTACTCTGGAACCTGTTTTGAGCTATCATCTCTTAACACCTTCACTTTCCTTTTCCCAGAACACTCTTCCAGCTGCATTACAGACGACATGGCCCCAGGTGTGTTCCTCTAGCTGCTGAGTAGTGAGGAGGTGGCTGTAGAAAAAGGTTGCCAAAGGTTATCCAAAAAAGAATTGGACGGCAAAAGGTAGTTATGTGCTCCTCCCTTCAGCAAGAGAAAATGGGTATTCTAGACGCCCAGGTCCTTTTCCTACATTACAGCTCACCCTTCCAGCCTACAACTTCCTGCTGGAACATTCTTTGGTAAAGGGGATCACCCATACACTTCTTGTGAGGTGGACATTGTAATGAAGGAAAATGCAAGAACAGAACAGAAAGGAATGAGGTGGTATTTGCTGACCCCTCTGTCAACCAGGCATCGTGCAAAAAGCTTTGGATATCCATGTAATTGGATCCACTTTGATCCAGATCTACATCTTATTCAGGTGATGGACTTTGCTGCAAAACAGAGGTTCAGGGATATCTGTTTGTTTCATGATTTAAGAAACTGGTGAAAAATACCTTAAAGATGGATCACTCAAAATATTATCTCCAGTCAGTTTCAGGTTGAAACTGGATAAATATATAAATGCTCCATTGTAGGCAGTATATCAGAAAATGATGCTCATATTATAATGTGATTATTCACGTCATGTGTGTGCTTACATGCATGTCAATAATAATGTCTAACATTTGGGGTATATTTGTAACAGGCTCTGCTTTTTATATTTGTTGGTTATTTCATCCTGAGAACAGTTCTTTGGGATAGGTTCTCCTATTTTGACCATTTTACAGATGGTAAGACTGAATCTACAGAGATGTTCAACACATAGCTCAGCTTGTGGGCAGCTCACTACAACCTGACACGGGTCTGTGTCTGTGTTCCCTTCTTCTGTGAATTATTAAAGCAAAACACACATCAGTAAATGGTTCTGCTGGTTAAGCAGAGGCCTACTGTTTAACTCCGGGCGTTAACCAGTTGTTCGGCCACAAACCACCAACAGTGATAAAAACAGAACGAGTCTATCTACGCGCCCCATGTGACTCACGTCTGCAGCTACATACTCATCTGGCAGACTTTCTTAAAAGAGAAGAGCAACATTTCAAAGAGTCTCTTCATTTCTGAACAAGCAAATGGCTGGACCCCAGTGCTAGAAACACAAGACAAATTCCATAAATGCCTGTGAAATGAATCAAGTTCCACTGGCAGATCAGGCATTACTTCTACTGATCCCCAAATCCACCCTCCCTGGCATGTCAAAGATGTCTTTCACAGCAAAAATACATGAAGAGGATCATACACCACAATCAAGTCGGATTCATCCCAGGGATGCAAGGATGGTACAACATTCGAAAATCCATGAACATCATTCACCACATCAACAAAAAGAAGAACAAAAACCACATGATCATTTCCATAGATGCTGAAAAAGCATTTGAAAAAATTCAACATCCATTCATGACAGAAACTCTCAACAAAATGGTACAGAAGGCAAGTACCTCAACATCATAAAGGCCATATATGACAAACCCACAGCTAACATCATACTTAACAGCGAGAAGCTGAAAGCTTTTTACCTAAGATCAGGAATAAGACGGGGATGCCCACTCACCCCACTTTTATTCAACATAGTACTGGAGGTCCTAGCCATGGCAATCAGAAAACACAAAGAAATACAAGGCATCCAGATTGGTAAAGAAGAAGTCAAATTGTCACTATTTGCAGATGACATGATATTGTACATTAAAAACTCTAAAGACTCCATTCCAAACCTACTAGAACTAATATCTGAATTCAGCAAAGTTGCAGGATACAAAATTAATACACAGAAATCTGCTGGTTTCCTATACACTAATGATGAACTAACAGAAAGAGAAATCAGGAAAATAATTCCAATCACAATTGCATCAAAAAGAATAAAATACCTAGGAATAAACCTAACCAAGGAAGTGAAAGACCTATACCCTGAAAACTATAAGACACTCTTAAGAGAAATTAAAGAGGACACTAACAAATGGAAATGCATCCCATGCTCTTGGCTAGGAAGAATAAATATTGTCAAAATGGCTATACTACCTAAAGCAATCTACAGATTCAACGCAATCCCTATCAGAATATGAACACCATTCTTCAATGAACTGGAACAAATAGTTCTAAAATTCATACGGAACCACAAAAGACCCCGAATAGACAAAGCAATCCTGAGAAGGATGAATAAAACAGGGGGAATTAAGCTCCCAGACTTCAAGCTCTACTACAAAGCTTCGGTAATCAAGACAGTTTGGTATTGGCACGAGAACAGACCCACAGACCAGTGGAACAGAATAGAAAATCCAAACATTAACCCAAACATATACGGTCAATTAATACATGATAAAGGAGGCTTGGATATACAATGGGGAGATGATGGCCTCTTCAGCAGCTGGTGTTGGCAAAACTGGACAGCTACATGTAAGAGAATGAAACTGGACTACTGTCTAACTCCATACACAAAAGTCAACTAAAAATGGATCAAAGACCTGAATGTAAGTCATGAAACCATAAAACTCTTAGAAAAAAACATAGGCAAAAATCTCTTGGACATAAACATGAGTGACTTCTTCATGAACATATCTCCCCAGGCAAGGGAAACAAAAGCAAAAATGAACAGGTGGGACTATATCAAGCTGAAACACTCCTGTACAGCAAAGGACACCATCAGTAGAACAAAAAGACATCCTACAGTATGGGAGAACATATTCATAAATGATATATCCAATAAGGGATAGACATCCAAAATATATAAAGAGCTCATGTACCTCAACAAACAAAAATCAAATAATACAATTAAAAAATGGGCAGGGGATCTGAACAGACACTTCTCTAAAGAATAAATTCAGATGGCCAACAGGCACATGAAAAGATGCTCCACATCGCTAATCATCAGAGAAATGCACATTAAAATCACAATGAGATATCACCTCACACCAGTTAGGATGGCCACCATCCAAAAGACAAACAACAATAAATGTTGGCGAGGATGTGGAGAAAGGGGAACCTTCCTTCCTACACTGCTGGTGGGAATGTCAATTAGTTCAACCATTGTGGAAAGCAGTATGGAGGTTCCTCAAAAAACTCAAAAAAGAAATAACATTTGACCCAGGAATTCCACTCCTAGGAATTTACCCTAAGAATGCAGCAGCCCAGTTTGAAAAAGATAGATGCACCCCTATGTTTATTGCAGCACTATTTACAATAGCCAAGAAATGGAAGCAACCTAAGTGTCCATCAGTAGATGAATGGATAAAGAAGAGGTGGTACATATACATAATGGAATATTATTCAGCCATAAGAAGAAAACAAATCCTACCATTTGCAACAACATGGATGGAGCTAGAGGGTATTATGCTCAGTGAAATAAGCCAGGTGGAGAAAGACAAGTATTAAATGATTTCACTCATCAGTGGAGTATAAGAACAGAGAAAAAACTGAAGGAACAAAACAGCCACAGACTCACAGAACCCAGAAATGGACTAACAGTTACCAAAGGGAAAGGGACTGGGGAGGATGGGTGGGAAGGGAGGTATAAGAGGGAAAAAAGGGGCATTATGATTAGCAGACATAATGTAGAGGGGGCACGGGGAAGGCTGTACAACACAGAGAAGACAAGTAGTGATTCTATAGTATCTTACTACGCTGACGGACAGTGACTGTAATGGGGTAGGTGGTGGGGACTTGATAATGGGGGAAGTCTAGTAACCACAATGTTGCTCATATAATTGTACATTAATGATACCAAAAAAAAGATGTCTTTCATAGACTGAAGGTAATCTTTTCCTTGATAATTGGAATTCTTTAAATAAAAAAGTCTGTGTTTTTAGACAGCCATTCTTCATGTGTAAACAGACGGATTTCAGAGTTCTGAATCTGTACACCTAAGTGTCGGTTTTATTCATGTGCATGTGTTCTGTCACTAGCTCCGTGCCACTTAGCCCCTAACTGCTCCTCATATTTAAGGGGTGTGTGTGGACATGTGTTCTGTTGCCAGAGAGATTTGCAGTTGCTGGTGGGCGCAGCACACACATCCTACATCTCCTTGTATCCCTCCAGTACAGGGCAGCTTGCACATCCTCTGTGAATGTGTTTGCATGAGCACTTGGGCTGGTTTAGAGCTACAAAAAGAACCAATTTTCTTCAAAAGGGGGCCCAAGAGCGGTACCACTGGACCTGAACCGTGGTCCAGAAATAGGCCCAAATGCACCTCAGGCCCATGCAGACCAGTGTCCACTGCTGGCATTACCTTTGATCACTCAAACCAAATCAAGCTTCCTTGACCAGGAAACACCTGACTATGGGCATTCAGGCGTACTGGCTGGGGCCCCAGAGGACCTGAATTCACATCTGTGCTTTACCCCTCCTAAGCCTTACAGACCTATGCCAACCGCCACACCTTCTGGTGTTTGACCCATCGCCCTAAATCCATGCTGTCCTGTGCTCAATTAGAAACACTGGTGTAGGTCCCTCTCCAATTTAAGGGCCTTTTGGAACTTCTCATTTCTTCTAGGATAATCAAGAGAGCCATTAACATGGCTATTGACTTCCCCAGGTCTTGAGTTTGCAGCCCCATAGCCGTTGCCTATGGAGTGGCCTCTGCCTGGAAGAATGCCCAACCATCCTCACCCATGTAGACTGTAAGCTTTCATAGGGCAGGGAACAGGTCTGTCTTCTCACCTTTGCCACCTCAGCCTCTGGGACCTGGCACAAGGTAAGTATACACATTACAGGTGTGTGCACCTGTGTACCTGCTTGAACATATATGCTTAACACTGAGAACCACGCCTGGAACAAAAGAGTGCTTGCTGTCTATGTAGGTGACCTGACTGCATGTCCTGTAAGACTCTCAGAGTGGCCTCTATCCCCCTCATTCCACAGTCAAGGGGGCCCGTTATCTTTCTGTTCTCCTTGGTCCCATTAATCATAACAAATCTTGCAAGGGCAGATTTAATGCTGCAGGAGCATTATTTCAAATCAGCTGGTAAACATGCCAGCAAGAGGAAATACTTTCTTGTCAAAATGGGTCGCTCAGGGGCGGCATAGATCATGTGGATCCTCTAAGGAGACACCGAAAACTCAGTCAAAAGAATCCTGGGGCTTGCACCAAAATTACCTACATCAAAATATGAATAATTATTTTTACAAGGACCTGCCTTATCAATGAAAACATGACTCATGGAAGCAGGCTTTACGGCAGGGGTCTCCTGAGGATGTGTTCGATACACCCAGATGGGAGAATTCTCGTCTGAACGTAATATGGCTTAAGAAGCCAAAGCCATTTTAAGGTTCCATAATCTAGAAAATTAGGGCAATCAAAATTTAACAGAACTCTCAGCTTACACCCAGGTTTTCATCAGTGTCGTTCATGTAATTTTGCCAATTGTCTACCCTAGAGGCAACTATGACTCAGTCCCAGACAGTTCGTACCAAGTCCTCGACTTCACGTTTTGTTTTGATATACACACACAGATCTCTCCCAGTAGGACGCTAGCACTAGTGTTTTTAAAAGCCGCCCCTGTTACCCACGTTACCATTGTCCAGCTCTATTCCCTCCTCTAAATCTCATGTACCATCTTTAGGGCATAATTACCATATATTTTCACATGTGAGGGCCTTTGACTCTCCCACTGGTTTCAAGAACTCTGAGGATCAGGAAGTTTATAAAATGCTTTCTTAGCCAATTTATCCCGTTTTCCCGTTTTTAAAATAAGTTGTGAACAAAGTATTTACAGTCATATTAGAATATAATCTTTAAGCATTTCCATTTATTTTAGAATTGAGAAACCCAGAATGCAGAATTTAGAATCACGAATTCCAATACTTCTGTTCTCATCCCTGTTCATACATACATCATTCTCTTAAGAATTGTACTGAATTTGAGGCATTTTTAAAAATCCATTCTGTGTGAGAATTTCACAGATTTTTAACAGAAGGTAAGCAATTTTTTTTTCTCCCCCTTGGCAGTTGAAAAGAATATAAAACAGATTGACTTTCTGGGCATGATTCTTGGGAGGAGGAAAATATAGAGTCACATATTATAGATGAAAAGGAGAAAGCACACACAAAATCTCATGCATCACCTATCGAGACTTCATCACCAGAAAACATGGAGTAAGTGAAAGTTGTACATTTGCTTTTCATCCACTGCTTTCCCTATCCTGCCTTATAAACACGTTGGGAAATGCACTGCATTATGCCTGCTTTAATAATGTATTTTCACCTATTTTACTTGGTTAACTCTGGTGAAAATTCTGACCTCCTTTGGAAAATGAGCCCTAACATACGTCTGGGACACGGAGCCCCCCTTTGACACAGCCTGTGACCCCTCGTGGCGAGGAAATGCACATTCCTGTGTTCGGTGTTTTGGTCCTGGAGAAGTTACGTGGTTCCAAGTTCTTGGCAGAGGCTTCCTGGTCACTCTCTCCCCTCCTAACGCCTTTTTGTTTCATTCTAGTGTATGAGTGCCCCACATCCATTTGCCCTCTCTCCCACTGCCACCTCCTTGACTTTTCTTGATGAGCAACTCTGCTCATATATATCACACACCCAGATCCATGAGACCTTCTGCTCCAGAGGATGTCTGTGACCTTTTCCTCCTCTGCACACATTTGAAAGTTCCTGTGGTCCAGAGGTGTGGTGGCTGGTGGTCCTATCTTTCAGTCCTGCAGCCCCCAAGGTCTATGAGGGTGACAGCTAATAGTCCACAAGGCTGATCAGCGCCACCATTCCTGTGGTTATGACTCCAGGCCACAGCATCCCTGCTCTGGGGGCATCGAACCTGCACACCTCTAGGGGGACTCATTCGTCACTGGGAATGGCCCTTGGTCTGCTCAAGATGTTTGTAATTCTGGTTGGCCCTGAGGGGCATGCACAGCCATGTGACAGCCCACTTGCCAGCTTGACCTTCACGTCCCCCGTGTGCACTCTGAGAATCATTCCCTGCATGCCGGCCCAAAGCCCTGAGGCTGCCTAGTTCACCTGTTCTTGCTTTGCCAAAAACGTGTTTCAAGGCTGGTTCAGCTGGGCGTCCTCAGCTCTTTCACATGCTGAACACTGTCCCACCCAGCAAGCACCCTGCTGCCTGGACTAAGCTTCTAGGACCCTACTACAGTCACAGGTGGGAAATAAAGTGAGTTTGCAGAAAACCAGAAGCTCCCTCTCTTTGTGTTTTCGATTTCTTTTGGTCTCAGTTGATGAAGGTTGGGTGACTGGTGGTGCAGAGTAAAGACATCAACTTTGCCTTAGGTTCAACAGCCACAAGCTCCAGTCCCCTAAGTTCCTACAATGACAAACACAAAATGCATTCCTGTGGCGCACACGAGCGATTCATATTCCACTGCCCTTCTGAGTTTTTGTATTTTCATAGTTTCTGGTCCTATCTTCTTTACCTTTTACTTTTTTATATTCTTCAGTTGGATGACTATTGCATTATGTTTTCGTGTTTTTCTTTTTTTACCCCCTCCACCCCTTGAGATACACATTATGGTCTATAAATTCCCCTCTAATTGCACTTTAGTGGCATTATCACTAATTGTGGTAAATGACACATTTGTCCTGTCTTACTTTCTCATTTTCATTACAATCTCCTTCTTTACCCATTAATATTGAGAGCTTATATTTTTAAGTGTAAAAAATAAGGGATTCCAGTTATATTTTTGTTTGATTTCGAATTTTACTTCATTGTGTTCAGGGACCATGATCTGCATGCTTCCTGCGATCTGAGCTTGTTGACACTTGTGTAGCCTGCAGACACTTCTGTGCACATTTCACCCTTGAATACTATATGTGATCTGCAGTCATCGGGTCAAATGTTTGTTGCATATCTAGGCTGTCAACACCTTGATGGGGATGTTTAAATCATCTGCGTGCTTTTGCTTTTCTCCCCCCTTTTCATGGTATCTTCTTTCAAATCTCAGTGACTCCTCATTCTCTCAGTTACTGACAGAGATTAATGTGGATCTGTCCACATCCCCTTCTGGTTTGGCTTTCTGTTTTTTAGCAATATTTCTCATTGCCTACAAGTTTGTGTTCCTAACATATTTTTTTCTGGAAGATAAAATGTCATCTTTTGGGTGTTGTGCAGCATCCTTTGTCTCTGTGAGTCTTGGGAAACAAGCCCATATAAGCTGATTGTAAAGATGAGCACAATGTGCAATACACCGGGCACTCCTCCCACCTTTTCTGCTTGTGAGAAACACTGAAGTTCAGCAAGACCTGTGCTCTGGACACTGTCCTACATTGCTGATGGGGATGCAAACCAAGAAACTCAGATTTTCAGGAGCATGCATGAATATGAGACATGCTTGCGGTGGAGAAGAGCAGTGAGCCTGATTCCAGGGAGACCTGTCAGGACAGCACTGGCCCAGGGCTCAGGGCAGGGTAACTGAAGGGAGTCCTTGTGGCTCTTGGACTGCAGCCCAGGGTTCAGGATGGGTGTCAGGATGAGGGGACGGGGAGGGCGGGCGAGCCCGAGTCCCTGGGGACGGGGTGACCAAGTCCACCAGGCTGCAGCCCAGGTGGAACACGTCCTGCAATGCCTGTCACTCCAGGCAAAGGTGGTCCACGGAAATGAGTCAATGATCGAGTCACTGCAGGGAAATGAGTGGATGACCGAGTCAGTTCAGGGAAAATAAGTCAATGACCAAGTCGGTCCAGGATAAAGAGCAGAGGACCAGGTCAGTCCACGGGAAAGTACTGAGGGACTCAGTCTATGCAGAACAGGGAACCATGCCCACCCAGGGAAGACACCAATGACAAAATGATGTGGAAATCCCCTCAATAAGGATAATGGGGAATGAGTATCACTAGGAGGAAAATCAACAGCAAGGACAAGCTGTGTGATCCCCTGAGGGCAGGGAAGTCAACGGACAAGGGACTTGCTCCAGGCAAAATAGTCAAGAACTGAGACTGAACATCAGTCAATAACTGAGCCCATTCAGAGACAGTGTGTCTGGGAATGTTTTTCTAGGAAACAAAGCAGATGTCTGAGTCAGTCTGTGGAAATGACCCAGTGGTCAGGCAACTCCGCCCTCCTGTGCCCATCCCTGGGGATCAGGTGGCTCCATCCCCACACATGAACCACTGAGTCCTCCTCTGCAATCCAGCTGCGTATTTTCCACCAACCAGCCCTCTTCTATCCACGTCCGCACATCTGCCTGCTGCACTTATGGGACCATTCAGTCTCTTCTGAATGATGGAATGTTGCAATGGTGTTTCCTGCTGCCTGTGTGTCTTCTTTGCCACGACCCACAGATGCTGTTATGAGCATCCCTCACCTGCGCTCCTCTGTTTTGTACCCGTTCCTGTGAATGCTCATATCCTGGGGCCCAAGCCCATGCAGGAGCAAGCAACATGAGGGTGTCTCTCTCCTGAAGCGTTTGCATCCATGGAAGTAATCTCTCTCCTTTGCATCCTGCAACATGGATGGCTGTGATTTTATGTGAATGACTGGTATTTGGAACTTAAAATATAACTTACAGCTTATTGACTAGAAACCTTAGGCACTGAAAGTCAGTGACAGAGCCTTGGTGGGTGTTTATGTCCAATGTAGGAACAAAGATTCCTTCAATTAATGTTGGAAGACCCAACACAAGATGGCTGAAAAACAGGGAAAATGTATTTGCTTGCAAAACAAAATGCCCAGTAATAAAGTGCCTCCAGGATACACACATTCATCTGCTCAATGTTCTCCTAAAAGTGTACGTTTTTCATCAATTATTAAACCCATCTGTAATTCACTTGTAAATACAGTTGAATGTAGGAATGTAGTTTAAAAAACATTATTCCATATAAACAGCCAATGATGACAGGATTTTATCAAATAAATTTATCTTATCATTTTGTTCCTACTGACTTAAACTGTTTCTTTGATTAAATATGTATTTAATATGTATTGCTAAATATTTAATATGCATGCATATATATATGTATATATACATACTTAATGCCAAAAATGTCTTCTGTTTAACGTATTTTATCTGTTTCTTCACCAATATTATCTATTTCTGTTAATAGGAATTTTATGGAAATTTTAAATTTCTGGTAAATTATATCACTGTGCACATATACACACAGACATCATTGTACAAACACTATTCTTTCTCACAATATCCTTCACTATTACTGGAACATTAAAAGCATTCAATCCTTTCTACCCCACCCCCTACCCCCACCCCCACCCACTGCTCATTGAGATTTTGTTTGTATGCATCCAACTTGCAAATTTGTATCTTTATAAAATCAAAAATTCAAATCTAGGACCGTGGACTACCTTCCAATAGGAGAGGTTTTCTATTTTGTACCAAGTAAGATTTCACAGATTTCTGCACATAAATCATCAGTCTTTCTTACTAAATTTATTTCTGTGAACTAATGCTTTTCAGCTTCATTATAAGTTAGTCATTTTTTCATTGTTTTTTATGATATTTCTCTGCAGAGAAAAAAGTCCATTGGTTACTTTAGTTAATTTGTACTGATATTCATTTGCCCTGATAAGATTCACTTCACTTAATTCTACATCGTTTTTACTAGTCTCCAAAGAGAAATAACTCCAAAGAGGAAGTCTTCAAATAGAAATAATTATGTCTCATATTCTAATATTAAAATAAATTTTATCATCTTCTTTTACATTTTACTTCTAAAGGAAACAAAAAGTTTAATAATAGTGATGTCCCAGTTCTGTACCTAACTGGAACAGAAACTTCCCAGAGGGTCACTATTACTTTGATGATTTTAATTTTGGGTCAATAACATTTATCATCTTTAAGTAGTTTCTTCCTACATGTTTCACTTAATTTTTTTACTTGATAATGGCTTTTTTATCAAATACCTATGTGACATCTACTGACATAGTTAATATGGATTTTTCTCTCTCAATTTTTATTACCACTTAATTATATTGATAAAATTTTACTTGATTATAATACAATTATACTTTGGAGCTAGACCTGTGTAATGTCTGCCACCATTTTATTTAGAATTTTTCATCTGTATCCACAAAGGAAATTATCCTATTCTGTTGATTTAAGTGTTACTGTGTAGTTTTAAATTAATGTTATAATCATGTATAAAATGAATTTGGACAATCTGCATGTTTTCTTTTGAAAGGTAGAATGCTATTGAAGGCACCCCAAAATATGCCACTTTGGTAGAAGGATTACTTTGAGTTTCAGGCAATTGATGAACAGATATAAGGAAATCTCCGTGGGCTCCCCTATTTGCCTAAAATCTGGACATTCCTCTGCAAAGCTGTCCCTCCTCCCACCTCTACCAGGAAGGGCAAGACGGTTCACCACCAGAGACAACATTAGACCCCATCAGCCTGGAGATGGTCCCAAAGAATCTACATAACCAATTCCACTGACTAGCCTTTATTTTCCCCTGAGAAGCCAGAACCTGCTTCCCTTTGTCCACAGATTCACTATATTTTGTTGAAGAGGCCACATAGGCAGGAATTTAAGTCATCCAGGAGAGCTGCTCATTTTTCTGTGGGTATCTCCCATGCGTAGAGGAGGCAAACGTGTTAAGACTTCTGCTTGTCTCTTGTTAGTCTTTAACAGGTATCAGCCAAGACCTCAGAAGGGTAGAGAGAGAATTCTTTTTTGATCCCTACCCTATTGTTTAGAATATTTTAAACCAGAGCTGATTATCAGTCCAGAAAAATAGTTGATCATAAAACCTCACACACTTAGAAGAAACAACTCCGGATACCCACCTGCCCCAATTCACACCACTGCCCTCCACCACTTTTAGAAATACTAGTGTAAATTACACTGGAATTATTAATTAAATAGGAGTGGATATAAATCGGCCATGAAACCATCTACAGCAAATTTTAATAACTGATTTCTTTTTTTAAGTTTATGAATGTTTCCTCCATTGCATAGGTCCACTGAGGAAGGTTACATTTCCCCAGGCAATCACATCCTGTCCTATCAGCTAAGTGGTACTTAATATTCTTTTGTAATTCTTCCATTAAACTTTAAAAAATTTCTTGACTTAAGGCACATCTCTGCTTTGGGAATGATACTCAAACTATTTTGGGAAGTCTGTGATACTTTAGACAGTTCAGAATTTTTTATTATTTTTGTTCTATTTTGTTTTGTTCTGTGTTTCTCAATGAGAAGGCCTATATTTCCCAAACAAATCACTTATTAGTACACCATTATCATTACCTGGATATATACCAAATCCAAGAGTTGGAGCGATGTTTCTCACAATTAGTGAAAGGTGCTCCACTTGTCACTAACAAATGCTTTCTGTGCCAAGAAGGATAAGATACATCAAAATAGATGAGTGAAACCCATCGTGCAGACCCGATGTGTAGGCACCATGACAGGGCACTATGAACTCCTTAATGTCAGAGTCACCTCTGAGTCAGCCCCACTGGCAGAGGCTACCCTCTGAAGCATATAGAGGCTGAACTAATCCTTTGCAATAAGGACCCTCAGAGAAACGCTTGCTCTGATTCTGACATCGACAGGTCAATTTGGCAACAATAGATGGAATTTCTGGACAATAGATGGATGAGGGAGACTCACAGGAATTAACAATAACCCATGAAATTCCTCCAGGTGAAGACTGGATGCAAACTGTGAGCATCTTTTCAACATTCCACACCCAGTCGGCTTCAGTGAAGGACTGTGAAATACCTCCAGGGACTTTGGGGATGTCCCCCAAGAGAAGGTCACCCCCGAAATCCACGGCATTTAAAGACTTAGGCGTCATCCACGTATAGCAACCTCTGCCAGGTTACCCTCTGAAATAGCACTTCCTGATTCGTTCATGCAAAGCAGGCAGCCAGGAATTGCTTTGTTTGCTCTTTATGAGTGATTGGCTCAAACAGCAAGAAAAGTGTGGATTTGGGAAATGACGGAGCTCAAATTACCACTGTAGCTTTAAAGAATAATATTCCTTTATGATTTAACGCAGCCCAGGTACCTCTGCTTCCATATCTGCCTCTACAGAGATCTCAAACATGACATTTTGGCTTAATGCTCATTACTGCCTCTCTTAAAAATTACACACTAATTTCCCTCCCCTTATCAGATCTAACTTCCCTAAACCACTGCTGAGATGATGTTATCTCTCCCCTAAATGCTTGCTTTTCTTGTCAGATTTGCCTGGGGTATTTATGATCCCCAGCCTTTAACTCTTTAATATAGGTATTAACTATTTCCCGTCTAGCCCCTTTATCCTTTTTTTCCATGGAGCGATGTTACTCTACAGTCAAGTCAACTTTGTCTAGGATATTTCATGTTGTGTGTGACTCTTTCCAGCTAGCCAGTCATTGTCCTAGACTTGAAATTCTTAAAAATAGGAAAACCATGTTCTGTACACCTCTTTATCAGAATTGTAGGGGTAGCTCAAAATTTTTTGGAATCAGATTGAGTCTTTGTGAGCTTTTATTTTTACAGGATGTATTTGTTTCTCTATCATCCTTGTTGTAAATCTTTTCCTCTGGAAATTTTAACGGAACCACATTATCAGCCTCTCTCCCTCCCACTATTCACTATTATTTTAGTCTTTTTCTCAATTGTGAAACAAACTGTTCATTTTTCAGTGCCTATCTATATCGTCTCACAAAGAGATGGATCACACAGGAATTACAAAGAAATGGTGTCTTTTAAATGGTACTCTGTTTCCTGTAATTGAAATGACAGCTTTTAACAAGCTGTTCTTATTTAGTTATAACTAGTTTGGCAAATAAGAACATTTGTGTTTCATGCCTGACTGAATAAACTGAGTGCAGGCAAAGAAAAAAAAGATATTTTTCCATTGTGAGTACTGGATCTAACCAACACGATTCCCAGCCATGGATAACTTGTACCCAAGCCCAACAGACTGATTCCCCCAGCTGAAAAGATAACATAGCAACCAAGTCCCATGTGAGAACAATGAAAGGTTATTTATGGCTTCCCAAGACAATCAGCATGCCCCTAGCATTTGTAAATCTGAACGCCGGTAGGTGTAGAAAACCTAAATTGGCATGCACACTGAGTTTTTTTAAAAGGCTTGGTACAGCATGAAATTTCACTTTTACGTGCCACGTTAACCCCACAAACCATGCCTCTACATCCCACGGTTTCTGCCCTGGCTGTGGACGGACAGAGGACACCTGGCCCAGAATTAGTATGTTCAGAAAATGTGGCCAAAGATCCCGATGTGTGAGAGTGAGTCTCCAGCCGATTTTCACATTCATCTGCATTTCAGGAAGACTGTTTAAAGCAGCAGCCTTCAAACTTGATCGTCTCCGAGTCCCTCTCATCCTGACAGACTATTGAACAACCCAGAGAGCTATAGAGGGGTGTCTCTTGTTATTTATCCCAGTGGAAATTAAAACTGAGACATGTTTATAATATTAACTTAGCGATGCCACATCAAGACATAAATAACGTATTTGTGGGACATAAACATATCTTACAAAACAAAATTTAAAAGGGAGAAGAGAGTTATTGTTTTTATCACTCTTGTAAACCTCCTTCACCCCTGGCTTCCTAGCGGATGACTTGATTTTGGTACCTGCCCTGAAATCAGCTGGTTGCCATGTGTTGTTCTGGCTGGAGTCTAGGAAGGAAACCCAGTTTCATGCACACGGGTAGCTGGAAAAGGGGAGTATTTAAAAAGCCTTTTGAGATAACTGTGGGCATTCTTAACATTACATCCAAACTCTAAAAAGACTGATTTCTTAAAAATGACTTGAAATTTGGAATCCGTAATCCGTATGAACAATCCTTTCTTATGCTGTTGTATTAAAGTCCATGGGCCTCGCTTGCATTTTAAATGGGTCTTTCAGCCATGCATGGTTTCGTAACAGGATGCATTATTCATTTGCAAGCTATTGCTTCAGCGTGTTACCCAGATGGAAATATCTGTGCATGGTACCACACGGCATTTAAAAATGTCACGTGTCAAAATCACCCCTGGTCTCTAAGTATGGAGAGGGTGGTGAACATCATCATTGGGACAATGAGACTGTCAGCTGCTATTTTTGGGGTGACCAGTTCACTTTGGTCATCTCAAGAAAACATCTTTCCAAACCACAAGTCGGACGTTTCCTCCCAGCGAGTCATTCCCGTTGGAGAAGTGTCCAGCTCAGGATGCAAATCAGATAAGGCACAGGTGCTCCCCTGCAGAGAAACAGGACATTCTCCTCTCGGGAGAATCCCTGGATCCCACTGTCCCCCCAGATACAGAGAAGGCATCTCACAGCCCTGAGGTTTAATAAAAGTATGATCGTTTCCGGCTTCATCAGGGACATTCCTAAGTGAAACAGGCCTGTTATAAACTGCAGTGTGGGGCGGGAGGGATAAATGACAGTAAGCATGGAGCCAGGATGCCTGTATTGAGCTGTGCTGAGGGGCTGGCAGCTTTCTCCTGTGCTGTGTTGGCGTTATCCGCACAAAGCCAACCCTCTGAACAAAGGCAGGTGTAACCTCAACACTCTCGCTAGCAGTTTTCATAACCCTTAAGAGGGTTTGGAGCCCCCCAGGGGTGTGTGAACCACACTTTGAACCCCTGATTTAGTATCTTGAGAGTCCCCAGGCCCACCAGTATTTTTGACCCTGTAAAGCACACTTCCCCCCACCCTTTTAAATGCTTACCACATGATTGCTATTGCACTTGACAGGTTTTTTTTTAAAGGTCCATGTCCAGTGTCTGGAAAGCTGGGCTGATCCCTGCCTGGCAGGAAGGGTTTGTGTTTGCAAAATGGGCTTCAACCCCTTCAGAGCAGCACCTTGGGAAATCTCAGGAAGAGAGCACACTGCCTGGCAGATCGCTGCCCTGGGTAATAATCATCTTCCAGTCTCTGGAAGAACAGTGTCAGAGTCTTATGAACCAGATAGTCACACCTTATCTGCCTGGTACGATTATCTGGTTGATCTAGAGGAGGTCCTGGGTGGGAAACCTGCTTGCCTGGCAAAGCTGAATCAGGTTGGGCTGAGGAAGGAGCAGAAGGGAGAGAGGCAGCCCTCGTGTTGATCCATCACCAGGAGACCTCGGGGAGGAGGTGGAGCCAGGACGACCCTTAGAACCGACTTGTCTAGAGGGATCCCCCCGGCGAGGGAGAAGGGGATAGGAAGAGAAAGAAGACAGCCCTGCTACCTTCTGCAGTAATTCTGCTTCGGAGAACTGACAGGTCACAGCCTTCAGTATGACAGGTTTGCTAGTGGCCAAAAACGCTGACAAGAGTATCTCCTCCTCCCCCCATCCCTGCATGAATGTGCGGCCAGACTGCGTCCCTTCACTCTCCTGCTCCCGAGGAGCACACAGAGCCCAAGGGACTGTCCTGGCCCTGAGCTTCGCTACGTGCGTGAAAGCTTAGCTGAGCCAGTGAGGAGATAATCGGGGTCGCAAACAGTCTTGGAGATCGACCTGCTCCTGATGGCCTCTGTCCTGCCCGGATACTGTGGCACTGTCTTCACCTCCAGGAGCAGCTCAGGTGTCTCTGGAACAATGATGGCGCCTCTCTCCTGCATATTAAATTCACATGTACCCAGATATATAACGTGGACAGTGTATAATGTATACACAGACCCTCTGAAGTGTATGCATGATGCCAATTAAGAAGCCTTATGTGAGGGCGCCAGCCTGTGGCTTACACTGCAAAGTCAGATGTCGCTAGGACAGCTTCCTAGCCTCTTTCACAGAATGTGTTGGGATTCTGCAGCCCTACCCAAGTGCTTTAGGAAGTTTCTGTAAGCTCCTCACATGATACCCATGAGCCGTCTTCTGCAGACATCACCTTGGGGATACTGACATGTAGTTAGTATGGACTGTACTCGTATGGTCACTCAGATCCAAGGCACTTCCGAAGTAGCTCAGCTGTTCATTACCCTGTCAGGCCTCAGCTAACAACGATGCAAATGACACCTCGCCTTTCACTAGAACTCATAATTCACACCCTAAGGGCTATTGGTCAACAGCAGATTATTGAAAAGCTATCATGCATCCAGGGTTCGGCCAGGCCCTCCCAATCCACGACATGGAATGCTGTCAAGGAACACACAATTCATACGAAAAGCCAGTAGTGAAAGGGAAAGTCTCCAGGAATGAAGCGCCGAGCTGTACCACATCAGTGAGAGGGGCCACAGGGTGTTTGAATAAAGGCACCTCAGTCCGGGGCAGACGGAGGTAACTGGCTCATTTCTAGGTCTGCTTCTTTCAGAGGGAGGCTCTGTCCCATCCCTTAAAGTCTATATGGACACACCACCTGGAGTCTACAGAGCATTAGCTTGGTGGGTCAAGGATGTTTGCCATTTCTTTCCAGTGCAAGCAGCATTCTGATTAGCATGGCAGGAAATGCAAGCTGGAAAAGCCCAGTAAGACATAGCCTATAACCAGCATGGCGATGAATTTATCTTGCAGCTAAGGAATTAGCTCACAAAGAGCTCTTTTTCTCTCTGGAATCTTTGTCATAGCCTGTCCAGACTGAGCTAGAGGAGGTGAGGCTTATTTACGCAGCAACCTGGACGTGTTACTGCCCACTCCTCCTATATCAGATCCTAAGCAGACCTGAGGAAGGGACATTCATTATTCAATTCATTTGATCAGTGGCTACTGAGTGTCTTTACGGGTCGAGAAACGCAGTGGGTGTGTGCATGGATGTGTGTACATAGATGGGAACACAAGATGCGAGGATAAATATCATACGGTTCATCCTCACACAGAGTTCACAGGCTGGACAGCAGAGAGCTGCAGAAGTGATTAGTCATAAACAATGTCATTGTGTTACCAGAGAGGGATGTTGAAAATGCTGCAGAAGCACACATCAGCCATGTGGAAGTGCCCAGCACCCTACTGACACCCTGCAAATGAGAATTTAACAAAAAAGAAGTGAAGATTAAGAGACAGGATGCGTTCCTGCGCTGCAGAAAGTGACACATCAAGTGGAAATCGATGCAGAAGACAGAATCGACAGCTGATGGCGCGATAACACTTGACTGACCCTCATAGAAGTCCAGCTGCTAATTAATGCTAATTCTCGTGTGTTCTGGGGGAACAGAAAGATGTGCTTTCTTACTGAATGCTTTGTGGATGTTTGTCCGTAAACAAAAGAAACAGGCAAAAGGCTATTTTGTTAACAAAATGAGTATGAAATGCATAAACGGAGGGCCACGAAGGACCTACCATATTTACAAAGTAAGTAAGCTGGAGATTTCATTTAAAAGGCAGATTAAGTCATAGTAAACTGACAAACAGTTCTCTTCACTCAGTGCAGTCATATATGGGACACAAGTGTTATATTCTGTAGCAATGACTCCATATCCGGAGCTGGTTGTCCTTCTGAGCTTTTCCATTTCTAAGTGTGGCTCCCATTTCTATGCTTCTGTGCAACACCTTCAGGATTATATACCTGGGTCAGAGTGTAACCCCAGTGGATAGACAATGAGAAATGATTTTCTTACTCATGTGCAGCTGGCTTGTATTTCCCGCCCTGTACACTCACTTGTAAATGACCATTTTAACAGTTTGTCGCACAAATGAACAGAACATCAACGTGTTTGTGACACAAAAATTGACAGACATGGGTACTGGTTAACTCTTCTCTCTACTTTCATTCTGAGAAAGACTGAAAGGCTCACTTAGTAGAAAATGCCTTTGATCCAGGAAGTGAGGAGGGTTCGTGCATTTCTTTCTCTTAGGAACCAAACTGAAAACCAGCACTTTGTCGCTCCCAAAGTCACTTATGAAATAATCCAACACAGTCCAAATGGATTCACACCACATTTGAGCTTTCAAAGTTGTTAGTTTTAAAGTGGGCATTAAATGTGGGCATTAGTACCCTGAGGACCACCTTCCAACTAACAGGATATTAGAATCAGTGGCTAAATACCCACAACCTCATACTGTTCCCAAAAAATTTTACCAAAAATGTCAACAGGCTTTTTAAAAGCTTGAACATCTCTCTCTTTCTGGTCCACTTTTAATGTTGAACAGGAGCAGGATTAGCTAGACAGACACAGACCTAATGTCCTGGCATTTCTTTTTATAAGAAAAAATACAAGGTAAGTACGTTTTAGAGTTACTTTTTCTGTAAGCAGCGTTTCAAAGTCAATAGGTGAAGGTCTGGTGTGACTCTGTGCCGAGACTGGTGAAATAAGAAATCAAGCTCAACTGTCATTTTATCCAAACAAGTGGTTGAAACAGAAATGGAAAATGCCCTCAAACGCAGATGACTGCTTTCGTGCAATTTCTCTGTCTTACGTTCAAAAGCATTTATTTTGAGAAACATTGTCTTTTCCTTTGAAGATATCAAATTCGCAACTGGTTCTGCTTTAAATGGCCTTAGAATTAAACTCCACAGGACCCTGCTGCTTTAAAGATCCCACGTTCTGCTCCAGTGAAATTCCTGGAGAGACCAAAGAGCCTTCACAGCATCTCAGGGAAACCTGGCTGGCAGAGCAACATCACACGTGTCTAACCAGAGGGCTTCATCTTCTATCCTCTTTCTTACAAATGTCTGCAGGTAAGAAAACCTTATTATAAAGAGAAAACGTTCAGAGGTCTGTGCCTAGGGTCACATCATGCGGCAGGATAAAAACCCAGATCAAATGACCATGCACAAAGGCCTCGCTGAATCAATACCCTGATCTTAGACTATTACCACTCAGATATAGCAAATTGCAAAGAAAACCTCCTATTCTGCTCTACGTATGTTCCCTGAATCTCCTCCTTTCTCCAACAAATTGCCTTCCAATTGCAAAAATCTCCTCTGGGATAGTATTGTAGGTCACCCTCAAGGTTGTCTCTGGACAAAACCAAGCGTTAAAATGACTGACCATCCCCTTCCCGTTTTTTTCCCTCAACTCCTGGGCTTGCTACACCCATGTTTACTATTTGCCGTGTGGGGCTGAAGTTTCTGATATAGCTTTTCAGATATACCAGGGGAAAGAGATAAAAACCAGTGAAAAACAACAACATGAGGCTTACTGGGAAAGCGACTCTCACTAATAAAGAGCAAACAACAATCCTCTTATTCTATGAGAGGACGTTAATACCGGCCCTTCCCTTTCCCTCCAAAATAGAAACATCTAGGGTGCAAAATGGAAATGAACTTGTGTCACCTATGATCACGGGGATGCGTCCAGCCACTTGTATTTGAAACCATCTCAGGTTTGTGGAAATTGAAGGAGACACCATCCCCCTATCCAAATGAAAGGCAACCAAGGTTGTTTATTCAGTTTGCTGAAGAAAGGCAGTTAGCCACCATCCCTTACGTTGGGCACAGACTTACCGGATAGCGAAAACAGGGACAGGTTTGAATGTGCAGTGACAGGAGGCTGCCGGCTTATGGAATCGGTGACAGGCTAATGTGAAATGAGGCACCTCATGGGATCAGCTCGGAGCACACATTTCACTTTCTCTGGTCGGTTCTGAATTGGAAGAGAGGCAGAAGTGAGAGAACCATTCTGGCATGATGGCTGAAACTATCAGGCTTCAGACTGTAAAGCAGGTTTGCAAATAGGTGACAAGGTCTCAGTTCTGTCATATGAGGTCTGTCTACTGTCCATTTGAATATCCCCTCTAAGTTCATTTGCAAAGCCCTTCCATTTAAACATGGTGACCAGTTAGGATCCGTAAGGATGCATTTCTTCCCAAGAACAAAACAGATCTTAGTGAAAGTATAAATTGCAAATCATGTGTTAACTAAACCAACAGAATTTTATAATGATCATAAATAAAAGTTATTAACACGATTCCTAAAGGCTTGTAGGCATTGGAAGAGATCTCAGTGGTATCTGAAGCCAATTCTTAAATTTTCTCAACAAGGAAACTAAGAGACAGAGTGGCAGAGTGGCTTGTCCATGGCCACATGATGAATAAAAGGCCTGGTCAGGAGCGGGGGTTCCAGGCTCACAGGGTACCAGTCACGGTGCTCTCTCTAAAATATTTTCATGGGGCATGTTCTCATTCATGAAGCTTTTCTTGAAATTTGAAGTCCTCATGCTCAGGTAAAACTAGAGTCCTAGCCCTATGTAAAGCTTTTACTCGACATTGTGCTCACTTAACCAAAATGATATGACTCCCATGTAAAACGATAATGTCTAATTTCTGCACCACTGTTAGAATGGACCGTTCATCAAGTGGACAGAGAACATGACTTATTTCAGGATCCATAATAACACATCTTGACAGGCTTATTGAATGTGTTTGCCAAGACCCCAAATTTTGTTTTTGCTGAACAGGGTGAAAAGCCACTATGAATTCGCTATATTTAATATTATTTAAAAAATAAGGTGAGCCTGTGTCACAATTAAAGGGAAGAGTGTCTTCAGGTAACTTGTCTATGTGAGGGGGATTCTGCTTTTGTTACAAGCATTATTGACGCACTGTAGTACCCCAGCCCCTACTTTGATGTAGCATGCATCTTGAAAGAAGTGAAGTCTATTTCTGGAGAGGGAATCTTGCAAACAATGATCAAAGCGTAAATGTATGCAAATTTAGTGTTTCACTTTAATTATCTCGCTAGGGCTTGTCAGCAGCCACTTCCAAGGTTGCACTGATTAGCAAACAAACTCAAATCATTATTATTTCATCTACAAGTACCATGATTCTAAGTCCTGGCTTCCAGCCCAGCAACCATACTGCCTTCCACCCCACATTCTGCCCCTCCAGAATTATGCCCCATCACACAGCCAGAATTAGCAGCGACTCCACCTCATTTTTAAATAAGTCTCCATAAATTCCCTTCTGTACGGTATCGCTGGCCAGGATCTCCAGCTGCTAGGAGTCGAGAAGGTTCATAAAACTGGCAAATAGAGTCTATAACGTGGTGTGGAAAACCTGTGGCCCCTCATACGATCTCCACGACCCAACAAATAAACCTTTTCCAAATCACAGTAGCATGTGCTTACGTTCAAAATGCACATTTTCTGACCGAAAATGGAATCTTCAAAACCCTCACGATGGTGCATCAAGACAATACTTTCAGAATAATTACAATTGGCAGGGTGCATACCATCAGCGCATTGCTTTGTTAAACACAGGTAGTACTAAAGTTATATTTCACTCAAGAGGCAAAATGACCTAACAGCCTAAACCATGTGGTACGTGATTTTAGAACTCAGATGCTAAAATTAACTAAACAGTGCTGGGAAAACAGCACTGTAGCAGGGAATGGTGTGTTTACCATGAAAAGAAAATCTCCCCTTTTAAGTGAAATCCTTGTTTCAGCTGTACTTCAGAAAGCAAGAGGAGAGGGTTTTAGCTGTTGGTTAGTGTAAATTATACCTTGGTTGCTTGAAGAATGGATAAAAGCATGCATATACATGAATGGCTACAGTGTAACATGAGAAGAGATGAAGAAATGCCAGTTGAATGAGCTGAATACCAAAATCCTTGGAGTGTTAAGGAATGGATATCTGCATTGCTTACATTTGTTAGTAACTTTTGGCAAAATGTTAAAATCCTTCCATGAATTGTTAAGGGTCTACATGGTCCCTGTTCACAACTTACAAACTCCAAATCATATTTTCCTGAAGTGGGGGGCTTCGTGTAAATAGCCCCAGATGGCCCCAGTGGGTGATGTAGGAAGAGTCTTGTGTGGGAAGCTGCCCCTTAGCTAGAGTCCAGCAAACGCCTTTTGCATTGTGCACGTCCATCTGCGATACGTGTGCAGTAAAATCCCTCATGTAGGGTGGCGATGAGGATTAACAACAGTTTGGGTAAAGACTCTCAAACACAGTAGTTTTGCCAACAAATGGTTATTGCCATTAAACCCACCTGAATAAATATCCTCCTGATGGCACAGGGGACTTTGTGAATCTTGACATCTACTGTGATGTGTGAGATCTTCTCTGCTTCAGTGGATAAATGGTTTATTTATAGTACCTTTTCTTTTGTTTTCTTATCCCATTGGAAAGCTACAATATTTTGAGTTACTCCTAAAAATGCACGCAAACCACTTTTTAATACATGAAACTGTATTTTCCTCATTTTTACATTGTACTGTTATATTGACAACATGCATGTATAGCATGTTTATTAACAGAATAATATGGGGGGGCCGTGCTTCATTTTTTGCATGCAACGATAGATTCTGAAAAGTTCAATGCTCTTTAGTACTTACACATTTGTTTCTATGGAAGGATTTATTAAGACATAAAATATCAATGGAATACTAAGTAAGATACTCCAGGTCACCAAACAATTTCATGTATAACAGTAGACTTTAGAAATCATCTTTAAATATTAAGGTTTAAAAATATTATTTAATGTAAAATTCCAAAGGTTAAATAATACCATGGATCAAAAAGTGGCCTGTATAGTGGAAAAATAGGACATTACTCATTTCATAAGGGATAAGACATGATTTTTAACTAACTATTCCTGGGGGTGCTTAAAACAGTGAAATCAACTCCATATATCTGCCATCCGACTCTCTCTAGCAGATCGTAAATGCGGCAGGTGAGTCCACCTGAGCTAGCACCCAGCCTTGGAAACATGTTTATATTAGTCACAGTTTCCTTAATTCAGAGCTTAAGGGAAATAAATCACTTGGAATTTCAAATGCCCTAATTTTAAAGATGAGGAAATAGGTTCAGGGAATGGCTTTGTCTGAGGGTCTAACAGGATCCAAGTTATAAGAGAATTCTGGTTCACTTGAGACATGCACACCTTTTAATGAGCTATTAGGTGGTAGGAGAGGTGACCTGATGACTATTAGTAGACACGGGAATGGGGTTTAGAACCTTCTTCCACGCTGAGCTTTGGTGTATGGCTCTGCTCCCTGCCATATGGTATGAAACACTTTATTATTGTTCAATGGTCTCTGACTCAGAGCAAAATACATGCAAGTGTCTAACCCATTCGTTTCTGATGCAAATGAGGCTCTCATTTTGGGTCAAAGTAGATCAGGTCTGTTTTTTGTTTGTTTGTTTTTTCTGTTCTTTGCTAGATGAGGTATATTGAACCAATTTGAGGAAGTCATAATTTGGGTGAATTGCCTTTTCTGATAACACTGTATACATTGGCAGAAGCTCCCTTTAAATGTTGGGAAACCACCATTGAGTACATTTTCCAGTGTTGCTATCCTACATCAAATTAAATTAGAATATTCATTGATGATGGAATAGTCAAGAGCGTTTCTCTTATTGAAACAGTTCCACTGCATAGTTTTAATATAGCCTATATTCTGCTATTGATGGTGAAACACTCTTTCTTCCAGACAATATAAAGGAAATGTGGTTTTAAAGCATTTTCATAAAGATTAATTTGCTTCAGGCATCATACTACCTCATAAATATAATATGAATGCAACTGACATTGCAAATGTTTGCCCTTGTATCTATTTCAAAAGTTTCCTAACAAAACTAGAATATCCAATGGTGAGAAGTAGCTCGATACGATAAAGGCATGTTCTTTCTTAAGTGTGAGGACCTTGCAAATGTAGGTGATGTTTACCATGTGCTCATTATGACAAACAGAATCTGCCTGAACTTCATAACACTTTGGCTTCATGAAAAAGACAAAGTCGTTGGGCTGTTGCTATGTAATAATTACCCATACCCTGGGTGTGCACAGTTGGGCTGATAAAACAGAAAAGAAAAGAAGAAAAAAATAAACAAGCTGGAAGAAGAAATAGAGAAAAAGAATCAAGTGAGAGAAACATTAAGGGAATATTTTGAAGTTCAAGCTCAGGGTTGATGGGTTAGAGAATGCATTCTAAAATATAAGTCAGAATGAAAGAGGATGAAGGTGAAATGTTCAAAGTCATAGCAGCATCAAGAAAGGAGACCGTTTTCCCAACGTGGTCAAATGTGTTTTGGGGTCCATAAAAATATTTATTTGACTAGACACAAAATGTAAAAATCACCAAACAATGTAGATCTGGGATATAAAATAAACTCTGATCACCTCATTAATGCTTAATATTTCATGAGGGAAATTGTTAAGGAGCTCTATCCCATCTACTTGGCCAGTCTGGAAGTCAAATGATAACTTGGGGGTGGAATTTCTGCTTCAATATGGTGATTTCAGCCATCCTGGGATCCCATAAGAAATGAAGTCAAGTTATAAAAAATAAAAACCAACAGTGTACTAGGGCCCAAAAGAAGACAGCGTATCAACAACTTTTCGGAACACTTTAAAATGGAAATGAGATTATACGGGAAGATAAACCACCACTGAACATGCTAAGTGACTGTGTGGGACCCATAGGTACTATGCCTCTAGAATCATGGGGATCTGTCAACCAGCCCCTCACCCTAGTGTAGTCATGGAGCACATGCGGCACCTGTTCCCACCAGGCCCCCCACATCTGCTTTCCAAATAGTGCAAGGTTTTCACGGAAGAGCCCTTGATAGAGCCACGGATGCAAGAAACTAGAGGCAAGGCAACGTGGGATGACTCTCTGGACATAAGAATGAAATGAAGATTGGCAAAGGAGTGAAATTCTTGAGCATCTCATGTTCCAGGATGAGGCCATCCTTTTATTTTCTTTTACTGGGGTCCTTAGAGTTTCTGTGGGAACCCCATATGGCCCCTCAAAGAAACCTGTCGACAGGACCTGTCATCCCAGATTTGTGAATGAAGACCCACATTTATGACAAGAGCCATAAAATTGGAAAGCATTCATGCCAGCTACCCACATTAACCCATTCAGTTTTTTATTTGATAATATAAACAGTTAAACAAAGATGATCATGTCATAGAAAAACAAATAAGCACAGAATATATATATCAAGATGGCAAAGAAAGACTGCAAACAGAAGAAACAAAGAAAAACCCTCTTAAAATCTAATTAGTATTTTAAGGGAGACTCAAGAGGATGTTCCCTAAAACATGACAGGCTGTTGAAAAATGGAACAGTTGCTTGAAATGAAGTTCATGGGAAGTCTCCTAACAGAATAAAGACAGCTGAAGAGTAAGTTTATGATCCATAGGATAAAACTGAATAATTCTTCCAGAGCACAGAACAAAAATCACATAAGAATGGAAAGGAAAATGAAGAAGGTTAAGGAATTAAATAACGAGTTTACAGGGTTTCCACAAGGAGGGAGTAGAGAGACTAGAGAGAAAAGCAATACATTAAATTACAGAATCATTTCATTTGCAGAAGAAATGGTGGCAGGAAGAAACGGCCTCACAACACATTCCGACGAATGCCTGGAAGCACGAGGGTTTAGACAAGACATTTCCAACAGTTTCAAGAGAGAAGCAGAAGATGCTATTTCTTAGAAACACGTATCTAGTCACATTCTTGGGGACCTGAAGTCATAGAACGATGACTTCAATGTTCTGAAGGCAAATGTGTTTGCACTGGGGTTTGATAGCCAAACTATTCAACATTAAGTATGTAAGTTTTTTCCCAATAATCAAAGTCTCATAATACTTAGTCCATATACTTGTCTTAAAAACTGATTCCTAGGTTGTGTCCTGGGAACGAAATTGAAGGGAAGAGGTTAAGACCTTCAAAGAACAATGGACACCATGGCTACTGTGTGAAGTCCTTCACGGCCATGGGAATAAATGACCTGCAGCTAGACCGCCGTGGTTGGGGCTTATAAACACCATGCTGAGGGACAGCAGCCCGGCACATTCACATGCACACAGCGTTCATGGTGCACGAGGCCACTCATATCAAGGTGAAAAGCAGGCAGAACACACCCTCAGTGAGAGAAATCAGCAGGGTTACCCTCCAGGGGGCTGCACCACAGTGGTGCTGAGGAGGCAGGAGTGGAGCTTCTGCAAAGAGAGCAAGGTTCTGCTTTCGTGTCTTGGTGGTGCTGACACCCACATCTGCTCACTTTGTGGAAAGCCATCAGGCTGCACACTACAGCTTGTGCCCTTTTCTGTGTGTTCTGCTCCAGCTAAGTCTGCTTCAAAGAAAAGTAGATACAGGAATTGCCTCTTAGGCTCCTAAACTCCCCACAAGGTTGTCAGAGTTCACAATGCACATGTTGCAGTGGGAAAACCGAGCATCCACACACGAGGGGGAGGGGAAATCCAGGATGCAGACCAGGTTCTCTCATCACGAGTCTGCAGGGGACAGGAAAACCTGCTTCACGACGGCAGAGGCTGATAGGAAATATGCCCATGGTTTACTGACAGTGTAAGATGGGAACTTCCATAGACATCACCCAGGTCTCCGAGGGCCGTAGAAAATTCACTCGGAATGTGATGTAAGTATTAAAAACTTTGTCTCAGGGTTTACCCTTAGTAGGATGGGTACATCCCCTGACCTCCGTTTTCTCAGGAGTTATTAGAAATACTTCAGAACCTGACATGAGTCCGGGGGAGGCAGACAGCTCCTAAAAGGATCATTATAACTGGACTATGCTTCGAGGATGTCATATAATCAGCATGGCACTGGTGAATAAGTTGGTATTAATTGAGCAAGTACTACATTTCAGACCCTGTGCTAGTCACTTTACAACTGTTGTCTCTTTTAATCCCCAAGGAAGTGCAGTGACATAGAGTCTGTTGCATGTACATCTTGTACCTGGGCCAAGTGTGGCATACGGAGCTGTCACTTGGCAGAGGTGCTTGTCTCAGACATTCTGACCCCTGAGCCCATGCTATGCACTGTAATGATCTGTCGATGCTGGATGAGGGAAGGGAAGGGGCATGGGGCTGCTTTACAAGCCTCCATCTGTCTCCCAGTGAGCGATGACCCTCCTGTAATCTACCTGACTCTGCTGGGGCTACCAGGCCCATGTATCCACCTGTCTCCCACGGGTGGGGGGGGCTACCAGGCACAGGTAGCCACCTTTCTCCCATCCTTAGGGATGCTCCTGAGCGCCGACCCAGTGGTTCATTCATCTGCTACATTCATCTCCCAGGTCTGGGACTGCAGCTGGTCTGGGCACTATCGTTCAGACATGTGTTGTGTATAACTGAGGCTTTGTTTCAGCTGATTATTTTGAGAACCAGAAGATGCCAGAGAAGCTCTGAAAACAGAGAAGTTCCCCATTTGAAAGGAAATCATTTGTAAAGGTATCTCCATCTCAGCACCACCACTGACTCAAAAGAGACTCTTGTCAGTGCAGAACACAGCCCCTGAAATCTGCCTAGCAGACCGTATTCCCTTTTTCCCTTAATTTCCATGGTAGCCCCACCATAAATGCCCCCCACCAGCTCCCCTCTCTTTCTCTGGTCTTTAGCTGAAGATCACATTTAAGCGGTGGCTTCCGCTATCGTAGGGAATTACTCATTTTTCCCTGCATCTTTCCCATGTGTATGGGAGGTAGACATGTTAAAAACTTCCCTGTAATCTGTCCTTTATTACAGAGGTCTCAGCCGAGAGCTGGTAAAGACAGAAGGAAAATGATTTTTCCTCCCTGATGGTGAGAGATTCTTCCGTGGGAGTCACTGAGCACTCAGGAGGGTTCCTTTGAGCTGCCCGTGGTCATGTTCCCTACCGTGTGGGGCATCTGGGTCTGCAGGGGACCACTGGCCAACAGTGGATGGGGTCAAGGGTGGGTTGGCATCCTAGAAAAGTCAGAAGCCGAGTCAGCATGTTTCATCTGGGTGCAATGTGGCCTGAGCTTTCTGGCTGTGTGAGAGGGTCCATTCCCTGTCCTGATGGAGCTAGCTTCTGCTAGGTGTCTGTCCCTCGCAACCCCCTCCGGCCTCACTAGTGCAAACGTGATGGATTAGAAGGAGACGAGGCTCCGTGTGTACATTCGAGGTATGTTTGAGTACAACACGTTTTCAATCAGTGAAATCACGTTTCTGTTTCATATGAAATACATTTTAAGGGATTTGTGAATCCCAAGGAGATGTGGGAATTTGGAAGGAAACAACTATAGGGGAGAAAGAGCTGAGGAAAAAAATGAAGATTCAAGTCAGAATCTGCGGCCTGACAAAACCTCTGGGAGCACAAATTGAAACATCAGAGCAGGGTTGTGGAAGTGTCCTTGCAAAACCCTGGGTCCTGGCAGACCGCATGGAGCTGAACAAAACAAGAGGCATTCGTGATGAAACCCTATAGCTCCGTGACTCAGTCGTCCGCCATACATACATGCACAACCATGTTACTCTCAGAGGGCTTTTCACCTCATGAGCATTTCTGCACAATGCCCAGACCCTAGAAAGGTATATTCACGTTGCATATTTCCAGAGTGGGCCACCCCAAAATATGCCTCTTTGGTATAGTGATCATTTTGACCTAAAGCTGGCTGACAACAAGCAGATTCAGAAAAAGTACTAGGTACCCCAACGCTTTTGGTTTGGCCTCAGATGGCAGGCAAGTCATAATGATCTGGGCACCTCCTTGCACCACGTTTTTCTTTGTAAAGTCCCATGCTGATGGACGTGATCAAAGCTGGTTTTTGTCCTGTGATCTGCTGCATGGGCAGAAACCGGGTCTCATTAAAGAACTGTGTATCCTTACAGATGGCCATAAAAGGCACACGTATGCACCTATGTGGCTGCATCATGCACTTAAGACAGCATGAAGTCGCCCTGATAAAGCCTTGTAACACTCTTAGGACACAGCGTGATCCCGCACGCAAGTATACAGTCACCCGACCGAATATACCGTGATTGGCATGTGTTTGCAGAGAGGATGGATTTAGACAGGAGACAAAAGAGTGAAAAGGGAACCTCAGGGTGAAAATAATAATAACAATGATGAATAATGAGGAGGAAGGGAGAACAAACCATATTTCTAGGAACAAATTTCAACTTCCTTGGTTCAGAGAAGCCAAAAGAGGAGATGTTTGCTGAAAATGATGAGGAAAGAAAAGGAAATAATTTTGCATATAGGGGAAAACAAAGCATGATATCTCATTAAGTCTGAAGAGGAGAATAATTAATGAAATAAAATTCCACTGTTCATCATTGTCTCTCTTATCCTCTCCTGCATCCAAGACTGAATAAGACAGTGAATTTAATATTTATGATCAGATGCAGAGTTTACAGTTCTTCCATCAAGGGTACTCTCTTCAGAAGCATCTATCTATTGGCCTTTCAACGGAAATAAAATGAACAGGACTCTGAGGCGGGTGCAGTTTTACTATGAATTTACAACGTCTGCAGGCATGGGTAAGCCAGGCTGGGCTTGAGCTCTTCTGCAGGGAACTTGGGACACAATTACTCTGGCGAATGAGGAATACTTTCAAAGGAACTAAGAACAGGCATTTCCTTTATCTTCTTTTATCTAAAGTGGAGGGACAAATGGGCTGTCTATGGGGTGACACGGCGCGTGGCTTCCTCTCTCTCGGCCATGGTGTACCTGGGACCAGTGCCTCCACCTTCTCCCAGGAGGGGCTGGCACAGGTGTGCCTCCCCACGAGGAGTCTGGCCGTGCCCAGCACTACCACACAACTTCCTCCCCAGCTGGCACCCAGCGCGAGGAACAGCGCCACAAATACGTCTGTCACCACACCCACGGCAGATGCCTCTCGCCCCTTCCGCAGATTCCCTGTGAAGGAGAAAGACAGGGAGAGCTGGGGTCCTGCACCACAGCCCATGTCACAGAGTGCCTGCTGCCAGCCCAGCCACAACTTCCCACTGGACACCGAGCCAGGATGATACGCAAACCTCCGGCCCCTCTGCCGGAGAGCCTTGGTCAGCTCCATGACAGAGTGATTGCCAGGATGCTGCTGGGAGACAGAAGGAGGTGGGCAGTTGTACGATTCTTTCCTACGTACACGATGCATTCTGTTATGGAAAATGTAACATGTACTTCATGTTGACATACAAGGTCATCAGTTTATCTTCAGGGAAGATTCCAGGAATTCTCTCTGCTGTCAAGTCACCATTGAAAGATTGCCCCAAAACAGAGAAAAATTAATTTCCTGAATAACCCATTTCTTGGAAAGTTAGTTACACACTTACATAAACAGTATATAAATGGTTCTAAACATGATCCATTTAGACATTGTATTGCCTCAAACAGCTGACAAAAATTGGAAGAGGTATTGTTTTTCATCATATTAGACAAACCCAAATCGTACATGTATATATGTATGCACATGTATGCATATAAAGCATTATATACACATATATAACATAACATTACATTGAAATGCATATTTTATATATATATATGTGCACTGTTACAATACAGCTCTACAATGTTACATATGTAACATTATATATATATAGCATTACAATAATTTATATTACCAAGCTCTCCATACAATATGTATTATATATTGTTATATATTAATATGTATCATAAAATATCAATATATCATTATATATTATATAATGTTTCAATTAGTATGTATATTGCATGCATTTTGCATATTTCTATGCAGTTCAACTTTTTTACTAACTTTCTCAAGAAGTTCTTAAGTTTGGTAATTTTTTTAAATAGCTGAAACAAAAAGGGGGTTATCCTCTATTATTCTCTGTTTCTAAGCACTTGAGCTAATGGAAGTCACAGAAATGAAAAGAAAAATCTAATAAAAATGTCTTCTTTTTATTTTGTTTTTAGCAGTTCTGTAGTGTAGAAAACTTAAAATCCTCTCTAAGGCTTAAGAAATGTTTTGCAGTGACCTCATTTCCCCACAATGTCTTCTTTTTGGGTTCTGAACAAGCATGGTTATCTGCACTAAAAAAAAAAAAGGCAATTTATTCGCACTCCTTGTTCTAAGGACATTCAATAAATGTCTGTACAAGTTTTAAAAATTCATATATCCTTGAGGCAGACCTTCCTGTGAAGAAGATACTTTTTTAAATGCAGAGAGTAGAAAAAGCAAGCCACTAAAATCATAAAATTATGTAAATTATGCAAATATCTGTTAAAATCCAGGCAGAGTGAATTAACAGTCTGGACTAATGCATAACAAATTTCTAAGGTCTCTAGCATGTAGGGGAGGGAAAATCTTTTTCCTTCTATCATGCCAGGCTCGTGGCCGGTCTCTGAAAGCCTTCCACAGTGGGATCTGCAGACGGCCCTCTGTAAATTGAGAATACGTTTCCACGGGAAGCCAGAGCCAGAATGTGGTCCCCGGATGGTTTTCTAAACCCTACAGTTCGTTCTGGGTGCAGTATGCATCCCAAGTGTGCCTCTCGATAAGAAGAGATCAGAGAGGAGCTGTACTTCTAGCATCTCCCTGATCAGACCAGCTCACCTTCTCCCAAGAATGAAATCAGAAGAGAAGGACATATTTAAGTAAGGAATTCTCCCTGGATTATCCCTATGGGATTTTTTTCATCAACATTCAGTTTTATGAGAAATCATCATATTGCTTGTTTGCTTGATTATGAACTAAACTCGCAGAATTGTTTTTTGTGCCTGTTACCCAGTGTGACTCTCACTTGGACTAGATACCTCAACTCTGGATTCCCATCCTTTTCAGATTAGCAATTCATCTGTTGGGTTCTGATACTCACTGCCTTTGTATTTTCCTTTGTAAAACAACAAACATTTAGTGGGCACAAACCACACCACAGATCAAGCATCATTCTATCAGCTATTATCTAACTATTCATGTGTTTCATTCTTCAAACGTCCCAATGGCATGGATGATCATTTTTCTCACTTCACATGTAAAGACACTGAAGAGCAGGAATGCAGAGATTTGCCCCAGATCATGCATTCAGGCAAGGACCACACTAGGATTGAAATCTATGGTCTGGAGAATTCAGATTCCCAACCCATGCCTTCAACCCTGAGAATGTGACTATGGCAAAAGGGACTTGGCAGATCTAATTAAGGTCACTAATTGGTTGGCCCTAAAATTGGGAGATTGCCCTGAAAGATATCCAGGTAGGATCAATCAAATCCCATAAACTCTTAAAAGCAGAGAACAAAGAGGAAATCAGAGACATTCAAAGCCCAAGATGGATGTGGTGTAGCATTACTGCTTTGAACGTGAAGGGGCCGTGAGCCGAGGAAAGCAGGTAGCCTGCAGAAGCTGACTAGGAACCAGGCACCTCAGTCCTCCGTCCCGTGGAAATGAATTCTGCCAATATCCTGAGTGAGATTAGATGCCGACTGTCCCCTACAGCCTGCAGGTAAAAGGCCAGCCCAGGTAACACCTTGCTTTCAGATCTAAGACCCTAAGCAGAGACTTCAGCCAAAGCCACCAGGACTTCTGACCCACAGAACTGTGAGATTATCAACTAGGGTTGTTTGAAGCTGCTAAATTTGTGGTAGTGTAGGCTGTGGCGTCAATTAAGTGAACACAGAATCTAAGCAAATCTGAAGCAGGATGGTCACCATTGACACAGACAGTTTTCCTGGTATTGTGACTTTGAGGCATACATTCAATTATTCTGGATCTTGGCACTCCACGCTTTCTCCTCATCTTCCCTGAAATACCCCATCCGCCCTGTGTCCATGCCTTCATCCCCATGCACCTCGCTGCTCTTACACTCTCCCTTCCCTGAGGCCAACCCCATTGGCTCAATGTTTGTGCAGCAAAAGGAAAGTGGGCATTTCTAACGTTAGCTGCTATCTGGTTTCCCTCCATCAAGGTGAAGATTAAAACTTCATACTCCATCATCTTGACTTCTTCGCCTCTTCGTCCTCGATGTTACCAAAACCGATGTATTCCACTATGAATTTTAATGTTGTCTTTCCAGTTGAATCATGACCCAGTAATTTCCTTGTCTGAGCACCTCTCTCTTTATTCAGTCCTCTGTTTCTGCTATCCTTTTGTGAACAAACTAGAAATATTTGAGATAACATATATAAGAGCAGCAGAGACATGGATAAATGGAGTGGTGTCTTATTTCTTTAATTGATTCTCATTCAACTTATAATAAAATGTAAGCTCCTGACCATGTCACCTAGGGCTGCTCACAGACTTGTCCCTGCTAACCTCCGCTATATGATTCTTGCCACGTTCTCCTTTATACACTGCCTTCTAGACCCAGGGCTGGATTTTCTGCTAGCTAAATAGCTAGAGCAGCATCCCGTATCTGTTTGTTGAATTGATTTGCTTACCTAGAAGGAGCTTTACTAGGAATTCCAGGGACTCTACTGGTCTTAGGAAGTTTTTATTTTCAAAACTTGGTCAAAGAGGAAATGGTCACCCATGGGGCCACCAATTCTATGAACCTGTGTCATCCGGCATTTACTACATGTCTACTAGGAGAGTTTTAATAAAGCTCGTTAGGTTATGTCAGCTAATTTACAGAATATTAACATGGGAATTACTAAGAAAAAACAAAGAGATAACAATTCATGAAACAGACTCCCTTGGAACAGTTTACCCTTGGAAGTTTAATAGTAAACACACAAGCATAGCTCAAGGAAATGATCAATCCCTTCTAACCACCGTTTGGTCTTTACAAAGGTGTTTCTGGGACTTGGTCTCTGCTCTGCTTTTGATCCAAAGACGCTCATCCCCTGAGCTTTCTGTCTTGAGCTAAGGTGGGATGGTACCTGATGACAATTATGAATTATTGTCAAAACATTAAGTGTCCAAGTTGGCCTGGTATGACCCAGTTTCACATCTAACAGAACCTAAAGAATCACTGTTTCCACCTCTAAATTATGTTTCTTTTTGTGGCATTTTCATAATATATAGTATTCAGGCTATATTTACCATAGAACCTATGAGACTTACAGGTAGCCTAATCAAATTAAATCTGGTCCCTGATTTCCTTTTGCAATCTGTAACTCATTAGAACAAGTAGGTTGTGGAGCAGGCAGAATCTCCTTAACCAGCCTCCACTGAACCTGTTCTCCAGGGGTTAACTTTTGGCTGTTCAACATGCAAGCCCTGGATGTATTAACAAAACCTACTTTCTGACCTCCTGGCTTAAGACCCTTGTGGGACAAGGTAAGTAGATCAATATATTAGCAATCACCAGGTCTCCTCTAAGGATCCAGGCTACTGAATCTTTCTTATCTTTGGGTTGGCCCTATCACTATGTACCCTATGCAAAATCAATTGGATATCCCAATGGAATATGAGTTACCAAATACCACTGGGGGCTAGTCCAAAAATAACTGGCTAAGGACCTTCCAAATTAAAGGAAAACTAAATGCAACATGTGATCTTGCATTAGGATCTGAAGCTCGGAAATATATGTCATATTGGGGAAATTGACACAACCTGAGTACAGAATGTGGATTAGAAAATAGTATTATATTAATGTCTAATTTCTTGATTTTGATCATTGTACCTTAGTTATGTAGGAAGATGCCTTTTCTCTTTGTAAGAAGCATACACTGAAATATTTAGCAGTAAAAGAGCCTGGACTTAGAGAGAGAGAGAATGCAAATGAAACCAAAAGTAAATGCTTGGTCAATCTATATAAAATGTATACAGGACTTCTGTGTACTATTTTTGCAACTTTTCTATAAGTTTCAAATAATATTCATGCATCAATTTTCCAAAATGTTAAGTGTCCATGCACAGAAGCATTTCCCAGCTCAGAAAAGTTGACCCCTGGGTGATAAGGTATGAAATCCACTAAGGAGCCTATACAGTGAAAATATGCGACGCTGAATTCCTATATTTGGAGAAAGATATGAGCTATGAATCAAATGATGAATACATAAATATTGAATAGACTGTCCAAGCCAATACCTAAGAGGTTACAAGACTGTGATTAACATGTTTATTTCCGTTGCATCTTAATCTTTAGTTGCCAGTTTTATGAGTGTCAGTACTCAATGGATGCGTGATTCATCGGTCACAGAAAATGCATTTGTAGTAGCATTTTCACAATTGTTTGAGACCCTGGCCGTCTTCTTGATTGTCTCCTTCTAAAGGAAAAGACCAAGAAAACAAAAGTTCCTCCTTAGCTTGCCTGTTTCCTTCTTCTGGATGGCCATTCCCCTCTAAAAGATTGACTTTCACTTAAAGCATGTATTTGAGGAGGACGCCAGCTTCCATAACAAGGGAACAAAACGATAGAATACAGTACTGATTTGGTACAACCAGAAAAAAATCTGAATTATGGTTTCCCGATGTTCATGAATATTTTCAGTGTCTGTACTCGTGTCTTCCAATGTAGAGAGATGTGGAGAACAGCTGTGTCTCACAACTGCTGATACAGTCTGAAGTGAGAAAATGATGTCTGGTTTTCTTTTTGATCTGGGTCTGGGCTCAGTGAATCCCGAGCTTCCCCAGGGTGTTGTGGGATTATCTAGACTCTTCCCTATGCCCGTGCTTCCTACTTAGCCACTTTATGTATCACTGACCCCTACACCCCGTAGCAGTGGATCAGAGAATTATTTAAATTCAAATCTGTTGGGTTTGCCTCTGCTAGCGTGAGAGGCTAGGAACGCTGGTACATCTCACTGAGACTTCCTGTGTTGTATGCTGTCTTCCCAATGAGCAACTGAAATGCTGTGGAAAGATTTTCCTCTGCCAGGGTGTTTTTCAATCCTCTGTGCACTCAGGATTGAGATTTAATGTTAAGATGCTTCAAGATGAACATGGGACTGAATTGTCTCCCAGGCTGGTTGGAAAGGCTCTCACGTGGCTTCCTCACCTCAAGAATCGCACAGGAATGAGTCAACAAGAAAAGGTTTTGTCGTGTTAAGAGGATACAACAGACAGAGAAATGGGAAATAATTTTTATCATACCAAACCTGAAGCAAAAGAACTCCTATAATTAAAAAAAAAAAGGTGGCACTGGAGATAGAACGAATCCCAAAGACTGTTTCTCCTAAAATTTAAACTACCTTAGAATCAGATTCACAGGGTGGAAGTTTCCTAGGGGCAAAAAAAATATGTCTTCAATTAAAACGATTTCTTTCTAGGTTTCTGTAAATTGAGGCTTACTTGCCTTCATCTTGCCCTGGTATTATATAGGGTCCTGCCTATGTTAATGAAATAAATCAGAACTTCCAGGCACACCGTGGTTAATCAAGAACTTATTAGGTCGAAACGACTCCACTGGGAGACTCCAAGCTGTAAGAGAAAATATATACAAATGACCCATTTTGCCTTAAAATTTCCTCTCTCACACAATCAGGAAGCCCACACGCTGCCAATGGATTAGATCAGGGGCAAACATTGTGGCCCAAACAGGACCAACTGGATTCCTCCTTCTGGGGACAGGGGTTTGGGTCTGAAAAGTATCCCTTGAATATGAAATGGTTTCTTGAAGTAGGGAACACTAACCTGCAGAAAGATAAACTGCAACAGAATAAACTACAAGAATGAATGGAGGACTTCCGGGAAGATGGCGGTGTGAGCAGGGCGGCAGAAATCTCCTCCCAACACTATATTTAACAACGAAAACACAGCAAATACATCTATTCGTAAAAGAGAGACGAGAATACACAGGAAAGCGCACAGCGTGCAGCTACACCCGAGAGGACTTGGCACCCCAAGAGGCGGTCTTAAAGAGCCCAGCTGACATACGTGGCAACTATCAGTGACCAATTCTGTAGCCATGAAAAGACAGAGGAATATGGTTCAGACCAAAATCAACCAGACAACCCCAGAGAGGGAGACTGAAGGGATGGAAATACACAGTATTCCTGAAAAAGAATTCAGAATAAAAGTCATAACCATGCTGATGGACCTACAGAGAAATGTGCAAGAGCTGAGGGACGAAGTGAGGGAACTGAGGAAAGACAATGCAGAAATCAGACAAGCGATTGACGGGCTTAACAGCAGAATGGATGAGATACAAGAGACTGTTAATGGAATAGAAAATAGAGAACAGGAGTACAGAGCAGCTGAGGCAGAGAGAGATAAAAGGATTTCTAGGAATGAAAGAATATTAAGAGAACTGTGTGACCAATCGAAATGGAACAATATTCGCATTATAGGAGTACCAGAGGAAGAAGAGAGAGAAAAAGGGATAGAAAGTGTCTTTGAAGAAATAATTGCTGAAAACTTTCCCTCGCTGGGGAAGGAAGTAGTCTCGCAGTCCACCAAAGCTCATAGATCTCCCAACACAAGGGACCCAAGGAATACAACACCAAGACACATAATAATTAAGATGGCAAAGATCAAAGATAAAGACAGGGTATTAAAGGCAGCTAGAGAGAGAAAAAAGATCACCTACAAAGGAAAACCCATCAGACTATCATCAGACTTCTCAACAGAAACCTTACAGGCCAGAAGAGAATGGCATGATATATTTAACGTTATGAAACAGAAGGGCCTCGAACGAAGAATATTGTATCCAGCACGATTATCATTTAAATATGATGGAGGGATTAAACAATTTCCAGACAAACGAAAGTTGAGAGAGTTTGCCTCTCATAAACCACCACTACAGGATATCTTAAATGGACTGCTCTAGATGGAAGCACACCTAAGGCTAAAAAGATGTCACCAGAGAAAATAAAATCATAGCAAAGAAAGCAGACCATCCAAATACTAACTAAAGGCAAAGAATAAAACACCTATTATAGAAAGAATGGAGGAGGAGGAATAAGAAGGGAGAGAAATAAAGAAACATCAGACTGTGTTTACAATAACTTAACAAGAAAGTTAAGTTAGATTGTTAGATAGTAAAGAAGCAACCCTTGAACCCTTGGTAACCACGAATCTAAAGCCAGCAATGGCAATAAGTACATACCTATCAATAATCACCCTAAATGTAAATGGACTGAATGCACCAATCAAAAGACACAGAGTAACAGAATGGATAAAAAAGCAAGACCCATCTATATGCTGCCTACAAGAAACTCACCTCAAATCCAAAGATATACACAGACTAAAAGTGAAGGGATGGAAAAAGATATTTCATGCAAACAACAAAGAGAAAAAAGCAGGTGTTGCAGTACTTGTATCAGACAAAATAGACTTCAAAACGAAGAAAGTAGCAAAAGATAAAGAAGGACATTACATAATGATAAAGGGGTCAGTCCAACAAGAAGATATAACCATTATAAATATATATGCACCCAACACAGGAGCGCCAGCATATGTGAGACAAATACTAACAGAATTAAAGGAGGAAATAGACAGCAATGCATTCATCTTAGGAGACTTCAACACACCACTCACTCCAGAGGACAGATCAACCAGACAGAAAATAAGTAAAGACACAGAGGCACTGAACAACACACTAGAACAGATGGACCTAACAGACATCTACAGAACTCTACACCCAAAAGCAACAGGATACACATTCTTCTCAAGTGCACATGGAACATTTTCCAGAATAGACCACATACTAGGCCACAAAAAGAACCTCAGTAATTTCAAAAATATTGAAATCCTACCAACCAACTTCTCAGATCACCAAGGTATAAAACTAGAAATAAATTTTAGAAAGAAATCAAAAAGGCTCACAAATACATGGAGACTTAACAACACTCTCCTAATTAATCGATGGGTTAACGACCAAATCAAAACAGAAATCAAAGAATATATGGAGACTAGTGACAACAACAACACAAAGCCACAACTTCTGTGGGACGCAGCAAAGGCAGTTCTAAGAGGAAAGTATATTGCAATCCAGGCCTATTTAAAGAAGGAAGAACATTCCCAAATGAATAGTCTAAAGACACAATTACTGAAATTGGAAAAAGAAGAACAAATGAGGCCCAAAGTCACCAGAAGGAGGGACATAATAAAGATTAGAGAAGAAATAAATAAAATTGAGAAGAATAAAACAATAGAAAAAATCAATAAAACCAAGAGCTGGTTCTTTGAAAAAATAAACAAAATAGATAAACCCCTAGCCAGACTCATTAAGAGAAAAAGAGAATCTACACACATAAACACAATCAGAAATGAGAAAGGAAAAATCACGACGGACCCCACAGAAATACAAAGAATCATAAGAGAATAGTATGAGAACCTATATGCTAACAAGCTGGAAAACATAGAAGAAATGGACAACTTCTTAGAAAAATACAACCTTCCAAGATTGACCAAGCAAGAAACAGAAAAACTAAACAGACCAATCACCAGCGACGAAATCGAATTGGTAATCAAAAAACTACCCAAGAACAAAAGACCCAGGCCTGATGGATTCACCTCTGAATTCTACCAGACATATAGAGAAGAAATAACACCGATTCTCCTTAAAGTTTTCCAAAAAATAGAAGAGGAGAGAATACTTCCAAACTCATTCTATGAAGCCAGCATCACTCTAATACCAAAACTGGGTAAAGACCTCACCAAAAAAGAAAATTACAGACCAATATCCCTGATGAATGTAGATGCAAAAATACTCAATAAAATATTAGCAAACTGAATTCAAAAATACATCAAGAGGACCATACAACATGATCAAGTGGGATTCATCCCAGGGATGCAAGGATGGTACAACATTCGAAAATCCATCAACATTATCCACCACATCAACAAAAAGAAGAACATAAACCACATGATCATCTCCATAGATGCTGAAAAAGCATTTGACAAAATTCAGCATCCATTCCTGATTAAAACTCTAAACAAAATGGGTATAGATGGCAAATACCTCAACATCATAAAGGCTACATATGACAAACCCACAGCTAACATCATACTTAATGGCGAGACGCTGAAAGCTTTTCATCTAAGATCGGGAACAAGACAGGGATGCCCACTCTCTCCACTGTTATTCAACATAGTACTGGAGGTCCTAGCCATGGCAATCAGACAAAACAAAGACATACAAGGCATCCAGATTGGTAAAGAAGAAGTCAAATTGTCACAATTTGCAGGTGACATGATACTGTACATAAAAAACCCTAAAGACTCCATTCCAAAACTATTAGAACTAATATCTGAATTCAGCAAAGTTGCAGGATACAAAATTAACACACAGAAATCTGTTGCTTTCCTATACACTAATGATGAACTAACAGAAAGAGAAATCAGAAAAACAATTCCATTCACAATTGCATCAAAAAGAATAAAATACCTAGGAATAAACCTAACGAAGGAAGTGAAAGACCTGTACTCTGAAAACTACAAGACACTCCTAAGAGAAATTAAAGAGGACACTAACAAATGGAAATGCATCCCATGCTCTTGGCTAGGTAGAATAAATATTGTCAAAATGGCTATACTACCTAAAGCAATCTACAGATTCAATGCAATCCCTATCAAACTACCAACAGCTTTCTTCAATGAACTGGAACAAATAATTCTAAAATTCATATGGAACCACAAAAGACCCCGAATAGCCAAATCAATCCTGAGAAGGAGGAATAAAACAGGGGGAATTACACTCCCTGACTTCAAGCTCTACTACAAAGCCACAGTAATCAAGACAATTTGGTATTGGCACAAAAACAGACCCACAGACCAGTGGAACAGAATAGAAAATCCAAACATTAACCCAAACATATACAGTCAATTAATATTTAATAAAAGTGCCTTGGATATACAATGGGGAGATGACAGCCTCTTCAGCAGCTGGTGTTGGAAAAACTGGACAGCTACATGTAAGAGAATGAAACTGGACTACTGTCTAGCCCCATACACAAAGGTAAACTCAAGGTGGATGAAAGACCTGAATGTAAGTCATGAAACCATAAAACTCTTAGAAAAAAACATAGGCAAAAATCTCTTGGACATAAACATGAGCGACTTCTTCATGAACATATCTCCCCGGGCAAGGGAAACAAAAGCAAAAATGAACAAGTGGGACTATATCAAGCTGAAAAGCTTCTGTACAGCAAAGGACACCATCAGTAGAACAAAAAGACATCCTACAGTATGGGAGAATATATTCATAAAAAACGTATCTGATAAAGGGTTGACATCCAAGATATATAAAGAACTCATGCACCTTAACAAACAGAAAGCAAATAATCCAATTAAGAAATGGGCAGAGGACATGAATAGACACTTCTCCAAAGAAGAAATTCAGATGGCCAACAGGCACATGAAAAGATGCTCCACATCGCTAATCATCAGAGAAATGCAGATTAAAACCACAATGAGATATCACCTCACACCAGTGAGGATGGCCAACATCCAAAACACAAACAACAACAAATGTTGGCGAGGATGTGGAGAAAAGGGAACCCTCCTACACTGCTGGTGGGACTGCAAATTAGTTCAACCATTGTGGAAAGCAGTATGGAGGTTCCTCAAAAAACTCAAAATAGAAATACCATTTGACCCAGGAATTCCACTCCTAGGAATTTACCCTAAGAATGCAGCAGCCCAATTTGAAAAGGACAGATGCACCCCCATGTTTATTGCAGCACTATTTACAATAGCCAAGAAATGGAAGCAACCTAAGTGTCCATCAGTAGATGAATGGATAAAGAAGATGTGGTACATATACACAATGGAATATTATTCAACCATAAGAAGAAAACAAATCCTACCATTTGCAACAACATGGATTTAGCTAGAGGGTATTATGCTCAGTGAAATAAGCCAAGCCGAAAAAGACAAGTATCAAATGATTTCACTCATATGTGGAGTATTAAAACAAAGAAAAAATACTGAACGAACAAAACAGCAGCAGACTCATGCAACCCAAGAACGGACTAATAGTTACCAAAGGGAAAGAGACTGGGGAAGATGGGTGGGAAGGGAGGGATAAGGGGGAAAAGGGGCATTACGATTAGCAGATGTAATGTTGGGGGGGCACGGGGAGGGCTGTACAACTCAGAGAAGACAAGTAGTGATTCTATAGCATCTCACTACGCTGATGGACAGTGACTGTAATGGGGTTGGTGGGGGATACCTGATGAAGGGGTAGTTTAATAACCGTAATATTGCACATGTAATTGTAGATTAATGATAATAAAATAAATTATATTAAAAAAAAGAATGAATGGAGCAAATGGGCTTGAAAAAGATAAATTTTCAGAGGAAGGTAAAGCCTTGATCTTGTGCACATATGATATGAATATATGTGAAAGATTTCACTCCATGCGTGTGATAGGAGGGAAGCAAGCAGATGTTACAATCTGTTGAAGGAAAAGTCAACGACGCACCTGCAGTAAAGGAATTGAATTGCAAATGCAGGCGACCTGTTTTCCCCAGGCAGGAGAAAATTCTAACGAACTCTGCAGAGTTTGCATATCCACCATCCAGCTACAATTTAAAGCTGGTAGGAGACACTGAGCTGTCGTGGTCTCACTGCCAGAAGGCTGTGCTCTAGGAAATGAAGAGATTCCTGTTGACGTATATATCATGTCTTACTGCTGTCCCCCAACACTCCCGTACCCTATCCCAGTTCCCACCTGGTGTCCTATTCAGGGCCCACATTGACTGCTATACACCATAAAGCCATATTAGTGCCCTCCACCAGGAAGTCATTGGGTCCTCTTCCAGGATCCCATATGGACATTGACCTGTAATTCTTTACCGTACATACCCCTCGCTAATGTGAGTGAGAGTGAGCCATGTGTCTGCCTTGCATCTCTTTGCTCTACACGACAGCTTCTAGCAACGGCTTTACATAACAGACAGAATTTAGTGAAGTTTTGTGAGATGAATAAGTGTACATCGCTTATTCCTCAATCCCGCTCACGGATACCCTAATTCTACAAGGCATGTACGAGTTATTTTTGCAGGCATCACGTCCATGATAGTCTCCTTTTGAGTATCTGCTCAGGACAAGAACCATTCCCCCACCACCACCCCCCACACACAATGCTGAGAACTTCTTCTCTAATATCCCAACCAACTGGGCTGGGTCCATTAAACATGTGGGCACTGGAGGACTCACCTCCGGACATTCCTAATTTTAGCACAGGTAGAATGCTGCCAGCTAGACACATACATTCTCTTCTCTACCAGGAATCTGGAACTGAGATTTAAGTCACACAAAGTCAGCATTGGACGAACTCGCCACGTTTCCGCGTGTGCTTGCAGAATCAGGAAGAGCAGGATAGGGAGAAGACGATTTTCAGAAAAAAAAGGAGGAAGCATGTCTCTTACGCAGATGAGAAATAAACACATGCTGGGAATTTTATTTTACTCATTAATCAACAAGAGACCCAGATGTCACAACTGGCTCAAAGCGGTGGGGGGGGGGGAAGCACAGATTTATATGAAGCAAAGGAATTACAAATGAAGGCAAAACTGTTCCTTTTGTGGGCGGTGAGTGGCCAGTTGAAGATCTTTGAACAAGAGAGGATTTGCATATCCATCTGTTACCTCCTTACAGAGAAGTACATTTTTTTTCTACAAAACCATGTGGGAAGGGGTTGTGGGAGTGGCGAGAGCTAACACCTGTTTTCCAAGATCTTTGCTGTGCACTATTTGCTCCTCTCGAGGTGCAGCTGTACATGCTCCCTCAGGTTTCTGCAGGATGCTGTAGTGTCCCTGTAATGAACTTGTACTTTGTTCAGCTGGGCAAGAGGTTTTCTGTGGTTGCCAAATACTAGTGCCTCTGATAAGATATTCATGTCAGAAAAAAAAAATTTCAGAAAATTTTGATGAGACTCTCTGAACCCTTCCTTTCCTCCTTTTTCCAGTACAGGATTTTTCCAGAATCATTTTGGTTAGAGGGAGACCTAGGAGAGTCTGGCTGGAAATGCTCACATAGGCCTGTATATTTCTGGAGAGCTGTGAAGCTGGTCTGTGGTTCAGCAAAAACATATACTACATGATGACAAGAAGACAGTGGTCTTAGAACCGGTGCTTAGAATAAGTGGTAGGGGGCAGGTCATCACGGTTAGTACAGAGGGCATCTCTCTTTGCGAATAGAAGACAAGTCTGGTAACACAGGGTGGGCAGTGAAACTCAGTACACCTGCCTGGCTTCACCTGGAGTTCCCACCTGACCAACTGCGCACATCACGGTTCTCTGCCTGGCTGTTTAAGCAATCAGTTTCCAAGCCCCACCAGGAATGTGTGCCCCAGGGTCTGACCTGTAGAATGACCCTCTCTACTTTGATGTTTACCTCCCAGGACACAGGCTGTCCTAGTATACGTCTAGTTCCCTTTAACACTTAAATAGTTCTCTTGCATTTCCTTCACTGGGGTGACCCTGTACCTGGATGGAAACTTTGTTACAGTGACTGGTGTCCCTCAAAGACTGTCCTGCAATGTTGACTAGTGTCACCAACCAAGCCCCGTGAGACTATAGTTCATAAGCTGTCATGCAGCCTCAGCCTTTCCATCAAACTCAGGGAGGTTAGAGGAAAAAGAAGCATTTAAATACATTCTGGCCATGCCGTGTAAACAGATTTCACTGAAATTCCAGGTAGAATGCTATTTCTCACTCTCATGCCTAGGGAACACTTTCTTTATAACATATATTTCAAATTTCAAACACCTGTTTATTTCATTTGGCTTTAGAGAGCTTCCAGTTTTTACTTCATGCTAATCATTCATTTGATTTCAAAGAATCACTGGGCTATGTTTGTTCTTTCTAGGTAGACATGCTCAATAACAACCAACAACCAAAATAGATGGAACGGTCTTTTGTTAGGAAAATTGTAAATGCTTAAGTCATCCTCACGTTTATATCTTCTCCATAACAATAAGGAGCTCAACAGAGGATATTGAACACAGAGGCCTCTGCTTTTGAGCTATATTAACAATTTTGTTCAGTTCCCTAGACTCAGAGCTAAAGGTTTCCCAGCAAATAAATAGTTGTATAGTCCACAAGCATTTTACTTTTCCTTAGTTTGGGATACTATTTTTCAATTAAAATTTAGCAAAAACATACTTAGTTTCAGACAACCTACAAGTTCACCAACAATCATGAGAATAATGGGCGGAGGTGGGGGAAGTCCATCTGTGGCAATGCAGGAAAATCTTTCATGTATTTATGTTTTAAATGAATGAGTTGAGTTTTAAAAATGAGTTTCCTCATGCATTTGTATAAAAAAAATGTCCCTGTTTCAACAACTAGATTGACATTGATGAAAAATGTCGGTACTACGTGATATCAGGATACAGTGTCAATGGATGCATACAGAAGAACAGTTGGAGAAAGACACCCAACTATTAAAGGTGTGCGTCCATCTACTCATGAATTCCACCTGAGGAATTTACCTTCCAGAAGATAATCAGACAAATGTACAGACGTACAAACATACTGTGGGTAAAATTGTAGTATTCCAGCATCTCTCCCCTGGCTTTAGTGCATATCCATATAAACAGGCATTCCTAAGGGGCAGAGAGCAGTAGTTCATCTCCATGCCAGTGCGTAATGACCTGGGCGACCCAGGGCTTATCTGAACCTGAGAGGTTTGGGGGGAGGTCTGGGTTGCTTCTGCCCGAGGAGGAGAGAGAAAGGGCCCTGGACCACTGTTTGTAGGCAATAAATGGGTTTTAAGCTTTATTTCTCCCTTCAACTGATTTCAGTTTTAGAGGTATTTTGCCCTGGAGTTACACACACTCATCACATTTTTATTTAAAATACAGGAAAGCTTAGAAGCATTCTAAATTGGTTAGTCAAACCAATCATAGTACACTTTCCAGAAGGAAACAAGAAGCCCCGGGAGGACCATTCAGGGAAATCTTACTCCTTCCCTGTAACCAGTACTCATGCGTTGAGCTCTCGTGCATGAGATAAGCCTACTTCTTCAGGACTGGGCCTCAGGGGATGGGACACAAAATGTAACGTTTTCCAACCTGGATCATCTTCCTGCGCTATGAGTTGGAAATATCTGGCTCAGTATTCTCATTAGTTCAGTTCTTTTCCTCTTTTTTCATCCTGTGAACAGAGGGACGTAAACACAAATTTTGCCCTATAATGTCATATTATGTTTGTTTAACATTTGTGAAGCTTGCTGCCTGGGGAACATGGCCAGACAGTTTTGGAGTAAAATCAATATATGATCACAGGATGAAAAGAACAAAACAGGGCCTCTCTTCTTCTAAGCTCCTGCCTGCAGCACACTTAGTATGAATTAGCAATTCATAATAATTCAGGGTCAAATCAAAAGAATGTGACTAAAAACACTATCTCAAGTTTAGGATGTCTTATTCCTAAAATTCTCTGCTCTCTTCCACGATTCCTAACTTAGAGGAAGTACAAGGAATAACAAATACCCAAATAAGAAATTATTAGTTTTATTATTGCAGTGAAAGTTCTCTAAAATGACCTGGATTTAATCATCTTGTCAGGCTAATCCGCAGAACCATACCTTCCATAAAACATTCTGGCTAATTTGCAAACAGGGTGAACTCCTGGCAAACAGAGTAGTCTCTGGGATATCTATATGAATAGATATAGATACTGATATAGATATAGATATACTTGCACTGGGACTCAGGGGATGCCACACAAAATGTAGAATTTACCAACTCAGTCATTTTCCTGCACTATGAGTTGCAAATACAGTATGTTTAAAGTATGCATCCATCATTTGATATGATTCCCCATTTTAATGGCTGTTGATTAACTGAATGATCGTAAGCTTTGTTCTGTTTGGTAAGATATGAGCAACATCGTCATAACCCTTCAAAAAAAACGATGTAAGAAATGTCTTAGCTTTGTTCAAGTATTCATGCAGTGCCGGTAACTATGACAAAAACCCCAGCTTTCTAGTAAAGGCTAAATTCAAAACCAGTGGGGTTCTTAATCGTTCCTCCTGGCAAGACCTCCCACCAAACAAAGGTGCATGAGAATATCCAGCCCACGCTTAACACAAGAAGGTGGGACGTGAACAAGACTGCACTGGCTTCCAAACCCTAAAGCACAGCAACCCTGCCCTACAGCCCAGCAATTCGCCCACGGGAAACACCTGCTAAAAAAGGCAGATCCAGAGGAAGAATTGCGAATACAGAAGTACCTATTTCTTAATAAAGAGATGGGCAAAAGGTGCCATTCCCACAATCCTACTCCTTAAGGTTCCAGAGTATGCCAGGTAGAACATAAAATACTACTAAGTAAATAAGATTATTTGCATGTAAATGAAATGCACATGACTTTTATAAATGCCACTGAATTTTGGAAAAATATGTATAGTGTTTAGCTATGAACCAAAGAGTTTTTAGAATGTTACCCCTAAATAGTTTTTTTTTAATTCAAAGAATTTGCATTTTAGAAAGAAAATCCAGTACCAGTTGTCCCAGGAAATACTTCAGTCAGGTTTCAGGTACCTTTAAACAAGGAAGTATTGATAAACAAACTGAGAAGTATCTTTGGTTATACTGTTTCTGAACCAATCTGATGATATAATTCACCGACCTATTCAAATGGATTAGTGTGAGGAACATACACTCCCTTTTACAGATTATAGGAGCCATTCCAGGATGGATTACTCTCCCTACTCTGTCCAGAGCAACATTCCTGCTCTCTCCTTGGCTTAGTGTCTCGAGGGTACAGAAAAGTCCAGCAACTCTGTCTTCTGCTCCCCTGTCCACACTGACCTACCTTAGATCTATCCATGAATCCCACCCCACTTAGTACACCAGATACAGAAAAATAATCAGTTTCCTATAAATGCAACACAACAGGTTATGGATTTTCTGAACATGTTGTGCTCCTATTAAATACAATTCTTCCCTCTTCTATTTTGCATGAAATCAACCATTGCCAAATCCCAGTGCCATGTGCGATGAGCCAGATAACACACTTAGGGAATTCCAGGTGCCTGAAACCTTGAGGTTCACTGAAGCTCTTCACCTGCAGGCGGCATGGGCTGTGTGACTTTGAAATGTCACTTCCTCTTGCCTAATTCTTCATCTTTGAGTTGGGGGAGATGGAAACACGAACACAGCTGCTCGCAGGCGGAGAAGAGCTAAGCAGAATGACTTGACCATCTGAGTGTTGTGTGACTGCCCAGGGGGTCCCAAAACCTACCCCTTTCTTTGTGGGTTCCTCTCTGGAAGATAAGTGGATTTGCATTCCGCATATGGGGGGACGTTTGGTTCAAGCTAATGGCTGCCAGCAACTCCGGTCCTTCTAAAAGATGGCCTTGCTCCCCCCTGGAAATTACTGTGCACAGAGGATGGGTTTTGGGGTATTTGAATGTCTAGGGCTTCATTGCACCTGTGAATGAGTTCACTTCCAGGTTAATAGAAAGGTAAATAAGACAATGGCAAAGAAAGAACATTTTTTCACCTGAACTGAAAAAAAAAAATGTGTATATATATATCGAGTCTCTGTTGATGAACATGAAATTAAAATAATGTAAAAGACAAGTGTTACTCAGGTATCTTGACTGTTCATCCCCATGTGCATGGCTTTGCAGGCCTTTGATGAAATGCCCCCACCTGCCACTTCCCTCTGCCTATTTCTGCTCAGCCACGCCAATCCCACTAAACGTCCGGCAGGCAGCTGACATACACTGTGGACATTTACGACTTTGTGATTGAATCTCTCTATTTCCTTTGAATAGCTGGTTCATATCGACCTCAACTGTCAGATAAAGCCCAGTGGAGCCCACAATTCACTCCCATGATTTAATTAAAAATCATCCCATCTCTGTCCAAAAAACCAGTGTCCAGCATGGCAGAATGGCCATTAGTATGTTGTTCTTTCCTGAATGTGTCTGTCCTTCATATGTCTTATGAACTCCAGAGGGCAGGGAATGTGCTTCATTCACTTTTATACTCCCAACTTTGGGTCCAGTATCAGAATAGTAGGTGCTCAATGAACATGCATGGAATGAAGAAACATGGGACAAACAGACAGGTGGACAAGGCATAGGAAAAAGAACTGTATGCATATTCTTTTTACTAACAATTCCTACCGTTTATGTTTACTAATAGTTACTATTATTATAACCACCTTTATTTTGCACGTCCTGCCAGATAAGAAGTTACTCTCTCTAAGTCATTTAGACATTTTCTAAAGCTCTATAACATTCCCTGATTTGCTTTCTCTCCAGTTTATTTGTCCGTATTTGATTTAATCATAATCTAAACTGAATTCTCTTGGTTGTGTTTTCCTGAGTCAAATGGAAAGCCTCCTGATACAAGAAGGCACGTTTCCCTGGTTCACTCTCGCCATCCGAGTTATTCAGCCTTTTAAAGCTGTGCTAGGAAGACAAGATGACCATCTCACGCAAACTCAGAAGCAAATCGCTCCTGCCAGCACACTGCAATGCATATGCCCTGTCCACGCCGGACGCCGCTTCCCCACTTCTGGTGGTTCCCCCCCACTGACATCTCCTGCTCACTGCCAGGAACCACCCTGCAGGCTCAGAACACAACTGAAGCCTACCCTGAGCAGTGGACCACAGCCTAGAGCGGCAGAAGACGGAGGAGGGCTTCCTATCTTGGTATAAAATAGGGTCATAGCATCCCTCCAGTACTTTGGCTTGTGCCACAGGGCATGTCCTGTCTTAGTGACGGGCTCTCTTCCTATTCCAGAATCACTGAGCTCCAGGAAAAATGCCTGATAAACTTGGCAGCATTTTGCAGATCCCTACAGTTCTGGGAAGTGCCCCCAGGTCACAGCATGAAATATGATGACAGGACATTAGGAGAGCTTCTCGGTTTTTCCAAATCCAAGGTTTCTCAACCTTGCATGATCGCTATTTGGGGCTGAGTAACTCTTTGCTGGGAAGCTGTCCTGGGTACAACATGATGTTTAGCAAGATCCCTGGTCTCCAACCACTAGATAATAATAATACGACCAGTGCCCTCCGATTCTGGCAAATCAAAAATGTCTCCACACTTTCCCAAAACCACCCTGTCCTCAATAGTCACAAAGAACAGTAATGTGGTAAAAGCTCTGAAAAGTTCTGTGGTACTTTTCAGTCAAATCAACTGAATTTTCCAATGTATTCAACCGTTTGCTAGGGGACACATAGTTTTATCTCACAAAGCTAGCCTTGAACAGAGGACACATTTGGAACTACTGCTCTAGAAAATCTTACTAACCCTATTTGAAGGACACCAGGCAAGCATCTGACCTAATTTAACACTCATGAAAATATACCCCGTAATCAAATGTCTATCAAAAACCTCCAATTGTTTACTTATGAATATGAATGCCCACCTAGTAGACACATTTGTAATGGAGATGATCACAATAAAATTACTTCAATTACTTTTTATTATTTGTTAGCATATTTATCTGGAAATATGTATCTTTTCTGGTAATGTATAATGTCCCAAGAGGAGCAGCTGGTACTGCTGATGTGTCAGTAATGTATTTATTCCTTTACATTTAATGTTTCAGATTCATTTAGTACATGATAATGTTCATGTGTGAAACAGTTAACAGACCATAAACATTAAAGTCAGTTTAGATCCAACTCTTTGTCTCCCCTAGCAAACACAGCCGTATTGGAAAAATTACTCAAGTCTTCAGAAGTAACAATGATAATACTTAATCCAGGAAATCACTGCCCTATAAGATTCTGGTCACCAACTCCAGTGTGTGCGGTTTTCTTCTCTGCACCATGAACTGATTCTTGGACCCCAGCTGGGTATCCCTCCGTTCAACTCAATTCTGATGCTCTCCAGGAAATAGCATTAGATCCCACCGGGTTAAAGGTTCAGTCCTCGCCAACCATTCCCCCCACCGCCAACATCAGATGGCCATCCCAAGTCCAGGTTATCACCTGGGATTCTGAAGACAGTACAGATCTGAGGGTTCCAAGACCCTGGGTCTGACTCATTTTCTAGACAAGCTCACCCAAGTCAGAGAAACATTTTGTTTACTAGATCACCAGCTTATGATGAAAGGAACATCGAGATGGAAGAAGGGCCATGACCTCTCCCGGTGAGCCACCCTCCCCACAGCTCTTCACATGCACCAACCTGGAAGCTCTCTAAACCCCCTGCTTTTGGTCTTTGAGGGCAGCTTCCTTACCATTGGCAACTGATTTGACCACTAACCCCCTCACAGCCTCCTTGGAGGCCTCGGGGTGGGGGCTGAAAGTTATGATCCTCTATTCCAGGTTAGTTTCTTAACCACACCATCCTTAGCTGCATTCCCAAAGTTACCTCATTCACATAAAAAACACCTTTATTGTTCTAATGCCCTAGGATATGCAAAGGGTCTTAGAAGCTCTGGGCCAGGAATCATGACAAAGACAAAATAACCATTTGGTCTTTATTATAAATCCTAATATCATATCACTGTGGAGTATATGTAAAATAATATCTTAACACGGAAGATACTCCTTACATGTTGATTTGTGCCCAAGACCCACCCCACCCCCTACTGAATGGGGAGAAATAATTCTTTTCTGAGATTTTTACAAGTTTCTAGGTTTAAAAAAAACTATCTTTTTTATTATAGAGGATATACGTGCATGTCTCTTGTCAAAATGCAAAAAACATACATGTATAAAGAAGAAAATACAATTCATCCATCACTTTGCTACCCAGAGATAAATCACTGCTCAAAGTGGCAGACACTGCCTTCCTCTGTTTTCAACTATACAATTCGGAGACTTTTAAAGACAAGATTAGACAATGGCACATATTGTATTTCTTGAGATGAGTTCTGACTTTTGTACTCTCCCAGGATATTGAACAACGCAGCTGAGGAAGGAAGGAAGCTGTGTCCGTTTTGGAATTTCCCCTTGCCCCAGTGCAGGACAGCAAACTTCTCATAAAGGGCCAGAGACTAAGTGTTTTAGGTTTTGTGGCCCATGTGGTCTGGGTCACAACTACACATCTCTGCTCTCGTAGCTCCACAGACAATACATAAAGCAATGGGGTTCGTGGTGCTCCAATAAAACTTTATAGACAAAAGCAGGTGGTGGACAGGATTTGGCTTATGTGCTGTCATCGGCCTCCTCTGGCCTTACAGTGTCAAAGGTTGATAAGGAAAGAACAGGCCCTAAAACTCCAGATCTAAAGTAGCTCTTGTACCAACTGTTAGAACCATTCCTGGCTGGTATAAAAAAATAAAAAGAGATCAAAGTAAACCTCCATAACTGAACCATTATTTGTTAAAACTTGTAATCAGGGGAAAACAACGTGCATCTGAATTATTTTCCCATCAAAATGCTGTCGTGGCTTTCAGACGACACTTCAAAGAATGTTGTGTTCTTGGTGGGCAACCTGTTCACTGGCATATTGATTTCATTTTAACCCTTCTGATGCAGCTTTTTTTGGCTGCTTTCCAAGTCATAGCCATTTCTGCCACTACATAAATCTCTTCAATAATTTCCCCCAAATTAAGTCCCCTCGGTCTTTTCTGATCAACCAGTTTCCCTCCTACGAACTCCAGATCTGATCAGCTACACATGGCTGATGGAATCTGGTTTTAAAAGGACATTGTGTGAGTGGGTAATTTTCTTCAAGGATGATGGTTGAGAAAACCATCAACAATAATATGATTTTCCTTGCAAGGAGTAGTTGAGGTGGAGATGGATTTCTGCTGCATTTTTTTTCTTTTTCCCTTTTTTAAGTCTTCAATTTGCCAGTGACTGAATTTCTGCCACATCCATAGGTCAATGGATTTGCCGTTCAACACGTACTGCTCTGCCATGTTCCCAGCTGATCCCTTTTGCCAATTCTGGGTTCTCAGTTTTCCTTTTAGCAGTTTTCCTCTAGCCCCCGCATCAGGGGACTCGCTGTCCTGCTCCTCACTCCCTTGCTGGCTTCCCCTGCCTGGAAGCCAAGAATCCCAGCCCAGTCTGCCTAAGAAGAGTGTGATCCAGGGCTGTCTGCTGCATCGGCCCTGTGACAGTCACCAGGAGCTTTCCTTCACCTCCACCTGCTATGGTCCATGCTGACCTTGCCAGACACCATGACCTTACACAGATAAGTTGAACCAATGCTCCAGATACCTGCAGTAAAAGAACTAGAAGCCAGGCACGGAAGGAAGTAGGTCATTCATCATTCACATTTTCCCAGATTTCCCAGACTGGCCGCAGGCCGTGTTACAGGGAGGGTAACGTGGGTTCCTTATAAGCATTGTAAGAAATATCTGGCCCTTAACAGAATCAAAGTGTGCCTTAAACCACAGGATACTTCCGTCTGTCCAGTGATAGAGACACAGCCTCCACTGAGTAATACAATTACCTCTGCTTGGATCACTCTGGACTGGCTTAAAAATACAATATTTATTTATTTACCCAGCATCGATCAGACCCTTGTAAACTGATTCAGAATAACACAGAATAATGTATGAGACAAAATGTCAGCATACAGAACAGCCACGAGAAAGAAACCAATTTTAGTTACATGGGTTTGGAGCTTGTCCCGCCCACCTCGGTCAGTGAGGATGTACCTGGGAGAAAAGACATCGTTAGCACGTGGCAACTTCTGTTGGAATTAGAAGAAAAAGATTTAGGGAAGGTCCCAGCTAGGCGTCAGCATAAGTGTCTTAAACCCTCAAAGAGGAGGAATTTGCATGTGAAATTAGCCGGGAGCTTTCCTCTCTCCTAGCTCACAGCTCTGGAGTGCTAACTGTTTGCACAGTGGCAAGTGGCTGATATCAACATGCTTGCCTTGTGGAAAGACACTCAGCTGGGTCTCACATCTATGTCTGCTCCTGTTTAGTTTGTTAATGATACGTTAGACTTACAGTGATTATCTTTATTTTATTGGTGATTAAGCCTGAGCATGTTATGTACATTTTATTGTCTATTCTTCAACTCTGATAACACTTCTCACATACTGATTATCTGACTGGATGATGGCTAAACAGAAGCCGTGGTTTTGAAGAAGTGTTATTTTGAAAGAAAATATAACTCATTGTACTTGAGAGGGAAAAACACTTTAAAACTTCTAGAAGAAAATATATTACAATGTGGTTATGACTTTGAGTAGTAACCAGTACAAACACTACAAATCAAGAAGGAAACAATCGATATATTGATAGCCTTAAGATAAAAAAAATTATTTAGTCATAACTTTAACAACCAAGAATAAACAAAACACATAAATATAAACCCACAGATGGTATTGGTTTTTTGTGCATGGGACTGATGTTTTTTTTTTATCAATAATATACAACTAGGGCACACATTATATAAATACCTATCATACAGGACACCTATTATAAAAATATATATCACATGATATATTTAGTATCAATAATATATGTGTATTTTAGTCTGTGTATATAAATGTCAATAAAAAAACCCCAAAAACTAAAGGAGAAAGATGGGCAAAGAATACGAACAGGAAGTTCTCAGGAAAGGATATTTAAATGTATAATAAACATATGAAAAGATATTTGCCCCTGTAATCAGGGGAGGGTAACTTGAAACAACGAGTTCGTATTTCATGACCATCAGATTGGCAAATATTAAAAAGTTCTGCCAATGTCAACTGTTAGGAGCTGGTTCAAAGTCTACATTGGAAAGCGATATAATGATCTACCCTCTAAGGCAGAAATTTCATTCCTAATTATGTATGTGAAAGAACCTCTCATATCTATGTTCACACTGACATGTGCAGAAAGCTTCCTTGAGGCATTTTCTGTAACAGCAGAAAACTGAAAACTTAATTTTCCACCAATAGAGAAGCAGAGGCATGGGCTGCATATTCATGCTTGAAAGATTTGTTTAGCAGATCAAATGAATCAACTCCAGATAGACTAACATGCAAAATACTCTAACACAAACTTGGGGGGAAAATGGCAAATAACAGGAAGATATGCAAAAATGATGTATATAAAGTTTGTAATCATGCAAAGAATGTCTCCATATTGTTTCTGAATACCTAATCCATAGAGACATTGTAAAGACATAGAGGTGAACATTAAAACCAAATTTAGGTTCCAGATTTTTCTGGGGGAAGGGTGGATGGGAGTGAGAAGAAGGGGTGTAAAGACTATGTCAGCTGTGTCTGTAAAGATGATAGATACTCATGGATGGATGGATGGATGGAAGGATAGGTAGATGACGGATGGATGGATGATGGATGGATAGATGGATGGCATTTTCTCCAGAATCCTTGTTAGCATTAAGTCTCTTCCTTAGTGTAAGGTTTGAGAGAGGTGACGGTTTTTCTTAGAATTCAGCTCCCAGGAATTTGATTCCATCCGTGTGATTTGGAGTGTGGAGACTGTCACTGTAAGCCATGCCACTTCTTTTTCCTCTTTTGCTTCCCAAGGTCATTTCAAGTAGGTGAAGTTGTACAGTGTTTCTATTAAAGGCTATATACAAAAATGAAGAAAGATCATAGAGAGAAATATGTAGAAGATAGATTTTCAGAAGAGGAAGCAATTAACTTTCTGCTCTGCAAGAGAGTCTTTGCAAATTATTTTCAAGAATTTTCGTAAGGTCAGTTAACTCTCACGTATTAAAAGAAATCAAATCCTATAATATTTAACGTCTATGAATCTCATCAACATTCACAGAATTGTTCGTCTGCTAGTAAGTATCCCAGAGGTATGACAAGTTGGTATTTTTTAATCCACACTTGCCTAATTTTAAACAGTTTCAAAAAGTTACTTCAAGAAACACAGCATGGGCTTGCAGATTATAAAATTTATTCATAATCACAGTTGATTCTATTAAACAAATTGTGTTTCCATCCTGAGCTACTGGCCTATGACCCTCTATGTAAACATAATTTGAGTGTCATGTTTTATTTAGATAACTGACATTCTGACTGACATACACAATGCTTTTGTCATTCATGAAAGTTTATATAATTTACTCTTAATTCTAAGGGTTATTGGATTTTAAAGGTATGACTCATGCATAAGAGCTGCCACAAAATGAGAAGAAAAAGGGCAGCATGCAGGTAATGGTTTGGTTGACTATATTACATGGAAGGACAAAAGAAAGAAAGAACCATCATTCTAAATAAGACATAAATGAGAATTTTGTGTCTGATACCAGTATCATTCTCTTCTTGGATACCCATTGTAATGCTTACAATTTTAGGAATGAAATACACAAATACCCAGTCCCCTTGCACACACACACAGATACTTAATTATATGGTGTGCATATACAGATTGTTCCGTGCATAAAAAGGACACTGTTGTTCTTAATGGAGTACCTACTAGAAGATTCTTAAGAAATCACATGAAATGAGACCATCTTTTGGAGTCTGAGTAATAGCACCCCTCTTCCCTATCAAAATTCTGAATTAAGAAAAATATGTATATGGAGATCAAAATTGTTACCTTTATCAACACCGATAGAGCAGATATTGGAGAAGGTGGCTTTTGTCAGGGGCAACCTTAATACTGACCCCGGATTAGACTTGTCCACTCATTTCCAGCCAGCATGGGATTGAGGCAGGTTTCCCTTCTAAGACTGACCTCTTAAGGTTCCCAATGTGGGAAGAGAGAGAATGACAGGGCTGCTGAGTCCCAGGAGAAAGGGGAACATACGGAGCTGGCGGAAGCATGCCCCTTGCAGACAGATAATGATCCTGCTTGTCATGGGGCGGGCGGGGGCAGAAAATAAGTGCAAGGCAGGAGGAGTTCCCAGGGCTACACCTGCCATTACAAGGACACAGCAGGCATGCAGACGTGTCCCCACTTTCCTCAGATTAGGAGGAAAAAACACATTTATGTGAGGAGCTGAAAACCATGGCTATGCATCCTCACTTTACCCATTCCACAGACATCTAACTGTAGAGGGCATGCCCTCCTGCAGTCCATGCCCCCTGGAGTACGTGGAGCAGAGGGCACGTGATGGGGGAAGGACTGATCTATGTCCACACACATGCACGCAACAAGCGCAGTTTACAGCCAGTGAAACAGAGATAGGGGTAGCTGACCATGGTTTAGACGGAGGCTTTAACCACAAACAAAGCACATGCATGTGAACTGGTCTTGACAAAACTGGATGGAAGCCATAGGCTACTTAATACGGTACCCAAGCCACAGTGGACTCGGAGCTACCCAGCGTATGGGTCTCCTGTTCCGATCATGGGAGGAAGGATGGGAGGGAGGGAGGAGATACAGTAACAGAAAGCGTGTACGTCCACATTGCCAATGATGCCATCACACATGAAATCAACTTTTCCAACATTTTTCATGGTTTACAAACCATAGAAAACATTTAACAGAGAGGCTGAAAGAAATAGAGAGAAAGAACTCATTGTAAGCCAGAAACATTTTTGAAGAAATTAGTGAATAGAAAATAGAAATATGAAAATATGATTTATAACATGCATATTACTCATTGAAGAGGTAATGTTCTGAGCTATCGGATTAATCACTGCTATTACTGGAGCACAGAGAGGGAATCAGCAGGCTGGAAAGATATCTTTGTGTATAAAGAATAATGCTGCTCGATTTTTATCAAACATGAAATTAAAATAAACTTACGTGTATCTCTATGTATTTGCAATGTAATTTTAAAGTCAGAAGACTCTATATATTTAAATGGTTTACAGATGTATACAAAACAATTTTGTATACAAAAAAATTTTTTTGAAATCTTTTCTGATTACTTGCAGTTTTACAGGGAAGTGCAAAGGATTTTTTTTGTAGCGTACCTTAGTACATTTAAATCCAAACAAACTTCTTCAGACAAGAAGTTTCTAGCATTAATTTTCTTCGACTCTATAAATGCCCTTCTTTAGTTTTGAGTACAACCACTTTTTTCATCGAAAGCTCCAGGTTTAAAGAAAGAAGAAGAAATTATAAGGGAAACATTTAGTAACTACATGGTGCTCTGTCACCTAATCAATTGTGAATCTTGGAAACATTAAGTAAAGAACATTTTTGAAAGGCTGGAGACTCTGTTTCTAGCATTAGGGGTATCTGTAGGTTGCAGCAACTTCTCCCAGTAGAGGAAGTACACAATGACAGATAGAATGCAAACATTCTTTTTTTTTTTTCCCACTAAATCTGAGCTGGTGCCTAAGAATCAGGTGTTACGACCACACGTCCCTGAAGTTATCTAGCACTGGGGGAAATGTCTCAAGGTGTCTGGAGGTGTCTTCCACAAGCCTGTCACTGAAGGGGACTATCTGCTGAGAACAGAAGCCCCAAGCCTTGGTCTGAAAAATGGAAGTGCTGAAACTTTTGCATAAAGCAAAGGGAACCTAATGATCACAACCTGGGTGGCAAATTGGTCATCAGAAATTACATGACTGATGTGGCCCCATCACAGTTTCTTTACGATAGCCTCAAATGTTTAAGTGCCAGGAGTGGCCTGGTGGAAGGAGACACCAATCTTCAGTAAAGAAATCATTTAGAATGTAGATGTTAGAGAGTTCTTACAAGCCATATTCCAACGAATGCACATTTCTCTCTCACGCATACATCATGAAATGTACAAGAAATCATTACAGAATCAATGAAATGTGAGAAATAAGAGAATTTAAAATGCCGTTGATCATAGCATCAAAAAGCATCAAATACCAAGGCATAAATCTGAGATAAGATGTTTAAATCTTTTGCACTGGAAATTACAAAACACTGCCAAGAGGAATTAAAAACATATAAATGGTTGGAAATCTATACCATTTCCATGGATTCTGAGACTCCATATTGCTAAGATTTCTATGGTTCCCGGACTGGTGTAAAAAAGTTGAATTCAATCCCAATCAAAAAACAAGCAGACTTTTGTTGTGAAAACCTCATTCTAAAATGTATATGGAAATTCAAAGGGCCTAGCAGGACCAAGACATTCTTGAAGGAGAAAAAAGTTAGAAGAGCTTTTGGGGGACGTTTTGGGGACTTAACAGTTATTGAAACAAAGACACCTCTGACTCTAAATGAGAACCAGCAGAAGCTGCTTATTCGGGGGCTGGGCTGCTATACCAAAAGGGACTCGGCCACCAATATCTGTATCTGGCTGAGACGTAAAGACAGGCAGAGAAGTGGGAAGGGTTTACAGTGAGTCAAGGAAAGACTCCAGGTGTGCTCTAGAGGCAGTTACTGGGGTGAAGAAATGGACACAGGCTACGTAGAAGTGTGACTTCCCATGTGATTGCTTTGGGTGTATTTTGACTTTCTCTGGTTGGTTCTGAGTTGGAAGAGGGGAAAAAAAATCAGGGAAGTTGGCAGACATGGACCATGTCCTGAGCATTCTGGGTCAGCTGCAACAGAGGCTGAGGCATGGCCCTGGCCCAAGTTCTATTTTCGCATATGATCTGGGCATTTTGTCTGTCTGAGACTCGGTGTGTCAATAGAAAGGTATAGTAATTAAGGCAGTGTGGTCATGGCTCAAGACGAAACAAACAGAACAGGATGGCGAGTCCAGAAAGAGACGCAGACTTGATGTAAGGCACAGGGGTCACTGCAGTTCAGACAGGAAAAGATGGCCTTTTCAATACATGGAGCAGGAACAGCTGGACAGTCCCATGGGGGGAAAACTGATTAATTGTACAGTTTAATAAGCTACATACACTTATTAAGAGAACACAAAGTAGAGTGTACAACTTCCAGCTGTGTAGAGAGGGGATCGGCATATAGCACCCCAAAATATGCCCCTTTCCAGCTGCGGACAAACGAGAATCTCCACACACAGGAAGAGTTATCCGCTTTTCCTGATCTGCTGAAAAAAGCACGGCCCCTCTCCTGTCACCAAAGAGGGAAGTGACCCCGAGAAGAACTTCCATAAACAGAGGTCATTAACATAGCCTTTATCCTCCAGTAGTCCCACCCACCCATTTCCTGGTCCCTTCCACACAAAGCATCGTTCCTTGAAGCCCAAGGCCTTGTTTCCTTTGTTAAAAGGGTATAGGAACCCCCAGAGACTCATCGTTTCTTTGTTTTACTACTTTTTTTGTTGCACATAAAAATTAATATGAAGTAATGATGATGAATGATTAGTGAAGAGTCCCTGGAACATATTTATTGTCAAATTAAGGAAAACGGAGGGAGAAATGACCCAAGTCCGACAGATGTCATCATCATTTCAAATGAAACGCTTAGGGGCCAATCTAACCTACTCAGTCCTAAGACAAATTCTGCTGTAGCAAAGGAGTCAGCAGAGATACGTGTTTCAGACAGAAGAAAGAACTTTTCTTCTTCAGTTTTCTAGAGTAAATATTCTAACAAAAGGGAGGGCAGACATCTCATCTCATTCCCTACTTTTCACGGGGACAATTAAGCCTCTTCTTTTTAATCCATATCTGCCCTTGCAGTGCCTGGAGGGTGAGCATGGACCTCAGAGAGGCAGCTCCTGGGGGACCTGCCCACCCCCACACCCCGGCATCCTTGTTAGATTGTTCCAAATGCTCTCACATTTTCCCACGTGAGTGCAGCCATGCTAAGGGCTGAGCCTATCATTGAAAAGCCATGGGGAGGAGGGAGAAATAATATTCCCTTTAATTCCACCAACCTAATGGGATGTTGTTTTAAAAGAAAGCACCCAGCCTTTGGCTCTGTAAGTGATCACCCCTGGCTGGAGGGAAGGGGGCCGGAGTGTAAGGTACATGAGCAGGGTTTGTCCCACTCCTTCTCCAAGCTTTCCAGAGGATGTGAAGAAGGACACACCCTCCAGTGTGGCCCCGGTGCTGTAGAGGCGTGAGGCTCCAAGGGTACCAATTTGGGAACTGATTTTAGAATCATCCAATAGAGAAGGGAGCAAGGGAAATCAAAACGTAGAGCTTCACTTACGATCTCATGAACACATCACTTAGTGCCATTCTCTACCCAATGTATTGTTTTCCAAACACAGATCCTGAGAGCCGTAGCCAGAGACGTAAACGCTAAGAAATGCATGCTTCCTCCACTAGGCCTACACCTACAGTGTCATGCAAAATGTGTTTCATCTTATCAGAAATATTCACTGATGGGACCTGGGCTTTGTAATCCTAACATCAAAACCCTCTGCTGCTGAGAAGCAGGGTCAGCCCCTCAGGCACAGCCACCAGCTTACTGAAAATTCGTCAGGATGAAGAAAACCGTCTCATTACCATTCTGGGGTCTCAAAGGCAGTGAAGCCCTTTTTGCTTGCTGATGGCCCCTCTTGATTATTGCTTGTATTTCTTTCCCTTTTATCCTGGTTCTCACTACCGTCAAGACAGCTTTGTGCCTGGCTCTGTGGGCACAGGACCCACGGGGCCACACAGGATCCCGTCCTGGGTTTAATGCTCTGGTGTCATCATTGAAATCCTCAATAATTGTTTCTTTGGCCCTGGGCCTTGGAAGTGAAATTCAAGAGGACAAGGGCGCGGAGAGGAAGAACACACAATGTGCGTGTCCACTGTGCCCCGTTGTGCCCTCCCATGCAGCACCCCACAAGCCCGGATGTGTGGTGGACCCACAAGGCTTGGGGGATTGGTGAGGACAAGGGAGTGATTCACGTGTACAGTGAGGAAGCGGGAGTGCCACCAGCCCAGCAAGGCCATGCTTTCTCCTGGAACCACAGCATGTGCTGCACATGTAAAGAAAGGCCATGTGCCATGCTAAGAAATACAGCCTCCGTGAAAAGCTATCCTACTCTTTCCTGTGTTACTTCCCTGTATTGGCCAGTCACTCAGGCTGAAAGGGATGGCACAGAAGGAAAGACCAAGATAGGTGAGCCCACAATTTATTTTCTATTTGGTTCTTCCTGTTCATCCGTAAACGAATGGTGGAGAGGGTTGGTAGAAAGCACACATGTAAAGAAGCAGAATAAACACAGCTGATTTCGTTTTGTGAAATGTTTTCACTGCTCTGGTAAGAACAAAATACACAGGCATGCACTGGATATGAAGTATAAATTGGGTAATTTCAGTGGTTCTGCATATAAGTTAAATGCTCTTACATTTCCATTGATAACTGGCATTGCAGAGATGAACGGCCATACTCACTCACACTCATAACTTAAATTTTTAATTTTCCTTTACTTTGAACATTAAATAGCAAATACAAAACAGCATGACACGTCAAGACAGAGTGTGTGGAAGAAAGGAAAAGGCTTGATATCTCATTCCTTTGATGGCATGTGTTTCCTGCTTTTTGAATAAGGGGTCTCAACATTTTCATTCTGTATTGGGCTGTGAAAATTATGTGGCAAATTCTGCCTGCACATGAACTCTTTATGTAATCCATCCAAGTTTCTACAAGAGTCTGGACACTACAAAGAAAATTCTGCCATTCTCTTCATTGGAGGGTTTTATTTTCTCACAGTGATACTCAAAAGTATCTTTCAAGCTGACATTGCGCTGTTAGTTATGTTTACCTTTGGGACATATTGTAATCAATCAGTTTAATAAGATAGCCTTGAAGGGTGAGCTGACAATCTTGCTTTGAGGAAGTCAGTCTTGTAGGAAAGGACCCATTTGCCAGAACCCTAACTGTCCCTATGCGTCCACCCCATGAGGTAACAGCCCAGATCCTTGATAAGAGTCCTGACCAGTGCTTGATATTAAGCCTGCTGTCAATCAGCGGATTCTTAAATTTGGCTGCACATGAAAATCACTTGGGGAGCATCTAAAGAAAAAATCCCAGTCCTTTAGGCATCCCCCCCACTCCACCAGGTAAGGCTCTCCAAACTCCATAGGAATCCAAAGTGCAACCAAGGTCAAGATCAACTGCCTACATCTGAGCGAAAGAATACCATGAGCATCTTGCTGAAATTCCAGACCCCTAAAAAATTAACTGAGCCTTAAAGGATGGGAATTCTGTATGCTTCCTAAGCGCCCAGAAATTATTCACATGATCAGGAGCCTTTAAGAGGCATTGCCGTAAGATGAGGTGAAAAGGAAGAAAAATGAGGGAAGTGATTAACAGTGAGGCTGCCAGTGGTAAAAGGCTCTAAGAATCAGGCTACTCTCTATACATACTAACTGTCCCGTGTTAGTTATCTATGTCTGTGCCATGAATTACCATATGATTGGGGATTAAACCAGCACACATTTATTGTCTTATGCTTGCTGTGGATAAGGGATATGGGCATGGCTTGGACAGGTCTACTACTTCAGGGTCTTTCAACCAAGCTGCCATCAACGTGCCAGCCAGGGTGGTGGTCTCAGCTGAGGACTGACTGGGGAAGGATCCATGTCCAAGCTCACATGGTTGTTAGCAGAATTCAGTTCCTTGCAAACCATAAGACCAAAGACTTTAATTTCTTGCTGGCTATTGGCTGACGATGGCCCTCAGCACCTTGCCATGAGGGCCTCTGCAACATGACAGATGGATTACCTCCTCAAAGCCAGCAAACGAGAGAGGCTCCGAGCAATATGGACATTATAACGTGCTGCTACAAAATCGCAGAAGAGGCACCACATCCCTTCTGCTTTAAGCTGTGGTTTAGAAGCAAATCTCAGGTCCTGTCCACACAATGCAGAAGGGAATTACACGAGGGTGTAGATTCCAGCAGTGGGGAATGTTGGGAGACAGTGTAGAGCCTAATAGCCAGCAGAACAGTGCAGCCACTGAGTGCACAAGGAGTCTGGACACCTGGGTTCACATGCCTGGCACCCAGCTTACCATCCTATAACCTTGACAGCTGCTCACCTTCACTGATCCTCAGTTTACAGATCTTTACATGGTGTTAAAAATAGTATAAACTTTATACTATTGCTATGATGGGCACTTGAACTATTCCACGAATGAGCTTGGCAAAGTGGCCAGTGCATAATAACGGTTCCAAAATGAGAAGACAGCATTGTGATTATTCCCATAACACACTTGGTTATACCATGAGGCCATAGTCAAGGCTCGTTCTTTCTTTTCTCTGGTATTAGTGAACAAGAAAACATGTGTTCTTGTATGTCGCATGAATCAAACGGTGGCAGAACAAGGCAGAGCCTGCTCGACCCTCTCAAGTGTGTCCACATAAACGCACAGCATGATGTGCTATCATACCTTTGGTCTCGGGGCTCTAAATGGATTTATTCTCACATTCAGTGAACATGCACAGTGAGCAGATAACCCCTATGCCCAGAGGAATGGGACCTACTCATGTCACTGTAGGAAGGGAGACTATAATCAATCATTTAAGATGACATTTCACAGGGGAGAGAATCACTTCAGACGAAAAAGTCCATGTACAAGGCGTCTAAGCAAAGAGCAGTAAAAACATACAGCTATTAGAAAGTCTCTCGAAATTAAGTTGTTCACGTATTGATGGGTGAGTGCATTATATGGCTCAGAGAAAAGTTCTGGTTATTCTGCAAAACGATATTGGGCTCTTCCACAGCATTGCTCAGGGCTGGGATTTAGCACAGAGATGGGTTGGACCCCTTTCCACCCACAATTTGGTTTATAGGTCAAGACTGGTGACACAACAGGCATGAAGATGTATGAAAAGTTTTATGACTTCACGTCATGAAGCTTTCTGGGAAAAACAGGAGAGGACCCCAAGCTGGTCCAGAGCTGCTTGAGAGAGCAGGGAAAGTGACATCGGTGATGTTAGGGTGGTTAGGGCAGGAGGATGGGGGTAGAATACCTGAACACAGGCTGTCACTCATACAGCGGAAAACTCCCACAGTGGGCGAAGGAGGGTGTGCCCGGGCATTCTTATCATCTTGCCCAGGTTTGGAATGGAAGAGGAAGGAAGAGTGGTGGGCTTGAAGCTGGCAGCACTCCAATGTCAAAAATGGAATCAGACTCTTCACTATAGGATCTTCTTTATGCCTGTTAAGTGACTAGATCATAAAGATTCATTTGCTCAAGATCATACTCCAAGCCAAGGACTCCAGAAGAAAGCAAGAATGCAGGTTTTGTCCCACTACCTGTGATCCAGATCAAGCTTTGGCCTGCTTCCCATTCAGAGCAGATCATGACAATAACAAAGGGTCTCCCCCTGCATGTGACCTCCTGATATGCATGTTCAGGTATGGGAGAGTCATCATACGACCCCTAGCCACCACATCCGGGAAGAGGATGGTGGAAAAACCGGAAAAGTGGAATAAGGGCTAGCTGTTACATGAGCGACATCATTCCCTGTTTTTGTGGTTACACCTGCAGATTAAACACAAAGATTCTATGTGAGGATTTCTCTAGAAAAACTGCATGTTTATGCCTCAGATTAAACACAAGTACTCTGTACAAGGATTCCTTTAAAAAATGGCATGTGAAGCAGGGATTATGAATTCCACATCTCCAAGGGAGATGGGTCCTGGGTCCTGGGTCAGGCTTTCAGGGAAGGCTCTACCAGTCCCAGCAGACAGGGCTGCAGGCATAACCACCCTGCCACGCCACCCCTCTTCTTCCCAGGCCGCATCCATCTGCTCATTGTGGGCCCCTGCCCACAGCCGGGACAGCCATTCCCTGATGCACCCACAACTATCAATTAACATTGTGTACCTCACCCCAAATCACCTCCACACACGCACAATGCAAGGACCTGTTATCAGCATGGCATTTAGTGCATCAAATCTTGGCTTTGGTTTCTGAAAATCCTGCATAATTGGCTGTAAGGCTGCATGGCCACAGGCGGCTCCTCCTCCTCCTGCTTCAGCCATCTCTCCATAAGTCCTGCGCTGCCTCTCTTGGTGGGCAACGGGCTCCTCTGCAGGAGCTGGCTGGACCACTGGGGCACAACTGACTCTGCCTTTTGGGGTGTTTTAGGGTCTTCTTTTTTGGGAGACTTTGTGGCCAGCCACAGTATTATTATTTAGTAAGCAACAGTTGGTACCATTCACTTGTACTCAGAGGGCTGGCTGTCTCAACACACCGTGAAGAATAACAAAAGTTTTCAGAGATGAAGGTCCTCCACTGAAGAGTTTGTCGCTTAGAAGTAAATAGAGGTCAAGGAAGATGGCCAAGGACTTCTTTATCCAGGCTGCCTCTTATCATCAGTTAACAATACCTTTTAATATGAGGATGAAAATCTTCAATTGTCATCCTCCAAAATTCACTCAGCTTTCTCAGTAGTCAAAATCCAATTACCCAACAGAAGTGATAGAGGCATCACGTAGCCGGCACACTCTCTTGTAATTAAATCTCTTTATAAAGTTTGTAAATGACTCTGAATAAACTTCAAAGGGAAAATAACAGTAGCTTCCACTGGCTGAAAAGTCTGATTTTATTTTTCCCAGCAGACATGCACTTAGGCCATTCTACAGATGTCTGTTCTGTGCCGGGCACTGACTTAGGCATAGGAAATATAATGATGAATGACCAGAAATGTAAATAAGTTCAGGGTGCTGAAATATGTTAAACTAAAGCAATGTGCATGGTGTTAAAATGAGCAGAAGGAAACTCAGAACAAATCAGGGATTAGATTCAAGTCATTTTTCAATAACAAGCCGGAGACTTTTCCTCTGTTAAGAGTTCCACATTATTTTCTTATTCATTTTTTTTTCACATGACTATTTGGGCCATTTCCTGTTTGAGGTGGCTATAAATGGTGCTGCTAAAAGATATTCTTTCCCACATTGACAGTGAATAAATGCATGGATTTCTGAGTGGGACTGCTGAGTTACAGGGTGTGGATACATTCTACTTTAGTCAGCACTGTCAAATAGTTTCCCAAACTGACCAATTTATACACCCATGAGTGTTCCAGTTGCTCTACATCTTCACCAACACTTGATGTTGTCTGTCTTTTTCATTTTAGCAAACTCTGGAGGTTGTACAGTATTATCATGCTGTGGTTTCAATTTGCATTCTCCCAATGACCAATAAATTTGGGAAGCCTTAAATGTGTTTGTTGGTTATTTAGATAGGTTCTTTTTAAAGTGTCTATGTAAACCCATCTTTCTATTGGGTTTTCTGCATTTTTGATATTGGTTGATAAGAGTTCTTTATATATTCAGTATATTAACTTTTTATCTGAAATGTTGCAACTCCCATCTCCAGCGCCCTAACTGGCTTTTTTACCTCTTGAATGTTGTGTTTGATGAATAGAAGCTCTGAGTATTTTTACTTTTGATTGTGGCGTAATTTAAATTTCTCTGATGACTCTAGCTCCCACCATTGAATACTCAAATGCATTCATTTTCATCAGTCTTTACTGAATGTGTCCGTTGCAGTATCCAACAAACGACATATTATGCACATGCTCGTGTGCTTCAATAATCACCCGCAGAACATGAACTCCCTCTCAAAGGACCATCTTCCTCATCGTACTAGGGGCTGAATACCACATGGTTTCTACTTTCATAAATGTGAAGATTTAAGCAACTGCAGTTGTTTACTGTAAAAAACATCAGCAGGCAGTTTACAATATCTGAAATCACAGGATGATTTTGTATAAAATGACAATCCTCTCCATGTCTTAGAGGTAGTTTTTGTTCAATAGATTTAATACCAAATTTACCTGGATTAATTATCAGATGTACTCTCTGAGCTCCAATTTGCTTTTATTCAGATATCTGTCTGGGTTTGCCTCTAGGAACGTACAATTAGGAATAGGTCCTCTCTTGAAAACCTAGATCAGGGCAGCCCTTTGGCTGAATCTTTCACAATAGGATGCTTGAAAGACCTGTTAACTATGTAAACCGTCTCATCAGTATAGCAGTGAACAGAGAAAACAAAAGTCAAGGGTGGGGGAACCTGAGCCCAGCATCGTCTTGTGTAGGAAAAACACAGGGGCTGAGATAGCATTTGCTGTCACAATCCAGAGTGTGGGTGGGCAAGCATGCTAGAGAGTCTTTGAAAGATGAGATCACCAGATTAGAGAAGCGGATTGATTATTAGCCTGCCCATCAATTCCCAGGAGCAGGTGTCAAGGAGAAAAGTCAAAGGGAAAAATGATCACTCAGGATTTAAGGAATTGGCAAGCAGAGAGAAAGACTGGCTGGATTGAGAGGATAATACACTCTAGCCACTGACAGGAGGGGGAGAGAAACCCTTCAGGAAGGAAGAGGTTTATATGATGAAATGGAGGATGTGACACAGTTGTATAAGCATTTAACACTCTCCACCTTGGATATCGCAGTCATTCCTCCAGAGCAGCAGCCAGAGAGCCTTGCCTGCATTACCGTTCACTCAGGGACGTTTGACACTAAAATCCTCGGATGTGGGCTGAAGTCACTTCGGGTCCCAGGAGGTTTCCGTTTAATGTCCCATCAGCAGAAGCCTGGCCATCCATGAAAGAGACCACGGAATTGCATATATTCAAACGGCTTCAAACAGATGATGATCTAAAAATACGACACAAACTACCCTTCCCTTCAGGATGGAGCGAAGAGATTTATTTTTTTCTAGGGAATTTGGAAACCCTCCTGATGTTGCTAAGTAAAAAAGAACATACTATTTGGAATAAATTCATCTTGGCTGGATGTCTGAAAGGTGCAGGTGGCAACTGAGTGTGTAACAGATGACCTGGGCGTCTCATCCAAATGCAGTGGGTCTGGATGCGGCTCAAGGATCTGCGTGCCTAACAAGCATAACAAGCATGGAGACGGACATTGCTGGTCTCCAAGCCATATTTTGCACAGTAAGGTTCAAAATCATCTGAGACCATCAGGCAGACAGCCAAAATTGTGGTGAGATACTCTTATATTCATTTGCTACGGCTGCTATAACACATTACCACGGATTCAGCAGCTAAAACAGTACCATCTATTAGCTCGCCGTTCTGTGGGTCACATGTCCAGGGGGTTCCTTTAGGTTCCCTGTTCAGGGTTTCCCAAGGGTGAAATGAATGCATCAACCAGGTTGGGTTCTTATCTGGAGGCTCTGGGAAGAACCCATTCTCAAACTCATGCAGGTGGTTGGCAGAATCCAGTCTTTGTCATCTTTCTGGCTATCCGCCCCGGGCAGCCCCAGGCTCTGGGAGTCACCTGCCTGGCCCTTGCCTGAACTCAGCTATATCTGAGAACCAGCAAGCACACCTTGACTCCTCACGCTCCTGCACGCCTTCTTCCTCCTCTTCTGCGGCACCCATCTGACTGACGCTTGCTTCCACCTTCATGTCTGACTGTAGAGAGATCAAGTGATAAAGGTGGTCCATTCAGATAATCCAGGACAATCTCTGTATTTCAAGGTCCATGGCTTTAATCACAGTTGTGAAGTCCTCTTTGCTTTGGGAAGTATCATCTTCACAGATCCCAGGGACTAGGGTGTAGAAATCTCTGGGAGGCCATGATCTGCCAGTCACAGTTCCTGACAATGCCCTTTTGGGGTCACCTGAGGTCTATAAACTCACTCCTTTGGGGCGCATGCCTGAGCTAGGTCCCTGGGTTTACCTTTGAAAGAACTAAACCCAAACACATCCAGACACATGTGTACACATACTGATACATGCCCACTGTGTCCTCTGTGATGTAGGAGTCGCTCAGGGCCACAACTATCACGGCCGAGAGGCTTACATGACCGACACGCTCACGTTTTCCCACTGCTTCTGTGCGTGTCTGTGTCCAATGTCCTCTTCTTATAGAGACACCAGGTCTGTTGCATCAGGACCCACCTTAATGAGCGGCATTTACCCTCCTCACCTCTTTAAAGACCCTGTGTCCACATATGCTCGCATTCTGATGTGGGGTGAGAGCTCCGATGTATGAATTTGAGGGGGTCAGTGGTGCATGATTCAGTCCCTAACATACAGGATGGGCCCCTGAAGCTGAGCTTCCATTTTATCCAGGAGAGCGGCATACCCGGGGATTTCCAATCTTTGCTTTTACAAATGGAATCCCCCTCATGTTGGGGGGCACAGGGAGGCACTTAAAGAGAAGGGCTGGTCCAACAATCAATAAAAATAGGCAAATACTGAATTCTTCATAATAGCTTTGTCAGACACTTGCAATGGTTTCAATTATACAATAGTACATGTTTAGAAGGAGTGGGCAATTTGTACTTGAGTTATATTCTCTGATGTCAGATTATCACACAAGCAAAAGCAATTAGCTGGAAAGGGTTTAGGAGAAAACAAAGGAACAGAGTTGGGTATAAGGAGAGAGGAATTCACTCTCAAGTATTCAAATATAAAGTCCAAGGGCAACCATCAATAGTTGTTGGTGTTTTGTCAACGCTAGATGGATTTGCAGAATCATAGACATGCAGTTTATGCCTAGGTCACCAGGCTGGTTTTGTTGGCCCTTCCTATGAATGAGGCTACTGACCCACCGCAGACAAGGCAAGGGGTCTGAGCTGCTGCCCTGAGGGCTATCACATTGGCACTGCCCATGTGTACACACACCCAGGGACCTTGAGTGAGGCCAGCTGTGTGCTCAAAGACAGACTCCAGGGCTAGAATTTGGACTGTGGCCCAGGATACCATCCAGAACTTACAGTTCCTTGACCGTCAACCTTTCTGCTTCAGAAGGGCACCCCAGTCAGCTGTTCAAACCAGCTGCAGCTTAAGTGGCTTCTCATAGCAAACATCCTCGTGCTGGTCAACAGGCGCTTAGCCTCCAAGTCTATCATACCGTATCGATTCTAGTTCTTAATCTTTATTAGCTGTTTAATAAGATGAATGTAAATGTGGAAAGAACAGCATGACACCGGGTCTTTAGACTTTTGCTAGTGTTGTGCAGAATCGTGTCTGACCTTTATCAGAGGCTCACGGGCAGAGCTTCTATAAAAGCAGCAGCATTCTCCCAGATACAAGCCAAGGAACAGGGGAGAACGAGATATTTACAGACCAGACTGTTAGGACTTTGGAAAGAGAGTCTGTCTCATTAAAGGATAAAGAAAACAGTTCCCATGAAAAGCAACAGCGTCTTGAGGAAATTGCACAAGACAGTGGAGGCAGGTGATCAGAATTTAACGTGGCATTGAAATGAGTCAGTTATACCTTACGCTGCTACTGGCTAAATAAGGCATTTTAGAACAGCGACTATGTACAGGCAAAGTTACTTGGATGGGGCACAGGATGACTCCAGACACTGAGGCTGCCTCTATTCCCAGGTAGCTTGCATACCTGCGGCAAGGTACGTGAGTCTCCTTCCTTGACTGGACCCACTTGACTCCCTGGGACTGTGGAGACAAGGCTCTAATGAACATACCCTTCATTCCTGCTCATGGTCCTTGTATCCATGTGCCATCTCTTGTCCTCCAACTTATCTCCTGTTCACCCCTCCACCTTCAGGGTTATACCAGAGCAGCACGTAAGCCACCAGAGAAATGGCTTTATGTAAAATCAAGGAAGATTGCATTTTCATGATCATTTCACCACTTCCCCCAAGACCCACTTCCCAGCGAAGGGGAAATGGTAAAGCATTGCTCTCCAGAGGTCAAGGGGGAGTCCAGATTCCTTGAGACAAGCCACAGTCCCTGTCAAATGTCAGCGCTCTGAAGATGGGTCAGTTCCACTGGGGAGAGGCCTTAGTGACCCGGAATCCACAGGGCAGGTGCTACGGCAGTGATTTCAAATCTCACCCCATCGCCCTCCTGGTTAGAGCGGGGCTTTCACGGAACCTGGGAAAGCTACAGTCAGGGGGACATAGTCCAGGGTGTAGAAATGTCGCTTTTGGGGGTCCCTGGGCTTTTTAGGGGACAAGACATAGGGCACAGATGCGGGCAGCAAAATAAGGGGGGAATAACAGAAAAGCCCAATTCTGCCTGTCATCATCTCGACCTTCTTTCAGGTATCACAGACTTGTCTGTCCCTCGGGTTATGCAATCATTTAACTTTCATGGATGGATGTTTTGCATCAGCAAAACACGTTTTTATGAACTTGACACAAATAACCCAAGCATTTCCAACTGGTATTTCTGTGCAAAGAAGCAAGTAATTCTTTTTATGCAAAACCAGGTCTCTTGCAAAAGAAAGCCAGGCTCATTGTCCAGACTAAACAATTCTGAGTCATGGTATGCCCTTTTTGTCTAATGTTCCTTTTTAATTACTATTATTTTAATTTCAAATTAGACTGGTGCAACTGATGCTATAAAAACAAATACTGTCAATAGACTTTATTATCATAAAACAGGAACTTAAGCAAACCTTGACTGTGAAATCTACAGCTTGCTTAAAAACAGTAGCAAAGAAACAGTTGCAAAGCTTGTTCATTTCATGTTCTGTGGAAAGGGTTTTATTTGCCCCAAAACTATGCAGCTTGGAGTTACTGCTATTGTTTTTCTTGTCAGCTTTTGTCTACTGAGTATCTTAAAACTGAAAATAGGATTAGGCAACATTTATAATTGTACCTATAAATAGAGCAGTTGAAAGGGTTTTTTCTTCCTTTAGGGATGACAAGAAGATTTGCAGGATATGCTCTGCATAAATCCTAATTTTTTCTATTTTCTACTGAAATTAACTCTTTCCTCTTCCTGTCAAGCCTATCTTGTAAGTTCTCCCCTAATGCTACCTAATTGAGTTCTCAACCATGTACACTGAAATGACAGCTGTGTTTAATATTATTGGAATTTAACATATCAAAACAGCCTCACTCCAAGAAAGATGACATTTCTGTATATTGATTTTGGAAAGTCAGTTGTGAGTGCCATTTATTAGTAATTGCTTGTGATATTAGCCATGTTTATGAACGCTCAGGATGTTTTTAGTACAGTTCCCTACTGCTCTGACAAAACTGGGATTGTGTACCACTAAGACCCATACCTCACCCTCGTGGGGTTTCTGACAATGAAATTCACAGGCATCTGTACAGCAGGAAAGGGTTCAGCTCCTTCAGAACTCATCATGTGAGGAATTTTGATAAGCTCCCAGGAGAAGGTGTTTCCAAAAAGGATTACTGGTGGGTTGCAGGCTCTGGGGCCAGTTGGAGATTTTTGGAATGGCCATTTCTACCTTCTCTATATTTTACACAGTTAAGTGCCGGCTCTCACCTTACCCAGGGCAGCAAGCATTATGGGGGAATGCCTTCCAGCACATTTTCCCTCCAGAGCCATTTAGTCAGAATAAGCTAGGCTGTAGGACAGTATCAAGTATCAGACTTTTAAAAGCAGCTAGAGAGAGAAAAAAAGATCACTTACAAAGGAAAACCGATCAGGCTATCATCAGACTTCTCAACAAAAACCTTAGAGGCCAGAAGGGAGTGGCATTATATATTTAGTGCAATGAAAAAGAAAAGCCTCGAACCAGAATACTCTATCTGGAAACATTATCATTTAAATTTGAAGGAGGGATTAAACAATTTTCAGATAAGCAAAAGTTGAGAGAATTTACCTCCCACAAACCACCTCTACAGTACATTTTGGAGGGACTTCTATAGATGGAAGTATTCCTAAGGGTGAACAGCTTTCAGGAGGGGAAATAAAACCACATCAGTAGAACAATTAATTAGTAAGCAGATGCAAAATCAAATCAACTACCCCCAAATTAAATCAAGGGTTGGACAAAGAGTACAGAATATGATACCTAATATATAAAGAATGAAGGAGGAAGAAAAAGGATGTAAAAAAAAATAACCTTTAGGTTGGTTTGTAATAGCATACTAGGTGATTTAAATTACACTTTTAGATAGTAAGGGAATTATCCGTGAACCTTTGGTAACTAAGAATCTAAAGCCTGCAATGGCAATAAGTACATACCTATTGATAATCACCCTAAATGTAAATGGTCTGAATGAACCAAAAGACATAGAATCACTGAATGGATAAAAAAACAGGACCCATCTATATGATGCCTCACTTCAAACCCAAAGACATACACAGACTGAAAGTAAAAGGATGGAAATATATATTTCATGCAATAATAGGGAGAAAAAAGGAGTTGCAGTACTAGTATAGGACAAATTAGACTTCAAACCAAGAAAGTCACAAGGGACAAAGAAGGACATTACATAATGATAAAGGGATCAGTACAGCAAGAGGATATAACTATTATAAATATCTGTGCCTCCAACACAGGATCACCTACATACATGAAACAAGCACTAACAGAATTAAAGGGGGAAATAGAATAAAATGCATTCATTTTTAGGAGACTTCAACACAAAACTCACTCCAAAGGACAGATCAACCAGAAAGAAAATAAGTAAGGACACAGAGGCTCTAAACAACACATTAGAATGGATGGACCTAACAGATATCTACCGAACTCTGCACCCAAAAGCAGCAGGATACACATTCTTCTCAATTGCTCATGGAACATTATCCAGAATAGACCACATACTAGGCCACCAAAAGAACCTCAGAAAATTCAAAAATATTGAATTTCTTCCAACCAACTTCTCAGAACACAAAGGTATGAAATTAGAAGTAAATTACACAAAGAAAATGAAAATGCCCACAAACACATGGAGGCTTAATAACATGCTCCTAAATAATCAATGGATTAATGACAAAATAAAAGCAGAGATCAAGCAAGATATGGAGACAAATGAAAGCAATAATTCAACACCGCATAATCTGTGGGACGTAGCAAAGACCGTGTTAAGAGAGAAGTATATTGCAATACAGGCCTATATCAGGAAAGAAAACCAATCCCAAATGAACAGTCTAAGCTCACAATTAACGAATTAGAAAAAAAAAGAACAAATTAGGCCCAAAGTCATTAGAAGGAGGGACATAATAAAGATTAGAGTAGAAATTTAAAAAATGAGAAGTTTAAAACTATAGAAAGAATCAATGAAAGTAGGAGCTGGTTCTTTGAGAAAATAAAGAAAATAGATAAACCCCTAGCCAGACTTATCAAGAAAAAAGAGTGTACACACATAAACAGATTCAGAAATGAGAAAGGAAATATCACCACAGACACCACAGAAATACAAAGAATTATGAGAGAATACTATGAAAAATTATATGCTAACAAACTGGATAACCTAGAAGAAATGGACAAAATTTCTAGAAAAATACAACCTTCCAATAATGACCCAGAAAGAAACAGAAAATCTGAATAGACCAATTAATAACAAGGAAATTATATTGGTAATCAAAAAACTACTTAAGAACAAAACGTCTCTATCAGATGGCTTCACTGCTGAATTTTATCAAACATTTAGTGAAGACCTAATATCCATCCTCCTTAAAGTTTTCCAAAAAGCAGAAGAGGAAGGAATATTCCCAAACTCATTCTATGAGGCCATCATCACTGTAATAACAAAACCAGGGAAAGATACCACAAAAAAGAAAATTAAACACCAATATCCATGATAAACATAGATGCAAAAATACTCAACAAAATATTAGCAAACTGAATTAAAAAATATATCAAAAAGATCATCCATCATGATCAAGTAGGATTTATTCCAGGGTTGCAAGGATGGTACAACATTTGAAAATCCATCAACATCATCCACCACATCAACAAAAAGAAGGACAAAAACCACATGATCACCTCCATAGATGCTGAGTAAGCATTCGACAAAATTCAACATCCCTTCGTGGTAAAAACTCTGAAAAAAAATGGGTATAGAGGCAAGTACCTCAACATAATAAAGGCCATATATACAATCCCACAGCCAACATTATACTTAACAGCAAGAAGCTGAAGGTTTCCCCATTAAGATGGGGAACAAAACAAGGATGCCCACTCACCTTACTTTTATTCAATATAGTTCTGGAAGACTCAGCTACAGCAATCAGACAACACAAAGAAATAAAAGTCATACAGATTGGCAAGGAAGAAGTTCAACTCTCCCTATTTGCAGATGACATGATATTGTACATAAAAAACCCTAAAGAATCCACTCCAAAACTCCTAGATCTAATATCTGAATTCAGCAAATTTGCGAGATACAAAATTAATACACCGAAATCTGTTGCATTCCTATACACTAATGATGAACTAGCAGAAAGAGAAATCAGGAAAACAGTTCCATTCACAATTGCATCAAAAAGAATACCTAGGAATGAACCTAACCAAGGAAGTGAAAGATGTATGAGAGAAATTAAAGAAGATAACAATAAATGGAAACATGTCTCTTGCTCATGGATAGGAAGAATTAATATTGTCAAAATGGCCATCCTGCCTAAAGAAATCTACAGATTCAATGCAATCCCTATCAAAATACCAAGAGCATTCTTCAATGAACTAGAGCAAATAGTTCTAAAATTCATTTGGAACCACAAAAGACCCCAAATAGCCAAAGCAATCCTGAGAAGGAAGAATAAAATGGGGATATTATGCTCCCCAACTTCAAGCTCTACTACAAAGCCACAGTAATCAAGACAACTTGGTACTGGGACAAGAACATATCCATAGACGAATGTAGCAGGCTAGAGAGCCCAGATATAAACGCAAGTATATATGGGCAATTAATATATGATAAAGGAGCTATGGATATACAATGGGGAAATGAAAGCCTCTTTAACAGCTGATGTTGGCAAAGCTGGACAGTACATGCAATAAAACGAAACTGCATTATTGTCTAACTCCATACACAGTAGTAAACTCAAAATGGATTAAAGAACTGAATATAAGTCATGAAACTGTAAAATTCTTAGAAGAAAACATAGGCAAAAATATCTTGAATATAAACATGAGCAACTTTTTCCTGAATGCATCTCATCGGGCAGGGGGAACAAAATAAAAAATGAACAAATTGGACAACATCATGCTAAAAAGCTTCTGTACAGCAAAGGAAACCATCAGCAGAACAAAAAGGCATCCTACATTATGGGAGGATATATTTTAAATGACATAACAGACAAGGGATAACATCCAAAATATATGAAGAGCTCACACGCCTCAACACCCAAAAAGCAAATAACCCTATTAAAAAATGGGCAGAGGAGAGAGTTCCGGAAGATGGCGGTGTGAGCAGGGTGGCAGAAATCTCCTCCCCAAACCATATATATCTATGAAAATACAGCAAATACAACTATTTCTAAAAGAGAGATCAGAATACACAGGACAGCGCACAGCCTGCATCTGCACCTGAGAGGACTTGGCACCCCATGAGGCAGGTAAGATATGGAGCCGGGTCCTGGTGGGACCCGAACACTCCCCCACCCCAGCGCACTGGCGGGAGGAGAGGATTCAGAGTGAGGAGGGAGTGGAAGTACAGGCCAGTGAAATAGCCAGCCCCGGTGATCTGCGCAGGGAGTGCTGACACACATCATGCGGTGTAACGGAGATTGGAGAGACAGAAGGTGCAGGTTTGGAGCTGGGAACGCACCCGGGTCCGTGCAGCTGGCTCCTGGGACAAAAGAAAAGTGCACGCTTTTTTCAGCTGTCTTATGATCGTCCCAGCACATTCAGCACAGCAGGCTGGGAGTCCTGAGGAATTTCAGGCCCCTTGGCTGGTGACTGGGAAAAAGTAGCCACACTGAAACTTTACACAGAGAACAATAGCCTCCCATTCGTTCCCGCCCCAGCCAGAGCTGCAAACTGCCGAGCAGAATAGCACGGCTGTGGCTGCAGAAGAGTGGAGCAACAGCGCCACATAGAGCATCCTTACAGAATCTACTCCCAGTGGGCTTTTTTTTTCCTTTTCTTTCTTTCGTTTTTTCTCTTTTCCATCTCTTCCTTTTTTTCTTTTTTCTTTCTCTTCCTTTTTTTTTAAAGTCTAAAAGCCCAGCTGACACACGTGGCACCTGCCAGTGACAACTTCTATCACCATGAAAAGACAGAGGAATATGATACAGACAAAGCTCACCCAGACAACACCAGAGAGGGAGCCTGAAGGGATGGACATGCACAATCTCCCTGAAAAAGAATTCAGAATAAAAGTCATAATCATGCTGATGGATCTACAGAGAATTATGCAAGAGCTAAGGGAGGAAATTAGGGAAGTCAGGAAAGACAATGCAGAAATGAGACAAGCCATCAACAGGCTTAGCAGTAGACTGGATGAGATGCAAAAGACTGTTAATGGAATAGAAATCAGAAAACAGAAATACAGAGCAGCTGAGGCAGAGAGAGATAAAAGGATCTCTAGGAATGAAAGAATATTAAGAGAACTGTGTGACCAATCCAGACGGAACAATATTTGCATTATAGTAGTACCAGAGGAAGAACAGAGAGAAAAAGGGATAGAAAGTGTCTTTGAGGAAATAATTGCTGAAAACTTCCCCATGCTGGGGAAGGAAATAGTCGTGCAGTCCATGGAAGCCCGCAGATCTCCCAACACAAGGGACCCAAGGAAGAAAACACCAAGACACATAATAATTAAAATAGTAAAGATCAAAGATAAGGACAGAGTATTAAAGGCAGCTAGAGAAAGAAAACAGATCACCTACAAAGGAAAACCCATCAGACTATCATCAGACTTCTCAACAGAAACCCTACAGGCCAGAAGAGAATGGCATGATATATTAAATGTAATGAAACAGAAGGGCCTCGAGCCAAGAATATTGTATCCAGCATGATTATCATTTAAATATGACGGAGGGATTAAACAATTTCCAGACAAGCAAAAGCTGAGAGAATTTGCCTCCCATAAACCACCTCTACAGGACATCTTAAAGGAACTGCTCTAGAGGGAAGCACTCCTAAGGCTAAAATGATGTCATGAGAGAAAATAAAATCATAGCAAAGAAAGCAGACCATCCAAATACTAACTAAAGGCAAAGAATAAAACACCTAGTATATAAAGAGTGGAGGAGGAAGAATAAGAAGGGAGAGAAATAAAGAAACATCAGACTGTGTTTACAATAACTTAACAAGAAAGTTAAGTTAGATTGTTAGATAGTAAAGAAGCAACCCCTGAACCTTTGGTAACCACGAATCTAAAGCCAGCAATGGCAATAAGTACATATCTATTGATAATCACCCTAAATGTAAATGGACTGAATGCACCAATCAAAGGACACAGAGTAACAGAATGGATAAGAAAGCAAGACCCATCCATATGCTGCTTACAAGAGGCTCACCTCAAACCCAAAGATATACACAGACTAAAAGTGAAGGGATGGAAAAAGATATTTCATGTAAACAACAGGGAGAAAAAAGCAAGTGTTGCAGTGCTTGTATCAGAGAAAATAGACTTCAAAACGAAGAAAGTAGCAAGAGATAAAGAAGGACATTACATAATGATAAAGGGGTCAATCCTACAAGAGGATATAACCATTACAAATATATATGCACCCTATACGGGAGCACCGGCTTATGTGAAACAAATACTTACAGAATTAAAGGAGGAAATAGACAGCAATGCATTCATTTTAGGAGACTTCAACACACCACCCACTACAAAGGACAGATCAACCAGACAGAAAATAAGTAAAGACACAGAGGCACTGAACAACACACTAGAACACATGGACCTAACAGATATCTACAGAACTCTGCACCCAAAAGCAGCAGGATACACATTCTTCTCAAGTGCACATGGAACATTTTCCAGAATACACCACATACTAGGCCACAAAAAGAAGCTCAGTAAATTCAAAAAGATTGAAATTCTACCAACCAACTTCTCAGATCACAAAGGTATAAAGCTAGAAATGAATTGTACAATGAAAACAAAAAGGCCACAAATACATGGAGACTTAACAGCATGCTCCTAAATAATCAATGGATAAATGAACAAATTAAAACAGAGATCAAACAATATATGGAGACTAATGACAACAATAACACAAAGCCGCAACTTCTGTGGGACGCAGCAAAGGCAGTTCTAAGAGGAAAGTATACTGCAATCCAGGCCTATCTAAAGAAGATAGAACAATCCCAAGTGAATAGTCTAAAGATACAATTATTGAAACTGGAAAAAAGAACACATGAGGCCCAACGTCTCCAGAAGGAGGGACATAATAAAGACCAGAGAAGAAACAAATAAAATTGAGAAGAATAAAGCGATAGAAAAAATCAGTGAAACCAAGAGCTGGTTCTTTGAAAAAATAAACAAAATAGATAAACCCCTAGCCAGACTCATTAAGAGAAAAAGAGAATCTACACACATAAACAGAATCAGAAATGAGAAAGAAAAAGAATGACAGACCCCACAGTCATACAAAGAATTATAAGAGAATATTATGAGAATCTATATGCTAACAAGCTGGAAATCCTAGAAGAAATGGACGACTTCTTAGAAAAATACAACCTTCCAAGAATGACCAAACAAGAAATAGAAAAACTAAACAGACCAATCACCAACAACGAAATTGAAGCAGTAATCAAAAAACTACCCAAGAACAAAACCCCCGGACCTGATGGATTCACCTCTGAATTCTACCAGACATATAGAGAAGAAATAACACCCATTCTCCTTAAAGTTTCCCAAAAAATAGAAGAAGAGGGAATACTTCCAAACTCATTCTATGAAGCCAGCATCACTCTAATACCAAAACCGAGCAAAGACCTAACCAAACAAGAGAATTGCAGCGCAATATCCCTGATGAATGTAGATGCAAAAATACTCAACAAAATATTAGTAAACCAAATTCAAAAACACATCAAGAAAATCATACACCATGATCAAGTGGGATTCATCTCAGGGATGCAAGGATGGTACAACATTCGAAAATCCATCAACATTATCCACCACATCAACAAAAAGAACAAAAACCACATGATCTCTCCATAGATGCTGAAAAAGCATTTGACAAAATTAAGCCTTCATTCATGATTTAAACTCTCAACAAAATGGGTAAAGAGGGCAAGTACTTCAACATCATACAGGCCATATATGACAAACCCATAGCTAACATCATACTTAACAGCGAGAAGCTGAAAGCTTTTCATTTAAGACCGGAAACAAGACAGGGATGCCCACTCTCTCCACTGTTATTCAACATAGTACTGGAGGTCCTAGACACGGCAATTAGACAAAACAAAGACATACAAGGCATCCAGATTGGTAAAGACGAAGTCAAATTGTCACTATTTGCAGGTGACATGATATTGTACATAAAAAATCCTAAAGACTCCACTCCAAAACTACTAGAACTAATATCTGAATTCAGCAAAGTTGCAGGATACAAAATTAAAGCACAGAAATCTGTTCCTTTCCTATACACTAAAAATGAGCTCACAGAAAGAGAAATCAGGAAGACAATTCCATTCACAATTGCATCAAAAAGAATAAAATACCTAGGAATAAACCTAACCAAGGAAGTGAAAGGCCTATACCCTGAAAACTACAAGACACTCCTAAGAGAAATTGAAGAGGACACTAACAAATGGAAATCCATTCCATGCTCTTGGCTTGGAAGAATAAATATTGTCAAAATGGCTATACTACCTAAAGCCATCTACAGATTTAATGCAATCCCTATCAAAATGCCAACAGCCTTCTTCAATGAACTGGAACAAATAATTCTAAAATTCATATGGAACCACCCCGAATAGCCAAAGCAATCCTGAGAAGGAGGAATAAAACAGGGGAATTACGCTCCCTGACTTCAAGCTCTACTGCAAAGCCACAGTAATCAAGACAATTTGGTATTGGCACAAAAACAGACCCACAGACCAGTGGAACAGAATAGAAAATCCAAACATTAACCCAAACATATACAGTCAATTAATATTTGATAAAGGAGCCTTGGATATACAATGGGGATATGACAGCCTCTCCAGCAGCTTGTATTGGCAAAACTGGACAGCTACATCTAAGAGAATGAAACTGGATTACTGTCTAACCCCATACACAAAAGTCAACTCAGAGTGGATCAAAGACCTGAATGTAAGTCATGAAACAATAAAACTCTTAGAAAAAAACATTGGCAAAAATTTCTTGGACGTTAACATGAGCAATTTCTTTATGAACATATCTCCCCGAGCAAGGGAAACAAAAGCAAAATTGAACAAATTGGACTATATCAAGCTGAAAAGATTCTGTACAGCAAAGGACACCATCAGTAGAAGAAAAAGACATCCTACAGTATGGGAGAATATACTCATAAATGACGTATCTGATAAGGGGTTGACGTCCAAAATATATAAAGTACTCACACACCTCAACAAACATAAAGTAAATAATCTAATTAAGAAATGGGCAGAGGACATGAATAGACACTTTCCAAAGAAGAAACTCAGATGGCCAACAGGCACATGAAAAGATGCTCCACATCACTAATCATCAGAGAAATGCAGATTAAAACCACAATGAGATATCACCTCACACCAATGAGGATGGCGAACATCCAAAACACAAACAACAACAAATGTTGGCAAGGACGTTGAGAAAAGGGTACCCTCCTACAGTGCTGGTGGGAATGCAAATTAGTTCAACCATTGTGGAAAGCAGTATGGAGGTTCCTCAAAAAACTCAAAATAGAAATACCATTTGACCCAGGAATCCCACTCCTAGGAATTTACCCTAAGAATGCAGCAGCCCAGTTTGAAAAAGACATATGCACCCCTATTTTTATCGCAGTACTATTTACAATAGCCAAGAAATGGAAGCAACCTAAGTGTCCATCAGTAGTTGAATGGATAAAGAAAATGTAGTACATATACAAAATGGAATATTATACAGCCATAGGAAGAAAACAAATCCTACCATTTGCAACAACATGGATAGAGCTAGAGAGTATTATGCTCAGTGAAATAAACCAAGCAGAATAAGACAAGTATCAAATGATTTCACTCATATGTGGAGTATAAGAACAAAGAAACAAACTGAAGGAACAAAACAGCAGCAGACTCACAGAACCCAAGAACGGACTAATAGTTACCAAAGAGAAAGGGACTGGGGAGGATGGGTGGGAAGGGAGGGAGAAGGGGGAAAAAGAGGCATTACGATTAGCAGATGTAATGTTGGGGAGCACGGGGAGGGCTGTACAACTCAGAGAAGACAAGTAGTGTCTCTATAGCATCTCACTACACTGATTGACAGTGACTGTGTTGGGGTTGGTGGGGGGACCTGATGAAGGGGGTAGTTTAATCACCATAATATTGCACATGTAACTGTAGATTAATGATACCAAAATAAATTATAAAAAAATAAATAAAATAAGTAAAATAAAAGAGGCATCCACCTGAAAAAATAAAATAAAAAATGGGCAGAGGATATGAACAGACACTTCTCCATAGCAGAAATTCAGATGGCCAACAGGCATATGAAAAGATGCTCCACATCGCTAATTATCAGGGAAATGAAAATTAAATCCACCATGAGATATCAGCTCACACAAGTTAGGATGGCCAACATTAGAAAAGACAATGAACAACAAATGCTGGTGAGGGTGCAGAGAACAGGGAATCCTCCTACACTGCTGGTGGGAATGTAAAGTAGTTCAACCATTGTTGGAGGTTCCTCAAAAAACTAAAAATAGAAATACAGTTTGACCCAGGAATTCCACTCCTAGGAATTTACTCTAAGAATGCAGGATCCCAGTTTAAAAAAGTCATTTGCACCCCTATGTTTATTGCAGCACTATTTACAATCACCAAGAAATGGAAACAACCTACGTGTCCATCAGTAGATGAATGGATAAAGAAGATGTGGTACATATACATAATGGAATATTATTCAGCCATAAGAAGAAAACAAATCCTACCATTTGCAACAACGTGGATGGAGTTAGAGGATATTATTTTCCATGAAATAAGCCAGGCAGGGAAAGATAAGTATCAAATGATTTCACTCATCTGTGGAGCATAAGAACAAAGCAAAAACTGAAGGAACAAAATGGCAGTAGACTCACAGAACCCGAGAATGGACTAACAGTTGCCAAAGGGAAAGGGACTGGGAGGGTGGGTGGGAAAGGAGGGAGAAGGGTAATGAGCAGCATTATGATTGGCACACATAATGTAGGGGGGCATGGGGAAGGCAGTATAGCACAGAGAAGACAAGTAGTGTTTCTATAGCATCTTATTACGCTGATGGATATTGGGATATATGTGGTGAGGACTTGGTAATGGGGGGAATCAACTAACCACAATGTTGCTCATGTAATTGTATATTAATGATATCAAAAAAAAGATATAAGTGTTGATTATATCGGAATAATGGATAAGATGCTTAGATTCATAAAAGATGAAAATGGTTTTGATAATAAAATTGTATGAAATACTAGTATGTAGGTGTGTGGAGTGCTCCTAAAAATATAACTGTAAAAATATTATAATTTAGCATATTCTAAGAAGAATCGAGCAAATTGCCTTCTGCATATTCATGGTTGAAAGCAGAGACAAGTTCTGATTCTCCTGCTGCTCCGTCAGACGGAGCTTAGTTGGTTTGTGGTAGGGTTGAGACGAGTCAAACACTTAGTGGTGAAGATGGAAAGATTCCTTCATAGATATTCTTGGGTAACAATGTTAAAGGTATAAATGATCCATTTTTAACACTAATTACACTTTGTATGAAATTTTTATACTGCTCACAGTGTTCAGGTGTCAAATACAAAATGTATATTTTAAATTTGAATCTCAGCCTGATCAGAGAATTGACAGCTAATATGGGAAGAAGTATGACCAGTATGTGTAATATTATGTCAATTAATGGATATTGTATGAGTAGTGGAATTCATACTGTTAGGCCTAGAATGTGCAATCATACATATGGATATTGATGATGTTAGTGGTCATAGTGTTGTTTTTTTAAATTAAAGTATCATTGATATACAATTTTATGATGGTTTCACTAAAACAACACTGGTGTCAACATTCAACTATATTATTAAGTCCTCATCCTCTCTATTGCAGTTACTGTCTTTCAGCGTAGTAAGATGCTATAGAGTCATTATTTCTCTTCTCAGTTCTGTACTGCCTTCCCTGTGAACTCCCTATATTTTAATTGTGAATTATAATGCCACTTAATCCCTTTCTCCTTCCCCACCCACCCTCCTTAACTCCTTCCCTCAGGTAACCACTAATCCCTTCTCAGAGTCTGTGGGTCTGCTGCTGTTTTTTTCCTTCAGTTTTGCTTTGTTTTTATACTCCACAAATGAATGAAGTCATTTGGTATCTGTCTTTCTCTGCCTGGCTTTCTTTACTGAGCATAATACCTTCCAACTCAATTCATGTTGTTGCAAATGAGAGGATTTTGTTTTTTTAATGGTGGAATAATAATCCATTGTGTATATGTACCATGTTTTCTTTATTCAGTCATCTACTGAGGGACACTTAGGATGCTTCCATATTTTGGCTGTTGTAAATAGTGCTGCTATAAACATAGGGGTGCATATTTCTTTTCAAATCATGGATCTTGTTTTCTTGGGGTAAATTCCTAGGAGTGGAATTACTGAGTCAAATGGTATTTCAATTTTTAGGTTTTTGAGGAACCTCCATATATTGTTTTCCACAATGGTTGAACGAGTTTACATTGCCACCAGCAGTAAAGGAGGGTCCCCCTTTCTCTGCATCCTCACCAGCATTTGTTGTTTCTTATCTTTTGGTTGTTGGCCATCCTGACTGGTGTGAAGACATCTCATTGTGGTTTTAATTTCCATTTCACTGATGATTAGTGATGTGGAACATCTTTTCACGTGCCTGTTGACAATCATCTTTCTTCTTTGAAGAAATGTCGGTTCAGATCCTCTGCCCATTTCTTATCAGGTTATTTGTTTTTTGGGTGTTGAGACATGTGAGTTCTTTATATATTTTAGATGTTAACCCCTTATCAGAGAAATCATTTATAAATATATTCTCCCATAGTGTAGGATGCTTTTTTGTTCTACTGATGGTGTCCTTTGTTGTACAGAAGTTCTTTAGTTTGATGTAGTCCCACTTGTTAATTTTTTATTTTGTTTCCCTTGCCCAAGGACATGTGTTCAGGAAAGAGTTGCTTGTGTTTATATTCAAGAGATTTTTGCCTAAGTTTTCTTCTAAGAGTTTTACAGTTCAATGACTTACATTTGTGTCTTTGATCCATTTTGAGTTTACTTTTGTGTATGAAGTTAGACAATAATCCAGTTTCATTCTCTTGCATGTAGCTGTCCAGTTTTGCCAACACCAGTTGTTGAAGAGGCTGTCATTTCCCCATTTTATATCCATGGCTCCTTTATCATATATTAATTTACAATATATGTGTAGGTTTATATCTGGACTCTTTATTGTGTTCCATTAATCTATGGGTCTGTTCTTGTGCCAGTACCAAATTGTTTTTATTACTGTGGCTTTGTAGTAGAGCTTGAAGTTAGGGAGTGTAATCCCCCCAGCTTTGTTCTTTCTTCTCAGTATTGCTTTGGCTCTTTGGGGTCTTTTGTGGTTCCATATGAATTTTAGAACTATTTGTCCTAGTTCATTAAAGAATGTTTTTGGTATTTTGATAGGTATTGCATTGAATCTGTAGATTGTTTTAGGCAGGATGGTCATTTTGACAATATTAATTCTTCCTATCCATGAGCATGGGTTGTATTTCCGTTTATTGGTATCTTATTTAATTTCTCTCATGAGTGTCTTGTAGTTTTCATGGTATAGGTCTTTCACCTCCTTTGTTAGGTTTATTCCTAGGTATTTTATTCTTTTTAATGCAATTTTAAATGGAGTTGTTTTGCTAATTTCTCTTTCTGCCAGGTCATCATTGGTATGTAGGAATGTAACAGATTTCTATGTATTAATTTTGTACCCTGCAACTTTGCTGAATTCAGTTATTCTAGTAGTTTTGGGGTGAATTCTTCAGGGTTTTTTATATACATATCATGTCATCTACAAATAGTGACAGTTTAACTTCTTCCTTACCAATCTGGATGCCTTTTATTTCTTTGTGTTGTCTAATTGCCATGCTAGGACCTCCAGTACTACGTTGAGTAAAAGTGGGAAGAGTGGGCATCTTTGTCTTTTTCCTGAGCTTAGAGGAAAAGCTTTTAGCTTTCCCTTTTAAGTGTGATGTTGGCTGTTAGTTTGTCATATATGGCCTTTATTATGTTGAAGTAGATACCTTCTATATCCATTTTGTTGAGAGTTTTATCATGAATGGATTTTGAAATTTGTCAAATGCTTTTTCAGCATCTATTGAGATGATCGTGTGGTTTTTGTCTTTCTTTTTGTTGATGTGGTGCATGCTATTGATTGATTTTCAAATATTGTACCATTCCTTCATCCCTGTAATAAATCCTACTTGGTCATGATGGATGAGCTTTATGATGTATTTTTAATAAGAATTTAATTCAGTTTGCTAATATTTTGTTGAGTTTTGCATCTATGTTCATCATGGATATTGGTCTGTAATTTTATTTTTTTTCATGTCTCTGGTGTTTTATTAAAGTGATGCTGGTCTCTTATAATGAGTTTGGAAGTATTTCCTCCTCTTTTACTTTCTGGAAAACTTTAAGGAGGATGGGTATTAGGTCTTCTCTAAATATTTGATAAAATTCAGCGGTGAAGCCATCTGGGCCAGTGATTTTGCTCTTAGGTAGTTTTTTGATTACCAATTCGATTTCATTGCTGGTCATTGGACTGTTCATATTTTCTGTTTCTTCTTGGGTCAGTCTTAGAAGGTTGTACTTTTCTAGAAAGTTGTCCATTTCTTCTAGGCTATCCAATTTGTTGGCATATAATTTTTTATAGTATTCTGTAATAATTCTTTGTATTTCCACAGTGTCCATAGTGAGTTTTCCTTTTTCCTTTCCAATTCTGCTTATGTGTGTATACTCTCTCTTTTTCTTGATAATTCTGGCTAAGGGTTTATCTATTTTGTTTATTTTCTCATAGAATGAGCTTCTAGTTTCATTGAATCTTTCTATTGTTTTGTTCTTCTCAATTTTATTTATTTCTGCTCTTATTTTTATTATGTCCCTCTTTCTACGTTGGGCCTCATTTGTTCTTTTTCTAGTTTCATTAATTGTGTCTCATACTGTTCATTTGGGATTGTTCTTGTTTCTTGAGGTAGGCCTGTATTGCTATATACTTTCCTCTTAAAGTGCCTTCATTGTATCCCACAGGTTTTGGGCTTTTGAGTTGTTTTCACTTGTCTCCATATATTGCTTGATCTCTGTTTTTATTTGGCCATTGATCCATTGGTTATTTAGGACCATGTTTTTAGGCCTCCATGTGTTTGTAGGCTTTTTTGTTTCCTTTGCATAATTTATTTCTAGTTTTATACTTTTGTGGTCTGAGAAGATGGTTGATGGAATTTCAGTATTTCTAAATTTATTGAGGTTCTTTTTGTGGCCTAGTATATGATCTATTCCTGAAAATGTTCCATGTGCACTTGAGAAGAATGTGTATTCTGCTGATTGTGGGTGGAGTGTACTGTAGATGTCTGTTAGGTCCATCTGTTCTAATGTGTTGTTCAGTGCCTCTGTCTCCTTACTTATTTTCTTCTGGTTGATCTGTCCTTTGGAGTGAGTGGTGTATTGAAGTCTCCTGAAATGAATGCATTGCATTCTGTTTCCTCTTTTAATTCTGTCAGTATTTGTTTCACATATTTATTTGCTCCTATATTAGGTGCATAGATGTTCATAACGGTTATATCCTCTTGTTGGACTGACCCCTTTATCATTATGTAATGTCCTTCTTTGTCTCTTATTACTTTCTTTGCTTTGAAATCTGTTTTTTATGATATAAGTACTGCTACTCCCGATTTTTTCTCCCTAATATTTGCATGAAATATCTTTCTCCATCCTTTTACTTTTTGTCTGTTTATGTCTTTGGGTTTGAAATGAGTCTCTTGTAGGCAGCGTACAGATGGGCCTTTTTTTTTTTATCCATTCTGCCACTCTGTGTTTTTTGATTGGTGCATTCAGTCCATTTACATTAGGGTGATTATCAGTAGATATGTCCTTGTTGCCATTGTAAGCCTTAGCTTTGTGGTTACCAAAGGATCAAGAAATCTTCTTTACTATTTAACAGTCTATCTTAAATTGCTTATTACTCTGTTTCAAATACCATCTAAAGGTAAATTTTTTCCCTCTGTTGCTTTTTCTTCCTTCTCCACACTTTATATATTAGGTGTCATATTCTGTAGTTCTTGTGTACCTCTTGACTAACTTTTTGAGTAGTTGATTTGATTTTTTATTTTCTTAGTAATTAATTTGTCTACTACCATTAGTATGGGTTTATTTTCTCTGGTAACAGCTATTTAGCCTTAAGAACATTTCCATCTAGAGCAGTGCCTTTAAGAGATCCTGTAGGAATGTTTTGTGGTGTGAATTCCCTCTTTTGCTTATCTGAAAATTGTTTAATAACTGTTTCAAATTTAATTCATAATCTTTCTGGGTACAGTATTCTTGGGTAGAGGCCCTTCTGTTTCATTACATTAGTATATCATGCCACTCCTTCTGGCTACACTGTTTCTGCTAAGAAGTCTGTTCATAGCCTGATGGTGTTTCCTTTATAAGTGATCTTTTTTTCTCTCTCTGACTGCTTTCTATACTCTTCCCTTGGCCTTGGTTTTGTTGTTTTAATTATTATACATCTTGGTGTTGTGTTCCTAGGGTTCCTTCTACTGGGTGATCTTTGTGCTTCCATTACCTGAGTTTCTATGTCCTTCCCCAGATTGGGGAAGTTTTCAGCAATTATTTCCTCAAAGAGACTTTTTATCCCTTTCTCTCTCTTCTTCTTCTGGTTGTCCTTTAATGCAAATTTTGTTCCATTTGGATTGATCACACAGCTTTCTTTTTATTCTTTCATTCCTAGGGATCTTTTTTCCTCTCTGTGCCTCATCTTCCTTTTTTCCTGTTCTTTAATTTCTATTTCATTTACCATCTCCTCTACATCATCTAATCTACTTTTAAAGCCATTCATTGTATGTTTCAGTTCAGATACTGTTTTCTTCAGGTCTGAGTGACTTTTATTCAGGACTTTTATCTCTTTGTTGAAGTTCTCCCTATGATCTTGAATACTTTTTATAAATCTGTGATCAAGTTTATGACTCTTATTTTGTAATATTTATCGAGAAGTTTGGTGATTTCAGTTACACTGAGCCCTCTTTCTGGTGTTTTTTTCTTGCATTTTTGTTTGGACCGAATTCTTCTGCCTTTTCATTTTTTTTTCGTGGTTCTTACTGGATAATCGATTCATGTAGGAGGTGCCATCTGGTGCACAGAAGCTCAATTTCCTGTACATGTTTCCCGGCTGTTGGCATTCAATGTGTGTGGCACTTTTCTGCCTTGCTTGCAGTGATTTGATTTCACCTGGGCTGTGTGGGCCATCAGCTGATCATGGGAGTGGGCAGAATACACCCTGGAACTGCCTTGGGCAGAGTTGCCCTCTCTTTTGCCTGCTACAATGGCGGGGATGCAGGTGAGCTGGACTGTCACCTGCTGGGAGGAAAGAGCTTCCAGGTCTGGCTCATGTACACAGCTCTCCTGCTGGCCCAAACTAGGGCTGAGCAGACTGGCAGTTCTTCCTGTCTACTTGGAAACAAAGTTTGATTTCACCACTGGCTGGCAGGTTGCATGCCACTGCAAGGAGCCTCTGGGCTGTGTTTTAGGCTAGGAGGATGGAGCATCTGAAGCTCCTGAGGGCTCCCAAACTGTTGAGCTCAGGGCAGGTTGTGGAGGTATTGTCCACCTGACCTTTCTCTTAAACAGAGCACTGTGCAATCCTTGCCCTTTTGGTGCCCCTTCACTCTGAGATGTCTCTCAAACTGCTCACTCTGCTTTCTTTCTCACAGGAGTCTATAAAGTGTGCCTGTTCTCTACAGGCAACTGGGATCTTAGCCTCCCCAAGTGTTCCTCCTGTCTCTGTTGTCCAGCCCCACCAATCACCAGCACATCATGCAATGTTGGCTCATGTTCTCAGAACATATCTCCAGGGCCAGGTGTTCAGCAGTCCTGGGCTTCTACTTGTTCCCTCATCTACTTGTTCCACCTATGGGCCAGGGTCAGGGGAGGGCTTGGGTCTCACCAGATCGTGTCTGCCACTTCACCCTTTTCTGTAGGGTCTTCTCTTCTTCCCTAGAGATAGGTAATCAGTTCTTCAGTCTTCAGGTTGCTTTCAAGCCTAGTTGTATTTGCTTTATTTTAATTTTCTATGTGATTTTGGAAGGAGTTTTTCTTGCCTTCCTACACTGCCATTTTGTTCCCGAATTCCCCATATTGGTTCTTTAATAAATAGTTTGGCAGTGTTGATGATAGACTGTAATAGCCCGTAGGGGCAGATGATATTTTGTCCTTTACAAAGTTGCATATAGTGCCATACTTTTCACTCAATTAGTTTAAGGAATGCTATGGCAAGTAGAATACAGATAATTAATAAAAAGATATTAATTATGAATATACTGTTAAGAAGAAGTGAACCTCTGGCAATAACTTTAAGTTTTACCCAATTACTGGGCTCTGCTACTCCAACAAACCCTTTTCTTTGGCATGACTGGGTATAAATTAGATTAAGATTACATCATCTAGTAGTTTGAAGGTACTTATTTCTCTCACCTTTCATACTGGGACAAATGTAGAATAGACAGAAACTGATATGGATTATTTGATCTGAATTCAGAAAGTGTAGAACTTTAATTGTTCCAACAAACAAAACATTAGTAGCTGTTACATCATTAGGATGTCCTGACCCAACATCTGATCAATATTTTGGATCAATAAGTGATGACATATTTTAACTAGTTGGTCTAGATTTCAATCACTTGGAAGTTATTTTTTTCTGAGATTACTCCAGCTAAAACTGTTAGTCCACTTAAAGCATTATTAACCCTTAAATTTAGTTAGCTTGTTTGTTCTTTTGGGCTAGTTAATTAATGCTCCATAGGGTCTTCTTGTCTTATGTCATTCCCACCACTTCGTCGGAAGGTCAGTTTCACTGATTAAAAGTGAGACAGTAAAACCCTTGTGTGGCCATTCATGCAAGTCCTTGTTGAAAGAACAAATGATTATGCTATCTTTTCATGGTCAGGTTACCACAGCCATTAAACAGATGTCACAGAGCAGCCAGTCTAGAAATCCTAGAGGTGGTGATTTTGGTAAACAGGTGGGGTTTGTGTTTACCAAGTTCCTTTACTTATTATCTTAAATTCATACTTGTGTTGGTTAACAGTTGATTTAATAATTATTGGGTTGGATTTGTTAACAGTGGTAGTGTTCTAAGCTTATGCAAGGAAAAATAATTCTTATTTATTAACAGTATTGCTTCTACTAAGTAATAGATTAATCCAGTTTTTTTGTTAGAATTAAGATAAATATATTGTTGAAGTTTAATGCTTTCTTAACTGGTGCTGTTTTTAGGCCAACTATGGTGTTGTTTATACTTACTGTACTCTGTGAAGAAGGTTCTATAACGCCGAACCTTACTTAGATTAGAATTTACATTTGCATTATTTTTAGGTAAATTTAAAGTTGAATTAAAACTATGTTCTGTATAACCAGTTGTCACCAGTTTCAATAAGCTTCTACCTATAAATCTTTTATTTTGCTACATAGGTGAATTTGTTCTTTGAAACTCTTCCTAGGTAGCTCATCTGGTTTGGGGACATATAACTTGGGTTCTCTTTTTTAAATTGTTCTAGTTAAATCATTATGCAAAAGGCAAAAGGGGTAACCTACCATTTAGTACTCTTAATATTCCTTTCATCATTCCTCAGTACTTTCTGTATAGTGCCAATTAAAATCTATCTGCTATACTTTTCTTTTTAAGTAAATGTTTTGTTTATTTATGATTATTGAGTTTGGTATGTTTGGGCTAGCTTTGGTTCAAAGTGGTCATTTAATCCTCTGAGTGTAATAAACTAAGTGCTTAATTTATGCTACACTTTGATTTGACCAAGCACGCTTTCCAGTATGCTTAGTTTGTTGTGGCTTGACTCCTCTTATATATTTAATAATAGGTTTTGTAAGTTTTGATATTTGAGGAAGATGATGGGTGGCATGCACATGCTTCAGGGTTTAATTCAATTAAGCCCTCTATTCTTATTTACAACTATATTCTCCTGTCGTTTTTGGTTTCATAAAAGCTTTCACATAAAATCTATGTTCTTTGAATAGGAAATTAACCCATTTCTTTCCATCCCATAAGCTACACTTTGACCCAACATTTTTATGTTTTATGTTTGTGCTTACTATAATTTCTTTTTAGGGCTTGTTGAAGATGGCAGTATATAGTGTGTGTTAGCAAGAGTTCTTAAGGTGTATTGGGGTTTATTGATTATGGAACAGGTGCCTCTAGAGGGATATAAAGCCCAGCTAAGCCCTTTGAATTTTAGACTGGTGCTAGTAGTCCTCTGGTGAATAATTTTGTTATAATCATTTGGGTTTAGAGCTAAGCAAAGGGGGATCTAATCCCAATTTGGTTCTTAGTAATCAGGAATCAGAATTAGTCAGAAATATTAAAGTCACTTTTGTAGTTTATTTTTAGCTGTAGCTTTTTGCAACCTAATTAAAATTTAACTTTAAGAACACCTGTAACACACTATATGCCAAAGCTTTATTTGGGTTAATTATATGACCATGGTGGGAAGCATGAAATTTATCAACCCTAATTAATATAACTTAATCAAACTTTTGTTTATGGCTTAATTTTTATTACTGCTGCTTTCTGTGGGGGTGTGGTTAAGCAAAGCTTTTTGAGCAACTTTTTAGTGTACTTGATCCCTGCTCCTTTGAATCATTAAATTTAGAGGGCATTCCCACTGGGCTGCAGATACTTGCATGTATAATTTTATTAAAAATTAATAGAAAGGCTGGGACCAAACCTATGTGTTTATGGAGTTAGTAAACTCATCTATGCATTTCAGTGCTTTGTTTTAATTATTAAGCTACATTAATAAATTGGACCTAGGGAGATATCTGTCCATGAGGAATTTATGGATTTAAGTGATATGTTGGCATTAGAATGATGCTTAAAACTGAACAATTTTTTCTAGTTTTTTAAGGTTAACAATTATGGGTATTTTTATTTTAGAGCTTAAAGATACTTTAGTTTTAATTTTAATCAAAGAAAATGTCAGATCTAGGGACATACCTCTCCATGGACATTTTATGAATTTAAATTGGATGTTGGTATCAGTGGAAAAAACTTAAATTGTTTTCTAATCTATTAAGGCTGAGAATATGAACATAATATGTATATTTGGTTAGGTGTGTCTTCAGTCATAATTAAAGTATTGGTATGAGATGGGAAATCAGGCTTTGTTATATATTGTTTTTTGGGTTTGGCAAAACTTATATACAGTATAAGGTTTATTGGGGGGCAAAGGGTTTGTTAAGCTAATTATTTACTCGAGTACATGTTACATCTACAATTGTTCTACATAACCATTGATGATTGAATAACACCTTATGGTTGATGATGTTGGTAAATAATATTCAATATAAGTAAGCTCAGCTACAAGTTATTTGACTGTTTAAAGTCTCTGATGACTATAGCTGAATCACAGCATCTTCCCCACCCCAAATTAAAAAACACTAGATGTATGCAGCACAGTTAAGTGGAAGCATGGGCTGATTAGTCATTAGCCCATCAAGATGTCTTATTTAAGAGGGAAGAGTTGGCAATATTAGGTGAAATGGTGCTGAAGTAAGGACCATGTACTATATATAGGTCATTTCTAGAAACCTTAACATTGTAGGCCCAGAACAAGAAAGGAAATATTTGTGGATGGGTTGCAGATTTCTTGAAGTTGGCGAGCAAGTATTGTTATTGGTTATGATAAGTATGTTGTCTGGAGATTATTTGACTTAATGGGGGTGTCTGATCAATAATACGTCCCATATAATAATCATGCATATTCTTTCATGGATATTCATGATGTAAGATTGGTATGTGTGATAAATCACATCAGATATGATGTAATAATGGCTTAATGTACATGCTAATATGTATGGGGTAAATCATTAATGCATATATGTGATAGACCACTGAATGCATGAAGTGCATAACAATGGAATACCTTAGAATTTGTTGTTAATACTAACATAGCACATGACAATGTTTCACTGTCGATGTATTTTCAAGGAGTAGTTTAAGTAGAATCTCAGCTTTGGGTGATGATGGTGGAGCTGGAACATCTCCCTTGAGTCCTAGGGAGAAGTATTCCTTTCGTTTTCTGGTTTACTAACACAGAGTAGTGAATGTACTACAAAGGCCTTTGCTTATAGATTATTTTTAATAATGCTTGTGAGAGGCTTAAGTACAAGAAGAGATAATATAAAACTGATGCTAGCTGACTGAAAATGGTGAATGAATGTTCCATTGGCTGTCCTCCAATTCATGTTAGTGTTAGTAGCTCTGCTGCTAGTAATCAGAATAGGCATTGACTAAAGGTTTGGAATTTGTCCTTTGTTATTTTGATGTATGAAGCATTAGAATGATTGCTAGAATTAGAATTGAGAAAATTAGGGTTAATACACAACCTCATATCTTCGGAATGGACTGTAGAATTGTGTGGGCAAATAAACATCATTCCAGCTTGATGTGGGTGAGAGTATTGAGGGGGTCGACCAGGACATAGTTGTTTGGTTTTCCTAAAAGTCCAGGTGAAAACACGACTGAGATGGAATATTAGGAATAAGAATTTTAGGATGTCTTTAATTGTGTAATATGGATGGAATGGAATTTTGTTCATGTCAGATGAGATTCCTAATGCGTTATTGAATCTTTTTATATGAAGAAACAATAGATGAACAATCAGTAGGGCTGATATTATGAATGGGTGGAGAAAGTAAAAGGTGAAGATTTTGGTGAGAGTGGCTTTGTCAACTGAAAATTGCGTCAGATTCATTATACCAGGCTTATGTCCATATGGCTGAAAGGAGATTTGTAATGACTATTGTACTGCAGAAAGATATTTGGCTTCATGGTGGGGTATGACTTATGAATGCTGTGCCTATTAACATGAATAACGAAATGATCTGATATTGTGTATTTCTAGGAAAGTATAAGATACATAGTATATGCCTCACCCTACAGGAATGAATAAGCAGATAAAAAATATGATTGATCCCATGGCATTTAGATATTGGATAATTCATCCACAATTTACATCTCAGCAAATATGGGTTATGGATGAAAAGGAAGTTATTGTGTCTGATGTATAGTGTATGTCTAGGAATAGTCCTGTTGGAATTTATTAAACTAAGTAGATGCCTAAAAGGGAACCAAAGTTTCATCAGGATGAGATATTTGATGAGACTGGTGAACCAACAAATGAGTTGTTTATAATCTTGATTAGTGGGCGAGATTTTTGGATGTTGGTCATTAATGTCCTTATAGTTGAAATATAGTGGTGATTTTTTATGTCCACTGGTCATGGTTAAATTCCACATGAGAATCATTATATATATAGTATATATTTTAAGTACTATTTTGTGATCAGTTTTGTAAGTTTCTCATAAACCTTCACCTATTAAAGGTGGATTAAGTTTGACTGTAAGTGGTTGTCTTGCCAATGGGTTTCAGCCCCAGGCAAGCTCACTATGGAGTCAATGAGAGCAAAGAAATGACAGTGGAACATTCTTGGGGTGAAAGTGTTTATACCCAACTTTATTTCCATGGTGGCAGGTCAATAACTAGAATCTTGTTCATTTAGAGTGAGTCTGCATGCAGCAAGCTGGGCTCTGCCTTGGGGCCTCTCTACCTGCGCAGCCCTCTCAGTCTGTCCTCAGCACTGCCACCACTCTAGCCTTTGCTCTCTGTTTTCCTGCAACCTTGCAGCCTTGCCACCATGTCTCCCAGAGCTCTTGGCTGAGCTCTTTATATACAGTCGATAGCGACATATTGCCCACATGTGTGTAGTAAGCAAGCTGACTACGACCAGGTGAGAATACTGGCCATAGGAAACTTCACTTTATCCACACTCCACCCCTCCAGAATTCTCACCTCTCAGTCTATGTGCCCTCAATCCTCTGCAATGGTCCCTGTGGAAGAACCATGGGTGAGCCTTAAAAGACAATACCCACCTTCGCCAGCTTCTCCAACACAAAGTCTTGCAGACACACAGGCCATTCTTGTTGCTTTCTCTCTGGCTTCTGCTTCATCCTCAGTGGCCAGAACAGCTGCTCCAGTCTCAGTTGTTGCCACAGCTTCAGTCATCCATTTCTTTCTGTCTGTTCTTGCTTTTTCAAATCAACCCACATCTGGGTCCTTGTGACCTTCATGTGGCCCTTTAAATTCTTCCTTCAAGAAGCAGACTGTATTTCCTTTTGTGCTTGAGCCTGAGGACAGAAGCAGAGCATGGCGTGCTCCACAACCTGAGGAGGGGGCTGCATCTCTCCTGGAAGAACAACCCATGGTTGTCGAGTCCTTTGGGCTTTTCACCAGCTTTCAACCAGGTGGAGTTTCAACTGAGGAGGGGCTGATGCCTCTGGCATTGGCAGGGCCTCCACCCCCACCTGTTCGTCAAACCTCTGCTCCTCCATTTCTGGGGCTGACGGCTCCACTACACCCTTCACCTGCCCCAAGGCACCTGGCAGCCTGCACTCTTGTGCCACTCCTTCTTGGGCTGCTTCTTCTCAGGCCACCACGACATCCCTTACCGTTTCCACAGCACTTCACAGTGACACCATTTCAGTCACCAACAAATTTTCTTTCTCTTGGGGTGGAGCCCAGTCCTCCACCCTTCCCAGTACCACATGTCCACTGGGGGACACTTGAATGTCTCCCCATCCTTAGGTGCAGCCCGCTGAAGCACTCCTCCCACGAAGGCAGCCTGTTCTTTTCCTTGGTCAACAATGAATCCTGCCAACTATGCCAATTGTCTGGCCAGTGGGTTTCAGCCCCAGGCAAATTCACTATGGATTCAGTGAGACCAAAGAAATGACAGTGAAACACTCTTGCAGTGAAAGGACTTATCCCCAAGCTTATTCCCATGGTGGCAGGTCAGTCACTAGAATCCTGTCCACTCACAGTGAGTCTGCATGCAGCCAGCCAGTCTCTGCCTCTGAGCCTCTCTACCCCCACCGCTGTCTGAGTCTCTGTCCTTGGTGCTGTCACCATTCCAGCCTCTGCTTTCTGCTTTCCTGCAGCCTTGCAGCCGTGCCACCATGTCACCCAGAGCACCTGGTGGAGCTCTTTATATAGAGTCAATAACCATGTATTGCCCACACATGTGTAGTGGGTGAGCTGACCAGGACCAGGTGAGGATCCTGGCCATAGGAACCTTCACTTTATCCACAGTGGTAAAATTGGTTGTGGTATTATAATGAATTTTGGTGGGCCTTTTTTAGGTTTAATTTTTTTTTAATTGGGGGGAATGTTGGTGGTTTTTAGATATATAATGGCCACTGAATGATTGTCTGAGGTTCAAGTTCCTAATATAATGTCTTGGAAATGTTTGGTAGTCTTGTGTTTTAAAGTTATGGTAGTTTTATGTCTTAAAAACTCTGGTGGAAGTTGTATTTAAATTCAGTGGATTAGGGGACTGAGTAATCTGTGATAGAGATAGTGTATTTTGTTTTTTTTGTTTTTGTTTTTAGTGAGGCTGTAGGGATCACTGCATTATATAGTCACAGAGCTTTTGTGGTAATTGTGCTTGGTTGATCATTGTTTATTGGTGTTATGGTTATTCTGGAGTTTGTGGAAATTAAATAGGAGTAGGTTTAGGATTAATGTGATGAGGGAAAAGAAAAAAGTAGATATTTTGGTCAGAAATTAATGTGGGAGTTTTTATTTGGAAGTAGGAAATGGGTTTTCATAATGTTTTCTAGTCAAGTCAAGTCAAAGAGCAATGGTGCTGATTTCTGACTTGCAGATAAATTCAAGAATTTTAAGTGTGTATCAGTAGTTGGAATATAACCAAGAAGGCATGAGAATTTGAATAGGTTTGAAGGATGCTCAAATTTTAGATTTTTATAAGGTTGAACTGAAATGCCAGAATAAATCCTAAAATCATGGCAAAGGCTTTTAGTTTAAGATAATAAGACATGGTTACCTGTGGGATCATTGTTGGAATAACAATATTGCAAATTAAGAATCTAGCAAAGATACTCCCTATTAAAAGACATTTAATGGAATTAATTATGATGGGGTTGTTTTCACTAATTACAATTAAAGTAGAAAAGCAGGGCTGTTCTAGGAGTGGGAAGAAAATAATTCGGGTGTGGTGGACAGCTGTTAGGAAAGTGGCAAGGAGAGTTATTAGTAGGGCTCAGGGATGGTATACGACTTGTTATTGGTATTGAAATTAAGTCTTTAGAGTAAAAGTCTGTGAGGGAGGGTGTTTCTGTTAATGCTAGGCTTGCAATGATGGAGAAAATGGTGGGGCAGGGTATTGCTTTAAATAAACTGCCTCTTTTTTGGATATCTTGTTCATCATTTAGATTATGAATAATGGATCCAGAACATATAAACAGCATAGCTTTGAAGAATGCTTGTGTACTGATGTGGAGAAATGCTCACTATGATTGATTAAAGCCAATAGTTACTGTTTTTAGAACTAATTGGATTAATTTTAAAAAATATTTTGATTGCTGTAAATAATGTAGTGATAGCTCCTTGGCAGATGAAAATACTGATCGTTTGAATAGTTTCATTTGCTCTTAGTCCGTGGAAAGAGATTAGCAGGAAGACACCTGCTACAATAATTGTACTTGAATGAAGTTGGGTTGAAATGGATGTGGCTTATATGACTGAGAAGCCCCCATGTGAATCTCAAATTGGTCACATTTGCCAGTCACAGCTAAAAGAAGCCCAATTAAAGGAAGATTAATGTTGAATATAAAAATTTGAAAGCCTCATGAGTTTAGGTTAAATAGGAATCATGCTATTGATATAATGAATCTATTGTCTTCAGTGCAGTTTTATAGAATTGCTCAGTTGGTGGCAGTTAGCATCACCCAGTTAGTAGGAAGGACCTAATTCCTACTCCCTCTAATGATGAAACGTTGGGAGAAGTTGATGGTAACTAAGATTAGTATAGTAATAAGTAGTATAAGTATTTGAAAAATCAGTTTGGATCTGAGTATGTATACCATGGAGAATTCTATAATTTATCATGTGAAGAAAAGTGCTACTGGCATAATATTGAGAAATAGTCCAATTTAAAGCGAAGTGATAGGGTTTGAATGGTTATTCAGTGTCAGTTTGAAACAATTCTATCTCTGCCTGATAAATGAATGCTGTGGGAATTAGGGTGGTGATGAAGGCTTATGAGATGATAGCTTTTACATAGTATGGATATAGATCGTTTTTGTAGATGTCAGAAGTAGTTATTGTGATTCATAAGGTTACCATGAATAGTGAAATTAGAGGTAAATAGATTGATTTTATTTGGAGTTGTACTAATTTTTTGGTTCCTAAGACCAATGGATTTTCAAAGTTTAAAAAGTCGTATATAAAGGCATGCATTAGCAGCTTTTGCATACTTTCTGGGTAGATTCACAGTCTAATGTTTTTATTAAGCTATTTATAGTGGACAGGCCCTGAAATAATTTTTGGGTTAAGTGATAAAAGTAGAAGGGGTAATAAATGTAGGGCTATGAGAGCATTTTGTTGTGTAGATGATGGTTTAATATTGATGTAATATGTATATTTACCTGTTTGTTATGATTAACATATAAAAGGAACAGAGGGTAGCAATGATTCTTACTAAAATAATGGTAATGTTGGACCATGAGAATGATATTACTACAAATAGATTTCCAATGAACTATTTGTTGGGGATGAGGCCAAGTGGATAAGGCTTGCTAAAAATCATCATGCCACTGTTAGTGGAAGGAGTGTCTGTATTCAGTGAGCTAGTATTGTAGCTTGGCTGTAAATTTGTTTGTAGTTTGAATTTGCTATGCAAAATAGTATTGAAAATGTAAGGCCGTGGACAATTTTTAAGGCTGTAGGTCCATATAACTTCATATATTATTTTACATTCTTGCCCTTAACAAGAATTTTCAGGACACTTATTGGCTTTTGACAAGTATTTTATTTCCAGACAATTGACCATGTGTACTTACCATATTCCCAACATTATCTGTTCTTCTGTTATATTAGCAGGGGTTTTTGCATGAAAATAAGATTTCATTTATACCTTTCTCTTCTGAGGATATAATGTTTTCTATGGCTGTGAGGCTCCAAATGGAGGACTTGCCTTTCTTCAAGTTGGTAACAATACAAGAAACACTTGCGATAAAATTTCTCTTCAAATGTTCATCCAATTATTTAAAGAAAGGATAGTTGTATAGGCTGGAGGAGGAGATACTCATCAAATTTTCTATCTCAAGTGCTACAACAGCTACACTGGGCATATTTTCCAGGATCTAAAGAATTTAAGTTTTCCTGTGTTCAGAGATAGGAAAAGCCCTGTCATTCCCTTTCAGATTGAGTTTTAAGTGAATGTTTTCTCAAATTACTTCACTACCTTTTAACTTTTGGTTATGTTTTTCTCTCTAGCCAGCAGTCTCCCTTTCCATAGCTGTAATGATTCAGAGGCAATTTCACTTTTCTTTTCCCTCCTGTGATAACATTCCCCAAGTACCTATTTCAACAAACTTCAGGAATGTTTAAAGCATTCTGGTGTTCTTCTGCTTAGGGTTGTTCCTTGTAGTTTGACTTCTAATGCATCTACTTTCTACTCTTTATTGAAACTTTTGGTTCCAGTTTGGCTTTTATATATTGGCTCATGCAAGATGACAGTACAGAATCAGTTGTTCAATTTCCACTGTGTTGATTAAACTGTATTACTGTTTATTGCATCTTACCCTTGTATTAAAGTGGGAAGAAAATAGAAAAGTAAACAGCTAATGAAGTGTAACTGAAATAAAGGAGGACATTTTGCATTATGAATGTGGTGGATTTTAGCCTCAATCTTTCTCAATTATGAAGAAGAAACATAAATTAAAAAAACATTTGGAATGTTGGAAACATATCGTAAGAGATTGTGCCCAAAATAATAGAGATCGTACACTGCTCTTTGCAGCACAGAGCCCTTTCTAGCTACTGTTAATGCAGTTTCATTGTCAGACATTTGCAGATTTGGTTTGAACACATTTTCAGGAAAAAAATACCCTTACAATGGAATTCAGCTCTTAACGTTTATTGACTATTTAGTTGACTATAGCCCACTAACCTGTCTGTAAGGCAAAGTCTTAGAATTTATTGTCCAAAACAGCTTGGTTGGTGTTTATTAAGCAAGAACTGTGTGTCCAAAACTATGATCTCCAGGCTCCAAAGTATGAATGGGAATATCACGAGTGGCCAAACAGGTCGTTATTGGATAATCTGGATCATGGGTCTCTTTTTCAAAACTGTCACTTCCATATTCTTGGTTACCATTCCACACCGCCTTTCACTTATTAGTCCTCATGAGGATGCTACAAGGAGAGCAAAATATTTCCCACAGGGAAGCAATTGCCATCATTTTCTCTTAAAATCTTTTTATAGTACATGGGGAAAAAAAAAACCTAGAAATATTTCCATCAACCTACAAGTAGACTGCATAGGTCACCATAACTTTGTGTGAGTGTGTTGTTCTGTTTTGTTTTTTGGTATCAAAATGACATAGGGTCATCCTAAGAGAAAATTTGAGTCATATACAAAATTGTAAAGCAAAAATTATCCAAAATATCAGTGTTAATAGTTTTATTTCCTTCCAGACATGTCTATTTGTATGTATGCATATAGAAACATAGTTATATAGAAATGTTTTTAAAATTGAATTTGTTTACTTGAATTTGGCAGAAAAAGAAAAACATTTAAAATGTAAAAATTAATGAATCTTAGATATTTCCTTTAAAAAAATTAATTCCTTTAAGTTTCCTATATGAATAAAGACTATTAAATGCTTAGTGTCACTATGTGATTTTTTTTAAACTAATTCTTTCAGTTGTAGGTAGCATCAATGTATTCCCTACTTTGCAGGAAATGTGATTAACATCCTTAAATTTTCTCCTGCTTCTCCACCCCACATCTTCCAGTATTTGTTATAATATTTAAAACCGTTAGTTTATAAAGTCTGCCATCTGTTCTGCAACCACAATTTCCCAGATGTTCAGTCATAGAAAAATATTTACTGGATTTAATGCTCATCCCCAGTCCCTTTATTATGCATTTTCAATTTTTTTACTATTTAAAATTGATCTCCTGGTTTGATGGATTTCAAGTTTTATTTCCTTCCTTCTAGAAGAATTCATGGGCACTTTGTAATCCTATCATGCCACCTTTATATTTGATAAGTTGAATGGGTAGAATGTTCTTGGGTGAGACATTTTTTTTCCTTTCAGAGGTTTCTGTTCATACTTCCTTAATCTTGTACCACTGAATGTGGTTCTAGAGAAGTCTGAGGCCTTTTTCTTCTTGTTAGTGATTTGTTTTCCTTGCCTGAGCACTTAAAGAATTTTGTATTTTATTCATGAAGTTGATAATTTACCTGTTGCATACCCCAGTGTTGCTCAAATACATACAATTCTGTTGTACAACATACTCTTTTGACATGTTAATTAAAAAGTTAATTTCAGGGAAAAGTTTCCTGCAAAATAAACATAGATCTTTTTTTCCCCATATATTTCATCTATTTCCTAATTGCTTTAGCTTTTGTCCTTTTTCTCTGCATACACTAATTCATCTCAGTCTTATATCTATAATGTTACTTACATTTTCAGACATGCTCATATTTAAAACTTTTTTTTCTGATTTATTACTTCAGTAATGGAGTTACTTCAAATAGTTCCCTAGCTTTGCAATCTCACTTTTATTTAATAGTGCAATTCTGTTTTAATCAAGTAACATTTGATGGCTTTTTAAACTTTGTAAATTTCTTTTAAAAATCTTCTCTTTTAAAGTTTCATAATTTTAAACCCTTGCTTAAATGTACTTCCTTTCTTTGGTTTATGTTTTTCTTCCAAACTGAGTCTTTCATCTGTATTTTGTGCTTTACATTTCCTTTCTGCCTCGTTCTTTCTCCTATCTCCTTTTTCTCTACTTCTCACTCTTATAAAATTTTCCTCCCTTCCTCACCAACCCCTTCTGAATCCCATTTTTCTTTATATGCAGGCCTAGTAGGTCTCCACCTACTGGGTCTCTGCCTTCTCCCGTAACCAAGAACCCTGATTCAAGATGGATATGTACGATAAGCTTAGGTACTAAGTATATATATTCCCCTTGTTTCCTGGGATACTGTGTCTTAATATTTGGTGCTGGTTTCCTTAAGGCTATGAATATTTTCTGTTTTGTCCCCATTATGCCTGGTACAGCAGCAGACCACTAAGAAAGTAGACCTGTAAACTCATAGAAATTGTTTGTTTAAAAAAAAAAAGGATGCTCCTCCTTGAAATATTTCCTTTGTTTTTTTTATTCTAGATTTTTAATTAAAAGCTGAAAGAAAAGAGTTTAAAGGTGTGGGTTGGTGGAAGAGAAACCTTTTTATTTTCTCTACTTTCAAGCAATATGTATTGTTGCCGACATTTTCATCTTGAAAGATCATTAGGAATATTTTTTTTGGAAAAAGGTGAGCAGTGCATTCTTCATAGAAGAAATAGCACATGTGAAATCAGAGTAGTGAAACAGGGTAGATTGCGAAAACTAGATGCCAAGAAAAAATATTTCTTAGACAGCCTTGGCAGTCACTTGCACCTGAATCTTTCAGGATGCATGTTAAAAATGCAAATGCGGGAGCCCCCATCTTGGACCTATTCAGTCTTGAGAGCAGGATATGTTGGCTATGTTTTTGCATAAAGCATCAGGTTCAGGTGAGAGTGGTTTTTATATATGTTCAGGTTGGGAACCACTGCACCAGACTTCTGAGACTGTATGCAGTGTCTTAGCCAGATTATAAAGAGGTTAGTTTGGCACGGTGAGAAATGTGTCCTTTGTCCTGGGGCTACAGAAATCTGTGGAGAGGTCTCAACAGATAGAGGTTCTCATCTGGTTTGCCCTTTGAAAGATCACTGAGCAGGATGTGCAGAGGAGGGCTGGGGGCTTCTCTTAGGCTTTCAGGCCTTGGATGTTTCTGTTGCTTCTTTTCCCTTATATTTAAAATACATGCATAGTACCTAAATACATATTTTATAATAAAATATTTTGAAGAATGTGTTATTCAATTTCCAATGGCATAATAGATATCGGACAAGAAATGAATGGGCTTGAATAGCATAGGAGTAGAGAGCAGAATCTCAGGCACAACAAAGAAGAATTATTTAAAATAATCCTTAAACTAGTTTAATATCACCACTGCTGTGAGCCCATCCATCTTAGGTGGAGAAATACTATGGAAGTTGTCTAAGTGAAAAAGTCAGAAGTTAGAATGGGAACAAAGGATCGCCAAACTGAAGTTAAGAAATTTTCTAAAATTTAGTAGCAAACATGAGCTGAGGATTATACAAACAGGAAAAATATAAAGCCCCTATTGGGTGCCTAATACTTCTTTGCTAATTGGCAGCTGATTCACTTCCTTCAAAGACTAATTGTATTTGTTCCTCTCCAAGCTGGAGACAAGTTCATCAAGACAAAAACAGGAACAGTTTTAAGGGCAATCAAGCTACAGAAGTATGACACTGCGTTGCCAGGGAATATCAAGTTAGTGTGGCCGCTAGGTTGTAAGATGTAAAACCATGCTTTCTCATCCTCATCTAAACAAAACATGTTGCTAATACATTAATCATGAATTTGTATTCTTTGGGGATCAGGAATGTTGAGAGAGCGTTATTTGGATTAGTAATCATTCATAATCCACTTGAACCCTCTTCATAAAGTTAACTCTTATTTAGATGTCAAATGCAGTTCTTTCTCTTTTTCTACAATCAAAAATTGATAGTCTGCTTCTCTGCGCTATTAGCTCTGGCACCATGAGTGCCACTGTTTTGATGCGACTGCTTTGTCTTTCCCTAAGAACTCATTGATTCATTGTCAGTATGATCTATTTTCTCTTTTTCCTAAATCATCTTAGAAATAGCTCTTGCCAAATATATAGGCACTGCAGATTGTACTAACCATGCAGAGATTGTCTCCCAGCAGTAAAACAACTGAATTAGCAACTCAAATACTTGAAAAATCCAATGTTTACCTGTAGTCAAATTAAGCTGTTGACTCCAAACATTACTGTACAAGAGGAAGTTAAAAGTAACAGGAAAGAAGGAAAATATCTGGGTGTGAAGGTTGGAAGCTAAATCTAAAAATTAGCGTGTGATGTTTGTGAAATCTCTTTTTCCTAGACGAAGCTCTTGTAATTTTAAATGACATTTCAGTTTATACAGAATTACAATTGAACTAATGGTAAAAATTTGGGGTAGGAAGAATACGAAATGGCACATTATGTACATGTTCACTGCTATGAGTATTAACAGTGAATTTAATACAAAAATGACAAAATAGACTATGAGTAATAAAGCAAAGTCAAATAGAACAAAGAAATAATTTCAGCATCAGAAGCATCTTTTTATGAAAAAGCTTACTGCATTGGGAAACAGACTGGATGTGGAAAAGGCTCCCCTATGTGTGTCTGTTGAAATCAAATTCATATTGGGGCCCTTTCCTCCTTCACTTTACACTTGAAGTAGCAGAGATGTATTCCCAGTCACAGAGCTGCTTACTTTTCACACATTCCATAATTGAGTCTTTATTCATTCTTTGTAGGCTTACTTCTAATTGCAGAGGGACTCTCAGTCATTTTATGGAGACCTAAGGAAGAAACTGTGCATCCAATTGAATTGAGCAAAATGTGCAGTGACAGGAAAATTAAGTGGAAGAATTAGACATAAAATTGATAGCACATTTTATTAGTGCTGCACATACACTCAGTCTTTAGGTCACCATACAAATGACAAACTTAATGAGCAACAGCACGCAAGTTTGGGAAAACAGAATAATTGGCTGCTTGAACTGCTTCCTCTGGTGCACATGCACACCTTTGGACAAAAAGGTGATATTTTCCAGGGAAGGCTGGATTTTGAAGTGAAAGCACCATCTTTATCCTTCAATGTATGAGATGTTGCCGTCTCTGCATGAAAATCTATGTGTTGTTAAGGTCCAGACTGTGACTCTGCTGTGGCCTCAGGTTAAGCAATCAGTCTGAAACAGTCTCTTTTTGTGATTCCTGTGATCTGCCTTCAGTGGTAAGGTGTTCTGCAGCTTCCATTCCCACAAATCTGAGAATAAAATAAGGTTAACACTTACTGCTCTTTCTTAAAGACACAGATGGAATGAGTATTTCTTTTATTTGCTCATTTATTGCACATATATATGTTTATTGCTGAAGACTAGGGATGCAGACACGAAGACTTGTCCTCAAGTTGCTCACAGTCTAACAAGAGTGACTAAATTCTGAAACGCACATAGCGTGATAAAGGCAAACACAGGACCAAAGAGTACAAGGACTACTGCTTACTTTGGCCTGCTTTGTTGAGGCCAACTGACTATGCAGGAATTTGACTCTATTTATTCCTTTTTGCTTTTGTTTGTTTCTTAAACAACTTTATCTAACCCCTCTTTTGTGAAATGACGCTTTAAGGCTAAGTTGGAGTTACTAGGGAGCTTAAGACTACCTGTGCCCTACGCCAAAGATAAAAGGCACTAGATGAAAAGTCAAATCATACAGGTCATAGGAATGCATGTAAAGATATCTGAGCCGGCCTAGTTCTGTTGGAGACATTCCATTCTTTTTCTACTTATTTAGTAGGCAGTCAGAATGGCATATTAGCTGAATTCATATTTTCCAGTTAAAAGCCATTATAGTCCTGAGCATAACTGAATAACTGTTAGATTTTCCCAATTAAAAAAACCTATGAAACTGGACAGAATATAAGGCAGTTCTTTTCAGGCACTGCTCACTAGGCCACAAAGAAATGTGAGCACTGAGGGAAAGCGGATATTGGGTGAGAGTACCACATTTGCTTGCTCTCTGCCTGGGGACATTTTTTAGACCTGCTGTATCCAATGTGGTGTCCTCTCACCACACATGGTAATTAAAGTTAAAATTAATTACAATTAAAATAATAAATCCAGTTCCTCAGTCAAACAAGTCACATTTCTAGGCTCAACATCCATATTATGGCTAGGGGTCTCCCTATGGGACGGTGGAGATATGGAATATTTTCATCGTCAGAAGTTATTTTGGGCAGTGTTGGTCTAGCCACTGAAGCAGGGAGTTGGAGCCTAAGCAGAGCACAGGGTTCATTTTAAAGCTCAAGTGTGGTAAATTATGAGGCAGTGAAACAGTTGATGTTCGTGGGGCAATGGACACAGAACTGCGTCGAACAGAGGGGCCCCTAGGCCCCTGCATGAGTGAGAAATGCTTGAAGACTGAGCTGTGCTGGGCACCCATGAAGCAAGGCTCCATGAAGAGTGACTGCCATGTGGCTGAGGTCTGACCCGACACCCCGATGTCCTACAGCGCCAGGAGACCTGGGACTTACACCCCTGCCAGACTCAGCTTGGGGAGAATCTTAAGAATTCAACTGAGGCTATAGAAAGTCCCCACTTTGAGAATAAGGACCACAGTCTAGAGTAGGGGCTGTGCTTTCAGGATGAAGGATGAAATGAATATAGCTCCATACTAATAAAGAATGAAAAGTATGACATACTAAACTCTTCAGGTGTGAAGGGTGTGATGTTTGCCATTCACTTTGAAAAGCATCAACATGTAAAACGGGCGGATGAATAGATGAATTTAGTACTATATATATAATCAAACAAATACAGCACAGTGTTGACAATTGTAGAACCTACATGGTGGTTTCTGGGTTTCCATTGTATAATTCTTTCAAGCTCTATGTATGTTTGAACATTTCCATAATAAAATGCTGAGGAAAACCAAAAACAAGTTTGAAAGGATGGAAAAGATTTGCTGGGAATGGAACTATCAGACAAAAGTACAACATCCCCTACCTAAGTGAAAGGAGTGTTATCCAGATGTCCCCAGTGCATTTCCACATTATCTAAGTATACAATCAAAATGAAGTATGTGAAGAAGCAGGAAACTATGACATAAGAAAAACTGTCATCAAAATAAATTGGCCAGCCGATGGAATTAGAAATCTAGTTTATTTAAAGTGCCTACTGTAAATATGTGTAAGGAATTCAAGGAGAAGAAACTAGGGGAAAAAATGAAATGTCCATTAATGGGGAATGAATAAACAAATTGCAGTATATTTGTATAATGCAATACTACATGCAACAGAAAGGATAAGCTACTGATAGGTGTAGCACCATGGGAAAATTCCAACATATACACTGAGGGGAATAAATTATTCAGAAACTACATAATGTGTGAATGTATTTGTACTAAGCCATCGTGACAGGCATCAAAGCAATGATTCTCTTCAGAAGTTGAGGATAGAGATTGCCAGGAAAGGGCTCTGAGGAAACTTCGTGGGATAATGGAAATGTTCTGTATCTTCACTGCAATATTGGTTATGTAGGTTTACACATTTGTCAACATTCATCAAATTGTGTACTTAATATCTGTGATTGCCATGGTATGTAAATTTTATCACAATATAAATGACATTAGTGTATACATGCATATCTTTTTTAGTAGAAAATTTACTTGAGATTCATTTAGATAATGCTTTAACCATTCAAAGTCAACTCAAAGGTATTTCTCTTGTCTAATATCTCTACTTAAATGTGATGCATACAACTGACCAGGTGATCTATGTCAGAGGCACATTGGTTTACACAATAGTGATATCAACATTACTGTGCCTTTACTATGTGCCTGTGGAAAGTACAAATGTTACACGCATCCTTTCAATCTCTCACACAGCTTTATAAAATTGAACTTTGATTTTACAAATAAGAGACTGAGGTAGAAATAAACCATTTTGCTCAATATCACATAGCTCATAAACACTAGAGCCAAAATGAAATCCCAGATTTTCTGATCTTCAAACCCATACTCTTAACCTTGAAATTTCACACTTTCATTTTTTATATTTAGCCCTTTAATGAGGCTGGATTTATTTTGGTGTATGGAATGAAGTGAGGAGGACCTTATATTTTTTATGTAAGGGGCTTAGATTATTACTATTTTTTTATATTGCTATTTTTTATTAAGGTATTATTGATATACACTCTTATGAGGGTTTCACATGAAAAAACAATGTGTTCACTACATTTACCCATATTATCAAGTCCCCACCCATACTCCAATGCAGCCACTGTCCTTCAGTGTGGTAAGATGCCACAGATTCACTATTTGCCTTCTCTGTGCTACACTGTTTTCCCCGTGACTCCCCCACACCATGTGTACTAAACATAATACGCCTCAATCCTCTTCTCCCACCCTCCCCACAACCCTCCCACAACCCTCCCCTTTGGTAACCACTAGTCCCTTCTTGGAGTCTCTGAGTCTGCTGCTATTTTGTTCCTTCAGTTTTGCTTAGTTGTTATATTCCACAAATGAGGGAAATCATTTGGCACTTGTCTTTCTCCACCTGGCTTATTTCACTGAGCATAATATCCTCCAGCTCCATCCATGTTGTTGCAAATGTAGGATTTGTTTCTTTCTTATGGCTGAATAGTATTCCATTGTGTATATGTACCACTTCTTCTTTATCCATTCATCTACTGATGGACACTTAGGTTGCTTCCATATCTTGGCTATTGTAAAAAGTGCTGCAATAAACATAGGGGTGCATATGTCTTTTTGAATCTGAGAAGTTGTATTCTTTGGGTAAATTCCAAGGAGTGGGATACCTGAGTTAAATAGTGTTTCTATTTTTAGTTTTTTGAGGAACCTCCATATTGCTTTCCACAATGGTTGAACTAGCTTACATTCCCACCAGCAGTGTAGTAGGGTCCCCTTCCTCCACATCCTTGCCAGCATTTGTTGTTCTAAGTCTTTTGGATGCTGGCCATCCTCACTGGTGTGAGGTGATATCTCATTGTGGTTTTAATTTGCATTTCCCTGATGATTAGTGATGTGGAGCATCTTTTCATGTGCCTGTTGGCCATCTGAATTTCTTCTTTGAGAACTGTCTCTTTTTATCCTCTGCCCATTTTTTAATCAGGTTATTTGCTTTTTGGGTGTTGAGGTATGTAAGTTTTTTATATATTTTGGATGTTAACCCCTTGTCGGATATGTCATTTACAAATATATTCTCCCATACTGTAGGATGCCTTTTTGTTCTTTTGATGGTGTACTTTTCTGTACAGAAACTTTTTAGTTTTATGTAGTCCCATGAGTTCATTTTTGCTTTTGTTTCCCTTGCTCGAGGAGATGCGTTCAGGAAGAAGTTGCTCATGCTTATATTCAGGAGATTTTTGCCTATGTTTTCTTCTAAGAGTTTTATGGTTTCATGACTTACATTCAGGTCCTTGATCCATTTTGAGTTTCCTTTTGTGTATGGGGTTAAACAATAATATAGTTTCATTCTCTTGCATATAGCTGTCAAGTTTTGCCAACACCAGCTATTGAAGAGGCTGTCATTTCCCCATTGTATGTCTATGGCTCCTTTATCATATATTAATTGGCCATATATGGTTGGGTTTATATCAGGGCTCTTTAAGCTGTTTCATTGGTCTATGGGTCTGTTCTTGTGCCAGCACCAAATTGTCTTGAGTACTGTGACTTTGTAGTAGAGTTTGAAGTTGGAGAGCATAATCCCCCAGCTTTATTCTTCCTTATTAGGATTGCTTTGGCTATTCAGGGTCTTTTTTGGTTCCATATGAATTTTAGAATGATTTTCTCTAGTTTGTTGAAGAATGCTGTTGGTAGTTTGATAGGAATTGCATTGAATCTGTAGATTGCTTTAGGCAGGATGGCCATTTTGACACTATTAATTCTTCCTATTCATGAGCACGGGATGTGTTTCCATTTATTGGTATCTTCTTTAATTTCTCTCATGAGTGTCTTGTAGTTTTCAGAGTATAGGTCTTTCACTTCCTTGGTTAGGTTTATTCCTAGGTATTTTATTCTTTTTGATGTAACTGTGAATGGAATTGTTTTTCTGATTTCTCTCTCTGCTATTTCATTGTTAGTATATAGGAATACAACAGATTTCTGCGTATTAATTTTGTATCCCGCAACTTTGCTGAATTCAGATATTAGATGTAGTCGTTTTGGAGTGGATTCTTTAGGGTTTTTTATGTACAATATGATGCCATCTGGAAACAGGGACAGTTTAACTTCTTCCTTGCCAATCTGGATGCCTTTTATTTCTTTGTGTTGTCTGATTGCCGTGGCTAGGACCTCCAGTACTATGTTGAATAGAAGTGGGGTGAGTGGGCATCCTTGTCTTGCTCCAGATCTTAAAGGAAAAGCTTTCAGCTTCTCGCAGTTAAGTATAATGTTGGCTGTGGGTTTGTCATATATGGCCTTTATTATGTTGAGATAGTTGCCCTCTATACCCATTTTGTTGAGAGTTTTTATCATGAATGGATGTTCAATTTTGTCAAATGTTTTTCAGCATCTATGGAGATGATCATGTGGTTTTTGTCCTTCTTTTTGTTGATGTGGTGGATGATGTTAATGGATTTTCGAATGTTGTACCATCCTTGCATCGTTGGAATAAATCCTACTTGATCATGATGGATGATCTTTTTGATGTATTTTTGAATTCGGTTTGCTAATATTTTGTTGAGTATTTTTGCATCTGTGTTCATCAGGGATATTGGTCTGTAATTTTTTTGTGATGTCTTTGCCTGGTTTTGGTATTAGAGTGATGCTGGCCTCATAGAATGAGTTTGGAAGTATTCCCTCCTGTTCTACTCTGTGGAAAACTTTAAGGAGGATGGGTATTAGGTCTTCACTAAATGTTTTATAATATTCAGCGGTGAAGCCATCTGGTCCAGGTGTTTTGTTCTTAGGTAGGTTTTTGATTACCAATTAAATTTTGTTGCTGGTAATTGGTCTGTTCTGATTTTCTGTTTCTTTCTGGGTCATTATTGGAAGGTTGTATTTTTTCTAGAAAGTTGTCCATTTCTTCTAGGTTATCCAGTTTGTTAGCATATAATTTTTCCTAGTATTCTCTCATAATTCTTTGTATGTCTGTGGTGTCCGTAGTGATTTTTGCTTTCTCATTTCTGATTCTGTTCATGTGAGTAGGCTCTTTTTTCTTGATAGTTCTGGCTAGGGGTTTATCTATTTTGTTTATTTTCTCAAAGAACGAGCTCCTACTTTCATTGATTCTTTCTATTGTTTTATTCTTGATTTTATTTATTTCTGCTCTGATCTTTATTATATCCCTCCTTCTACTGACTTTGGGCCTCATTTATTCTTTTTCTAGTTTCATTAAGTGTCAGTTTAGACTGTTCATATGGGACTGTTCTTCTTTCCTGAGGTAGGCCTCTATTGCAATATACTTTAATCTTAACACGGTGTTTGCTGCATCCCACAGATTTTGCCGTGTTGAATTATGGTTGTCATTTGTCTCCGTATATTGCCTGATCTTTGTTTTTATTTGGTCATTGGTTATGTAGGAGCATGTAATTAAGCCTCCATGTGTTTTTGGGATTTTTCATTTTCTTTGCATAATTTATTTCTAGTTTCAGACCTTTGTGGTCTGAGAATCTGCTTGGTACAATTTCATTCTTTTTGAATTTACCGAGGCTCTTTTTGTGGCCTAGTATATGATCTATTTTTGAAAATGTTCCATGTGCACTTGAGAAGAATGTGTATTCTGCTGCTTTTTGGTGTAGAGTTCTGTAGATGTCTGTTAGGTCCATCTGTTCTATTGTGTTGTTCAGTGCCTCTGTCTCCTTATTTTCTGTCTGGTTGATTTGTCCTTCAGAGTGAGTGGAGTGTTGAATTCTCCTAGAATGAAGGCATTGCATTCTATTTCTCCTTTTAATTCTGTTAGTATTTGTTTCACATGTGTAGGTGCTCCTGTGTTGGGTGCAGAGATATTTGTAATGGTTATATCTTCTTGTTGGATTGACCCTTTTATCATTATGTAATGTCCTTCTTTGTCTCTTGTGACTTTCTTGTTTTGAAGTCTATTTTGTCTGAAACAAGTACTGCTACTCTGCTTTTTTCTCCTTGTTGTTTGCATGAAATATCTTTTTACATCCCTTCACTTTTAGTTTGTGTATGTCTTTGAGTTTAAAGTGAATCTCTTGTAGGCAGCATATAGATGGGTCTTATTTCTTTATCCATTCAGTGACTCTATGTCCTTTGATTGGTGCATTCAGTCCATTTACATTTAGGGTGATTATCAATAGGTATGTACTTATTGCCATTGCAGGCTTTAGATTCATAGTTACCAAATGTTCAAGGTTAACTCCCTTACTATCTTAGAGTCTAACTTAACTCATTTAATATGCTATTAAACAGAATCTAAAGGTCCTTTTTCTTTTCTTCTTCCTCCTTTTTCTTCCTCCTCCATTCTTTATGTATTAGGTATCACATTCTGTACTCTTTGTCTGTCTCTTGATTGACTTTGGAGATAGTTATTTTAATTTTTGCATTTGCTTAGTAATTAGCTGTTCTACTTTCTTTACTGTGGTTTTATTACCTCTGGTGACAACTATTAAACCTTAGGAACAGTTTCATCTATAGCAGTCCCTACAAAATACACTGTAGAGATGGTTTTTGGGAGGTAAATTCTCTCAGCTTTTGCTTATCTGGGAATTGTTTAATCCCTCCTTTAAATTTAAATGATAATCTTTCCGGATAAAGTATTCTTGGTTCAAGGCCCTTCTGCTTCATTGCATTAAATACATCATGCCACTCCCTTCTGGCCTGTAAGGTTTCTGTTGACAAGTCTGATGATAGCTTGATGGGCTTTCCTTTGTATGTCATCTTATTTCTCTCTCTGGCTGTTTTTAGTAGTCTGTCCTTATCCTTGATCTTTGCCATTTTAATTACTATATGTCTTGGTGTTGTCTTCCTTGGGTCCCTTGTGTTCGGAGATCTGTGCACCTCCATGGCCTGAGAGACGATCTACTTCCCCAGACTGGGTAAGTTTTCAGCAATCACCTCCTCAAAGACACTTTCTATCTCTTTTTCTCTCTCTTCTTCTTCTGGTACCCCTATAATGCGAATATTGTTCCATTTCGATTGGTCACACAGTTCTCTCAATATTCTTTCATTCTTAGAGATCCTTTTTTCTCTCTGTGCCTCAGCTTCTTTGTATTGCTCTTCTCTGGTTTCTATTTCATTTATCGTCTCCTCCACCATATCCAATCTGCTTTTAATACTGTCCATTGTGCTCTTCAAAGATTGGATCTCTGACCAGAATTCATTATTGAGTTCTTGAATATCTTTCCGTACCTCCATGAGCATGTTAATGATTTTTATTTTGAACTCCCTTACAGGAAGAGTCATGAGGTCGATATTATTTAAATCTTTCTCAGGAGTGGTATTAATAATTTTACTCTGAACCAGATTCCTTTGGCATTTCATATTTGTATGTGCCACCTCTAGTGCCCAGAAGCTCTACTCCCTGGAGCTGCTCAGCCCCTGAAGCAATGTAGGGGTTTCAGGGTAGTGGTAATTTTGCCTGGGGGAAGGAAAGAGCTGTTTCCTGCTTCTTGGCTGCTATGCCTGTCTCCACTGCCTGAACCAATGGGCTGAGCACACAGTTATAACCCTCTATGCTTTGCGTTTGTAGTTGCTGCAGACAGATCTTCCCTCTGGCTTGGCTAACACCAGGGTAGGGTTTGCCAGTTTGTGAGTAAGGTGGGTCTGGCTGGAAGAAAGGTGCAGTAGGCAGCGTATCATGGAGGTGGTCCTTGGAGCTGTGTAACCAGCCAGGGAGCTGAAGCACCTGAAGGTCATCTAAGGAGGAAGATTTCTTTTTCCTCCTTAAATATGAGAGTCTATATGGCAAAGCTCACAACCTGCTGGTCAGATTGCACCCAGACAATTTTGTCTACCTGTCCTCTCTCCTGAGCAATAAGCTCTGTGTAATCCTGGCCCCTTTAGCAGCCCTCTTGCTTCCTTGTTAGGAAGTCTCTCAGATTGCCCACCTTTTTTTTGTCCCAGAGCAGCCGGATACAGATCCCTGCTTTCCACAAGTAGCTGAAATCTCAGTCTCTCCAGGAATTCTGCCTGTCTTAGCTTTCCAACCCCATAATCACGAGAGTATCATGCAAGCACCATGAATTGTAAGTTTGTGCTCCCAGAGCAGATCTCCAGAGTTAGGTATTCAGCAGTCCTAGGCCTCCACTCCCTCCCTGCTTGGTTTCTCTTCCTCCTGCCGGTGATCTGGCGTGGGGGAAGGGCTTGGGTCCTACTGGGCCACAGCTTTGGTATGCTACCCTGTTCTGTGAGGTCTGCTCTTTTCTCCAGGTGTATGCAGTCTGACGCAGTCCTCTTTCCTGTTGCTCTTTCAGGATTAGTTGTATTAATTATATTTTCATATTATATGGGATTGTAGAAGGAAGCCTGTGTCTCACACCACCATCTTTAATCCTATCTCTTTCAAGGGACGTAGATTATTCATCCAACTTTCTCATCACATTAATTTCTTCCCTGCATGAGGCCTCCAGGTGACCTCTGTCTTTCTTTGATATCTATGTAGCAATACTACAATTAGTATCTAAACTGAGAGAAGATGGTATAATAAAAATTCAAAGATTGATTGTAGTAATAATATAAAACAATATCAGTAACAGGCTTTTGGATGAAAGCAAGCAAGCACATTAACTCAGGATATTTTTCTGTCACCAAGAGCTATCTCAAGGTGATGGGATCTGCACATCTTAATTATTATGATTCAACTAGAGGAAGTTATAGTCAAATTAAATTGTATGTCTGTCTGTACTTAATTGGTGGTCCATTTTGTTTCAGTATTGCAGTATTTAAGAAAAGGTCTATACTATTGCTCTGGCCATAAATCTTTTTTCTTCAATTTTCTCTGTAAAAGGTTCTTTTATTTGTAATTGGAATATCTCTGGGTGAAAAATTAGTCTCAAAATTTATCTTCTAAAACTCTAACAAAGTAAACACTTCCAAGGACATGCTTCAGGCTCTTCTGAGATTTAGTTCATCTAGGAAATAGCTCTAAATTGAAAATTTAGCTGGTGCTATATATATTCGACCTGATTTTCTTCCACTGGTTCCACAATATTGGTGTATACAAAGTAGCAAAATATTCACTTATTAGCAAATGGGTAAGCTGGAGAAGCAACTTTAAGTAGTAGGAAGATTTTGAGAATTTTTCTTAAACCTATTTCTGAATCCCATAACTTCCTTCATTGATGTTACCTTGGGAAAATTATTTCAGCCTCTGGAGCCTTCTTTCCTTGTTTGAATGAAAGGAAACCAACATTACAGGGTTTTGTGAGGATTCAGTCAAATAATGTGACATAATTGATCATGAATGAATTTATTACCATACATCAAAATATTCCATGACATCTTATTGCTACTAAGGAAACAGAGGAAATACAATGTTTAAGAATATAAAGTCAACCTGGAAACATAGGCAATAAACATCACATTTTGTGCCTCTAAGGCTAATGACAACTCTATTTCCTCATGTGACAATCATCAAATTATTGGCTTGGATTTCAGAACTCACTGTATTTTATTCCCACTTATCTATGTATCTACCTTAATTTTCCTACACCAAAAATACTCCAGGCTACCTATCATTCTGTTCAAACCCAAAGTTTTCCCTAGATTTCTTTTATTAATTCATTTACTCAAAATTAATCAATTGATTTATTCATCCATACACTCATCAAAGCACCTGTTTTAATCCAGATACCTCACTAAGTCCTGTGCATAAAAATGGTGGGAAAAGATAAAGCCTATTTCCTGATTTTGTAGAGCTTAAGCTATTAGTACTATAAGAGATAGCAAATACATAATTAAATGCAGTCAGGCTATGAAGGAGGCATTCAGGCTGTTATGAGCACAAACACTGGAGGGAATTAGCATAGTATCAGGACTGTGTATGATTTGCAAGGTCCTGTGTGAAAATGCAGGGGTCCTTGTTTGAACATTAAGAATTTGAAGCTAGTGACCCAGCGGTCATAGGACTCCATGCTGGTTGCCACTGCACAGGTTGCACATCCATGAGACTAGCTCTGGGCATACTGTGGAGGACAGGGAAGATTCCTCAAGGCAGTGTTATATCACCTGAGATCTGAGGATGAGTGTGTGTTAGGTGGACATTTTCAGACTCACATTTTCATTTGGGCTCAATGTACTATTATTTCTTCAAGACCTCTCAGCCTTGTATGTTGATACCAAGGTATCATGAGTTTTTCAGTCTCGGTTAGGATGTTGTTTGTGGAGGGATACAGTTACCTCTTGCCAGGACATTTACCATATAAACCAAAAAGCAAAAATTAAGGCCAGAATCTTAAGACTCAGAATTAAAAAAAAAATCAAAACCTGTAAATCTCAGTCATTCTTAAGCATTTATGGGAGTACCCTGGCCTGAGATTTGGGGGACCTTGGTTATTGGATCTGCCTTTGCTGAAGTACTTTTTGGATCAAAGCTTTCTTATCTGGGGAAAAAAATTATGAAGGCTTCTTTCAGTCTGAAGTTTTAAATACTGACAATACCATTTTCTAATTTTCATTAGTAAAAACAATACAGTAGTTCATTTTACCTTGGTCTAGTTTTAGAACATAAAGTCACAGTGTTGGCTGAATTGCTGACAGTGTAAATACAACAGTAGCTGCCAAAGGCCAGCTTCAACAGGCAATCTCTTTCTTAAACGACCACATTAAATCCCTAAGGTGACCAGTGCTATTCCATTCTTCTGTTAGTTAAAGGTCACTGCTACTAGCAACCAATTTTTGTACCTCCCTGGGGTAGCTGCTTAAGACTACACTCATTGTCTATATTAACTCTCTACTGCATCTGTTAAAGATCAAGTTAATTAAAGACTTACATAGATGTTGAGTCACTTTATTCTCAAGAAGAGACTTTTACTTAACACCAAGAAACTTCAGACCGTGTGGTCTAAATATGGTGAAACTAAAATACTTTCAGATTTCTGAAAAAAATGTCTTCCTTGTTAAATTTATTAGTGAAATTGGACAATTTAAGTACCTTTGATAATTGAAAATTAACACTTTATTAATCAAGGTAATTTAGGCCATGTGGAATCCCAATATCTAAAACTGAAAATGCTGATAAGCTTATTTATTTTCAAAGTTCTCTGCAGATATGGGCAAATGTCCTCCATGACATTGCTCAGTAGTACAGATTAACACAATCTCTACCATCATGTACCTATATACCAGTTAGATCATGGAAAATCCTTGACATAGTGGGAGGAAAACACTTGATCACTGAAAGTAAATATTTGACCTGAAAGTGACACAGATTATATTTGCTAACAGGCCATTGGCTAGAATAGTTATGCAGCCTAGTCTAAAAGAATGGGTTTAGGGAAATATAAACCTTTATGTGCTCAGGTGAGTCTGTAGGAAGTCTGTAGCACATTTCCATACAATAAAACACCATTTGTCAAAGAAAAGTCTGTCTGAAACTTTTGCTTTTCTTAGGCGTTTAAAGTGTTCTAACCTAGATGGAGTCTAGTAGTTTATATGGCTAAGAACAAACAGCAGTACTACTGACTCTTAATATAGTATCTTTGAGTTAAGATCATAGTGTCTGATTTGTCATTTTATTTATATGTGTGTTTCTCTTTCTCTATTGCTGTTATTTCTCTTTTTGTTATCTAAATGTTGATTGATTTCCTACTGTTTGCCAAGAGATCATAATTAAAGCATTATCCTTTCTCCAAGGAGGTTACCATAATCGTTGAGCATCAATTAGACCCATAAATAAACATAGTTCTCAAAATCACAAATCCTAGAGGAATCATATTCAGTTTCAACCATACACAAATTGGCTTTTTGATAGCATGTCTTAAAAATTTTAGCTGGGCACAAATTATACTTTCCATGCTTTATGGCATATGAATATATCATCTCAGATGAATATTTGCCAAGGTATTAGAGAAAATTCAGAGCTCTTGAATGAGAAAATGGATATTAACATTATTCATAGGCACCTCTACAACCTACAGCCATGAACAAGTAGGATAGTTTTATATCAAGGCAAAATTTCACAACTAGATATAATTCTGCCAATACTAAATGTGGTATATAAAGCAGATGAGGTGCTTTTTGGTTAGTAATATAGAGTCATCTCTCTTTAGGAAATCAGAAATACAGAATACAAAGAGTTTAAGGATTTGTGTGCAAACCTATCTATACATCATCTGCAGTTTATTATTGCTTGAAACCTTTCCTAACCTGTCTATAATTTGAGATAGGCTTTCTAGGTGTTAATGCACTCTCTATTTTTTCATTGTGTATCTTTGAGCACCTACCCTGGAGCAGGCACTTTTAGAGGCAATCAATAGGTAATGAGGCATAAAATTCATTCCTAAATTTTGGAACTTTTTGTCTGTTGGAGGAAATGAATACCCTATAACACAGCTCAGTAAGACCTATGTTAGAAGTAGTGAAGCCTGCTACAGGAACTCAGAACAGGAGGACTTCCATCATGGAGGACAGGATGTAAGTGTGTGTAAGGGAGAGCCATGGAATGTATATAAGTCAGCCAAATTAATAAGAAGGAAGAGGAAAGTGTTCATAAGAAGAAACACATGAGAAGACCTTAATGCATGGCAGAATGTGATGTCAGAGAACAAAGAAGTGACCATTGTAGAATGTGAGAGGGTAAGACCATACAGTGAGAACATAGGGGGAGACTGAGGCAAGGTCACAAAGTCATTTTAAAATTACTTGAAGTTAAATCCAAAAGGCAATAGCCTCAAAAGTCATCTGAAAGTGTTGAAGGAGGAGGATTATGTGATCAGTTTGTGTTTTGGAAATGCTCTTCTGGATATGGAGGATTGGAAAGAAGAGAGAAAGAAAGGAGATCAGTTGAAACACACTCATCCACAAGGAGAATGGCTACCCGGGACTAGAGTAGAGGCTGGAGATGAGAAAAAATGAATGGATCAAGGAGTCCTTCAGGAGACAGTATGGGCAGGACTTAGGGATTGACTTTATGTAGGAGGTGGAGGGAAAGAAAAGTAGAATTAAAAAATGACTCCCAGATTCTTAACATGGGTCCCTGGGTAGAGGGTAATGGAACTTACCCATGGGGAGACAGTAGAAGTGATGTTAGAAAGGATGGGTAAGTATAATCTTGGTTTCGAACAAGTTTAAGCTGAAGGTGCTTCTGATTATCCAAATGTCCAGACGTGCAATAGGGAAGCTTTGGTAATAGCTTAAGATTTGGTGATCTTCACAATGGTTCTAACTTCTTCACTTAAAAGAAGTTCTTGTTCTTGGTTGTTTTGCAATTTTTTATGTCATTTTCAATTACCATTTTATATTTCAATAATAATAAATGTAAAAATGATGTCTCAGTTTAGAAAAACAACTAGCTATCACAATCTGCAACCAGTTAACCACATAAGCTACTGATTGTAGCTTATTGAGGTATTTCTGAGTCCTCAGAAAGTCCTTAAACTTATTAAGTATATTTTCAGGGCAACATTGTCTTTTAGACTCCCTAAAATGAACTCAAACAAAGGTAATAATAACATGACCCCACTATAACTGATTTGATAAAAAGTATCACAGTCTAAGAACCATAGGCTCTTCCTCTTGCTAATTAAAAATGTTTTATTATTTTACTTATTTCAGTGTGCTAGATACTAAATGTCTCCAATTTAAACAAAATTCTGAACAAAGCATTATCATTGGTTGTTAATCTTACAGTGATATTTAAAAGTCAATCAGAAATTTTTTAGGAAAGTCACAGTATCTTCTGCTAAGTTAAAGAGAGAAATCTAAGAACAGTGCCATAATAAATACATAAAATAAGCCAGTGAAAATGCTTTAAACTTCCTTAATAGACATTGTCATAATAAAATGAGAATTTCAAAAAATTAGAGGTAATATGGTAGAGTTGTGTGCTGTAGACAAGATCAAAGACATTTTGGGTCAAAAAGAGGTAGCCAGAGTGGAACAAGGGAAAAGAAAGGTATATAGATTAGTAACCTAATCTAGACATTTAAATATGCCCAAAAGGTATATTTGAACAACTGTCTTGATACAGAGGTTTTTCCAGTTATGCCACTTAAATTTATAGGCATATTAACTATTCCATTTACCTCTGCTCATTTTATTTAAGAAATGTCTCTAGCAATACATTAATTTATGAAGGTTTTCAACAGAGTATGGGAATCTTTTTAAAGACAGCTGTATTGATTTAGGGAAGAAAAGCAAGTATATGTGTATAAAGCTGGGTACACGTCTATGACATGGAAAAGTACAGGAGTGAAAGGTCATCAGAATCAAGGTCAGATGGTTCCAGAATGCAGTGACATTCACTGACAACACATCTCAGGTGATTTTCCCTTTCATCTTGATCTTCTCAGCATGTTTAGTTTGGGTAGTGAAAGTAGAACATTTTATAAAGAAACTTTTTGATTTGGATACTTGTGTGAATGGATTTATTGCAATTAGATGCAATATAACTTTAAAACTTGGCTTAGATGCATGGGTACGTCCTGGTTGTTTTTCAAATTCAAGGTGGAATTTATATTACATGATAAATGTAAAACCTTGATGAGATGAATGCATTTCTTGTTCACCTTATCATGAAAAGCATAGCTCACAAATTAAGCTATTTGCTGTGTTCTTTAATACTAGGTTCTTTCCATCAGTAACTGCAAGTCAAAACTGAACATTTTGTAGCATCTGACAAGACTCTTGCAATACAAATGAGCTTTCAGGGCTGAATCAAGACAAATGTTTAGGTACATTTAATAGTTTTAACTTATTTTAGAGGTCATGTGATAACTGCACTATTGTTGGTAAAATAAGAGAGACTCATCCAAATAGCCTGTATAAATTAACCTTTCCTTTATAAATAAACTATGTCAAACATAGGACTTAAACAACCATTTATTTGCTAATTGATTCTTTGAATCAGCAATTTGATGAGGACAATTCTTTTGCCAGTCTTTCCTGCCCCACCTGCTCCTGTGATGTAGTCAGCAGGCAGACTGGTGGGAGATTGGTTGATCTGGGATGGCTTCACTCACATCTCTGGGGTGGCGGCTGGCTGTTATTGATGCTAATATTTGGCAGTAGTGATACCACTGATTGAACAGCCTGCCTTTGGCTAATCTGGGCTTTATCACACGGTGGAATTGCAGAGTTCCTTATAAGCAATGGAACGCTGCTATCTGCAGTGTGTGTTTTCAAGCCCTGCTTCAGTCACCTTTTTAAAAAAATGTTCCACTTGACGAAGCAAGTCAAGGAGTGGGGAAATAGACTCCACCTTTTAGTGGGAAGAGCTTCAAGGCAACATTGCAGAAGGGCATGCATGCTGGATGAGTTTGTGGCCACGTTTTGTACTCTGCCAGTGTCCCTGTTAGGGACTTAGCAACTCAGCTATGAATGAAGAGTCCAGTTAATTCCCATCTTTGCCAACACAAGTTATTGTTAATCTTTCAATTTCATTCACTATAGTGGCTGGTTAGTGATATTTCATTGTGGTTTTAATTTGCATTTCTCTGAGTTGTCTAATGTTGAGAATCTTCTATATGTTTACTGATTATTTGGATAGTCTCTGAATTCAAAGGTTTTACCTATTTTTGTACTTAGTTATCATGCTTTTAATTTTTGATTTGCATACTTACATACTTCTAGCGCATTGCAAATGTATTCAGCCAGCTTGCATATTGCCTATTAACTCTCATTTTGCCTTTTAATAACAGGTTCTTAATTATAATGAAGTCAAATTTTTCAATCTTTTCCTTTATTATATCCTAATTTGCCTACCCCAAAGTCATAAAAGCATATTCCTACTTTCCTCTTTCAGTATAAGAATTCCCTTCTTGGATGTTTGTTTCTCAGGACCTCTGTTATGGGGGTGTGTTGGGGGAGGTTGAATTTTCTCTTTTTTTTCTGGAATGTAAGGAAAAAAAGAATGATTATTTCTTTCCTTATCACTAAACTTCTTAATTTCAAGAACTCATTGCTGCTAAAGTACCCAGCTGGGTTACACTGGATGATAAGGCTTACATTAATTCATCGCAGCATCTTGATAAACAATCTTTAATGATGGGTGAAGGGAATTAAGTTTTCACCTGACAGGAGGAACATGTCTTTGGGCTACTAAGTGCTACACAAACTAAACTGCAGTGAGATGGAACTGTGAAAATAACATTTGGTGTATGTGAAAAAGCCAACATTTTCCTGGAGGCATGAAGGAAAAAAAGTTCCTCTTCATTCAATCATCGGTCTGACCTATTATCTCATTAATTTGTACCAAACACACACTGAATTTGTGAAAATAAAACTACCTGGTGTGAGAGTTTAAGGAAACAATCTTGTACTATTTCTAGTACTGCTGTCACTCGAGTAGACTAACAAAATATTATCAAGTGTGTATCTTTAAGAGATCCTGCATGATCAAATGATACATCTATAACTAGCATATGAAATGCTTTTAAAGGACAAACTAGTATGATAACCTTTCCTATGATAACTTTTGCCATTTTATTCTGCTCAGTTAAAACCCTTTGTTAAGGAGAATGCAAAGGTAAACTTCATCTAAAGCAGAACTAAATTATCCTTTTGAGTCTGAGGTAATAATTCTTAACTTTTTCGGTACACACTTAAAATTTAATGGCATCGACTACACCTCAACATTCCTATAAATGGTTTAAATGGTTGACTAAAAATGGCAACAAAAGGTTTTGCTAGCACTGAATTTTAAGTACAGAAAAAACAAATGTTGGGACCATAGAAGCCATATAATTGCTACTGATTGATTTTAAAACCTTTAGAGTTTTGGAAGTTCATGGAGATTCAGAAACTGAGTTATACAGTATATGAGAACCAGAAAGGCAATAGTTGTCTAAGGTAAATAGTTTTCTGAAGTAGGAAGTAGATTTCTAAGAAACAGCACTTGGTCTGGGGCTTATTCGTAATAACAAGGAAAATGTTTGCAGTTATACACATAGAGATATGAGAGAGGTGCAGAAATGGATAGCTTTTTGGACAACTTCTGTGAATCAGGCACTCAAAACATGCATTACATTCTTCCTGACATCCTACATGGAATGGCTTTTGCTTTCACTTTGTGGCTGAAGAAAGTGAGGTTCACAGACGTTGACTTTTCAGTTAGTGAAGTTTATGCTGTGGTTTTCCAATGTCATCCAAAATACACAGTGATCTTTGTGGGTAATTGAACCCAGGTATGGTGGAAACAAGCCCACATTCTTTTCATCACACCACGTGAACTTACGCCTTTCAAGAAAAGTGCATCCTTGAGTCACCAGATATGCTCTCATAGAGATGGGGTGGCAACTGTCGGGAATCCTGTAGAGAAGGATCAGAGATTGAATGAAAAGTTCCAAAATATAATTACAGGTGACTTCTACAGATGAGACATTAAGAAAAAAAGTCAACCAGAGAGACCTAAGAGAGTAAACAGGCCATTGGGTGCCACTCAAAATAAAACATAGTAAGTTACCTAATTTGTCAGCTTATTTATCTTCGAATTGGGTCTCATTTGAACTGGTCACACTATTTTTGTTTCTGCAAAAATGGAGAGGGTAGGAGAGAGGAGAAGGGGAATGGAGGGAGAATGTGAGTGACCAATTCATTTGAGAATGTTGATGGGGGAAAAAATGAGAAAAGAAATGACGCAGCAGTTGGTGGAATTATAAGAAGGCATTTACAGTGTCTGGACATACACAGCAATGTTTGGTAGATGTATGGAAGAATAAGTGGTGAATTAAGGAATGTCCCCGGTGCCAGATGCTTTCAAGAATACAAAGAGGCCATGGGGATCTTCAGTCCTCCTGAGGCACCACTGCCCTTATACTCAGGGAGCTCAAGGTGGAAGTATATTAATGACCACTGAAGGATACTTAATGTACAGATTTCAGGGCTCAGAAGACGAGGGATAGAAAGGTATGGGGAATGGAGGCATGAAAACACCTTATCTTCCCGTAAAGGTCAGAGGAGACCATTATGGATACATGTTGGTGTCAAGACAATGAGGACTGAGACCTGGTGATGTGAGAGTATATAAACAGATGACTCAGTGAAGTGGCTGTCTTGAGGAGAAAGGGCAGGTCACAAGGCATTGCTTTGGAAGCTGAAGAAGATCTATACCTGGCCAAAAGGAGACTCCAGTGCCACACTCAGGAACTCTGTTGTCTAGTCATGGAGAACAAGGCCCTTTACCCCCAAATCTGCACACTGGACACATCCTGGCTAAGGGAAGGCTGGCCACTTCCTTAAGAGAAGTCTAGTAGTTGAAACAGAGAAGTTCACCACATGGAAGCAAGGAGTGCAGGAAGAAAACTTCAAAATGGAGTACTTTGGCATTTATAGTCTGGCTAGGAAGGGGATCAGAATAAGCCTTGCAGGAAGACGTGAGGATAAGCAAAATAGGTGATTTTATCTTGTAGTCACACACTGCTATATTCCATCTGTTTTAGAGTAATGAAAGGGCTTGAGGACAAGCACACCCGGTTTTAGTGTTTAATCCTTAATCCTCTTGTGGCCTTGGGGAAGCCAGGCAACTTCTTTGATCCTATAACATAGGGGAGAGGGAGAGAGTTTTTCTTTTTTAATGAGAGAGATAACAAAACATTCTTATTTACTGATTGAGATGATCTCATAAAGATGAAAGTTATTGATTACTTTAATAAGCACCCCAAATTGATTGCCATGAGCTGGAAAGTTTAGAAAAATTTCCTGAGCTAAACATTTTTTGTTATTAAATCAGGCTGGTTAAAAATTTTCCTGTTTTCCATCCTGCCTTCCTTCTAACCCTCTTTCTTTCTATAATTATCTTTTGAGTGCTATTATGAGGCTTTATTAGGTACTGGTGCATAAAAGGATGACTATGCTATTTCCTTAAGGAGCTCCAAGTTAAAAAGAACCAAACAAACACCTGAAAAAAAACGATCTGTGGTCTGAAAGCCAGAGGAGGAAAGGCAAGTCCGTTTAGAGTACAAGGACTATAGAATTTCTTCCTAGAGGACATTACTTTTTAAACAATCTTTAACATTAGATGGGAATTACTATTGATCATCTATCAAACCAGATTTCATTCTGCAGTGTTTCTGGATAAATGGAACATAACTAATATAGGTTTTGCTTCAAAGCATCTGCTGATCTCCCATTGTAATTTGTATCCAAGCCTAATGAGATAATCTGATTTGAATGACCTCAGTTTGCAAAAGGCTAATTTATCATCTTCCTGTGCAGCCTTGACTATAATGCCATGCTCTCAAGAGATGAAAGAGGCATGTTACAAAGTGTAGCATTTTAAGTAAAAGTATCAAATCAAAACCAAACACCACCCAGAAAAGTCAGCCAAAAGGCTGACCAACAGTCAGTTAAAAGAAGCCTTCAACCCCCTAGGTGTTTTCAAAAAACTTCCCAAACAGCACTTTTGTGGATTGGGGTTGATCTAAATGAACATTGTTTCACACCCCATTTGTTGCGCATAGTTTATCCTGCCGTCCAGGCCAATTAGATTCCAAAGAAGCTCGCGTGCAGCCTGGGAGAGATATAAACAGAGAGCTGACTTGATTGTACTGTATGGTAATTAGAGCTTTGCGGCTCCCATAGGCCCTATCATGAATGTGTATATTTTCTAAAAGCTCCCACTTAGGATAGACCTCCTATTCTTTTTAGAGTTGGTGTGGCCATGCACTTTATTATTCTTAGATATGAAATATATGATTTCAAAGGGCAGTAGGTTCAGGAAAAGAAAGACTTTTAAAATTTCAGTTGCATATGGAGGACAAATTGGTGATCTAGAAGGCTGCAGTCATGGCATAGATTCTAACTATTGAATATTTTTAGTTCCACTTGTAATGATGTGGCCGGGAAATCTGCATGTTGTTTTAGTTTGTGGCATATCTGCATTTAAGAAAAGTAATGAATCGTCTATCCAAGTGGTGCCTTAACTAAAATAACTAGGTTAGTTCTAGTACTTTTATTAAAAGCCATATTTTATTACTGATTATATCAAAGCATCTAAGCTTTTTTGAGAAAGATCTGTTTGCTTATTTGCTCAGTACTCTTTACTGCTTTTTCACAGTACCTACTACAGTGTTGAATAGTGGAAAGAGTAGAAATATTTGCCTTATTTTCAATCTCTGGGTAAAGCTCTCAAAGCTTCACTCTTAAGTATAATGTTAGCATTAGGTTCTTCATTAGTTTACTGACATTTTCTTCTGTTACTAGTTTGCTAACACTTGTTTTCATGAACAGGTGTTGAGTTACTGCAAAAGCTTTTACTGTAGCTATTGAAGTAATCATATGGCTTTTCTGCCTTATTCTGTTAATGTAGAAATGACTGGTTTTCAGCTGATAGACAGACCTTGAATTGCTGGATAAGCTCTACATAATCATGATGTATTCTCTGTACAAACTGCTGGATTCGTTTACCACATTTTGTTAAGGGTTTTGTGTGTTTGTTTGCAAGGGTTATTGGTATGTAATTTTCTTTTTTTAATAATGTATCCAAGTTTTGATATCAGAGACTTAGGGATAACCAAGCCTTTATTTTGTGAAGTTTTTGTGTGATGGGTATTGTTTCCTCCTTAAACATTCAACAAAATTCACTGCTAGAGATATTCAAGCCTGAAGATAGTTTTGTGTAAAAATTTTAATTATAGATTCAAATTCATTAATAAATATAGAGACATTTGGATTTTCTATTTCTTCTTGTGTCAGTTCTGGTGGTAACTTGTGTTTTTCAAAGAATTTGTACATTTTCATGTAAGTCGTCATATTTATTGGCACGTTCACAGTACTCTCTTATATTCTTTTAAATCAGTAGACACTCAATAAATACTTATTGAATGTTGAATAAATGAATAAACAGGGACATTTACCCAGCTATTCCAGCTCAACACTGATTTTTAAACTTTTTGATCTGTTAGAAACTTCCTCAGAAAATTTAAAGAAAGGTTTAAAAAGGAAACACAAATAAAGATAAAAGGAAGATAATTTCAAGAACACATGAGCTCCTTCAATTTGCTCCTTATCCCCACACCTCCATTCTTCGGTGACAACCCAGAAAATGTTTCCCCGTTTATGAGTTAAGAGTTCAGTTGAACACATTTTCATAAATCAATTAACTATACTCCAAACTTATTAAATGCAGAATGAAATTAATTAATCCTTGAATTTGCCATAATACTTACTACAGTGTCGTGTGTGTAGTGCTGAGTACTTGTTTCATTAATGGAGACAAATGTGTTTTACCCATGTCAAAGAGATACAAATAATCAACTTATGAAATAAACCATGCTTTGAGCCTTTCATGAAACCTAAAAATCCTTAGATAACTTCCAGAGGTTAAAGAGAGCCCAGCATGGTAAGTCTACTTTGATATTTATATCTGCATGAAGAGTGAAGATGGAGTATAATATTTCTGCCTTGAAGTATGACCTACATCCATGCTAATTTCCAGACTCTGTTACCAAGCAGTAATTAGACTGGTAGGGGGGCCATTAGAAGGTAATGCATTTCTTTTTCTTCTCATAAATTTCTGTTGTGATCAGTTTGTTTACTGAATTGGAAGCCACGGTTTGCTGCATTATTAATATCCTGACTTATGCTTCCTATCTCAGCATGAAGTGTCTTTCCTTTAGAAATATGACAATGACTGAAGAAAAGGCTCCTAGTTGTAATAATAAACAAAATTTTTATGCTTACCTTTCAATGTGCTTACAAGTTTGGCTGTATTCTTTAAAAGGGGTTAATAAAGATATTTCCAGCTCTAAAATATTATGACTTCATTTGCATGGGAACTAATCAGCTTTGTTTTAGTCTCTATAATTACAAAGAATTATTCTCTTTGCGCTCCAAAACCAGAGTCAAAGATCTTCAAAAGTTATTCTTTTTTTCTTTTGAGTCTATTCTCAAAATAAAAGGTGCAGTGAGATTTTAAAGTGTCCTGCAAGTCACAGAAATAGGCAGTTTCAGGCTATAAAACACGTGTAGTTTTCTCAATTAACATGCGAGGGAGATATCCTCTCCACCTGTTCTTTACCTTCCAGAATGCAGTCCTACTGCAACTGAGGTATGTTTGAAAGATCTTGCTCATTCAACTTTTAACATTAAGCTCCAGAAAAAATGGTGACAGATTTTCTCCTCCTTTTAAAACACTTCCTTCCAGAATATTAAATGTGGCAGAAGAATTAGAACAGCCAGACGCGGCATTTTTTTCTTGGTCATCCTGGTAACAAATCACTTTTACTAGCCCAGTAAAACAGAACTTCAAAGATCCATAAGTAGTGACAGAGTGGATTCATTACAGATGTTAATCAATGTTATTAATCTCAAGATTGGCCTTATAATTAATGTACATACGATTGCAGTGGAAATGCTATTTGCTAAACACGCTTAAAAAACTTCCCTGACCTTCTTCCTGTTCCATTCAATTCCTTCCTTTCTTTCTGTCCCTCTTGTTTTCTCTTTTTCCGAATTCCATACTCATTTTAGGGAACAGATAGTCATCACATAAAGGAATCCAAGTTCTTCAGAAATGCCAAGATTTTGTCTTGGGAAACCAGAATCTTTACGTGGCTGGTAAATACCATGGGTCAGGAAGTTGAGTCAAATTGGCCGTGCCTCAGCTGTTGACCATGATTCTGCAACATTTTCCCAAACTGTATGAGTCTTTTCCAAAGAATATCTGTGGGAACAAAAGGAATGCTACCTGTACTGAGCCTCTACCAGTAAGTATTCTCTGCACTGTTGCCTGGATTCTGTTTTCCCTGGTTCTCTTCCCCTGAGGTATGATCTCCTCAAAGGACGCTTCTCACTGTGGTCAGTTTCTTCATGTGCTCAACATCAGCAGAAAGGGCAGGTCAAGCTCTCCCCGAGAGTCAGGTGATGCAATGTTTTAAACAGTTAAACTAGTGAAGTCACCACATGGTGTATTAAGGGTCCACATCTTATTTCTAGCCACTTTCTTGTTATAGCTCCTTGTGCAAGTTACTTAAATTTTCCGGGCCTTAACTTTTTTCAGCTGAAAAATGGGATTAAAATAACATTTCACAGGGTTAATGAGAAGGATAAATACCATGGTGCTGGTTCAGACTGAATGCAAAAAATGTTCCCTCTATTTGTCATTTTCATCATCACTGTTATAAATGACCTGCTGAGGATGCCAGAATTGATAGACTCTTCCAAGTTCCAAGTCAGTTATTCTTCTCTAAAAGCATTCCTGACGCTGACAATAAATAGTTAAGACAGAAAGTCTACAGCAGCCTGGCATGTGAATTTTCCTTTTCCCACTAGGAATTTAGAGCATCTGGAGTAGCGTATTTCCCTTTCCCTAGGTAGGCTAGGCTCTGAAAAAGCCCGAACAGTTTAGGCTCTGGTAAAATAATTTCTTTTGAGGGGAAGCCTTATTAGTTAGAAAATGCACTGGAGTAGTTCAAAATGGTCACTTTTTCCTTCCCCTGCTGGAAGCATGAGAGGATTTTCTCCAATATTAACTTTGAGAACCCGGTCAAGCCTATAGGTAAAACTCACAAAAATGTAAGGATGCCCCAATGCCTTGGTTGCTCTAGTTTTTAACTCTCAGACTTGTCCACATACAGTGTCCAGGAATTTGGTTACAGTTCGGTTTTCCTGCCCTGTTACTGGCTCCCACAGAAGTTTCTGCTTATGGGGCTCTACTCTTATAAGTTGTGACTCTGTGTGCACCATCTCTTTCCAATTTTAGGGGCAGCCCTTTGCTCTGTGACCTCACTTCTGTGACAATTCTAAGAAGAGTTGTTATTTTTCCTTTTCCGCAGCTTTTTGATACTTGTTAGGTTATTATAATGGCAACTTCAAAGCTCCTTACATGCCAGACTAGAGAACTGAGGGAGGGTCAGTCTTCCAGATATGTGGAGAGGGGAAAGGAGTCTGATGTCTGTCTCCAAACAGCCTTCATTCTGTGTTCTTTAAGTCAGCCCCCAACCTGTTCTCACTCCCATTTCAAGGGTTCCTGGTGCTGACACGCCTCAGACTATTGAGAATTCTTCAATAAAAGTTGATTTGCATGTCAGCTTTCACCACCAATGATCTTGCGTTTGGCTCTCAGCCTGCAAAATCAGTTACTACCATCTACTTGCGGTCCAGCTTCTGTGTTTTATTGAGAGTGTCTTCTTTATTTTTTCCAAATCCTGTGTCTTTAAAATAAAATCTCTTTAGTATAAGTTTAGTAAGAGATCAGGAAGAAGTAGCTTAAATGGGTATGCTCAATCTGCCATTTTAACTCTGATTGCTTGAGACACCTTGGAAGAACTCCTCTAGTGCTCACCAGTGGAAATAGAACAGCTGCTGACAGTTCTTTCCACAGGCTGTTCCCTTGTGCTTGGGAGAGATTTATGAAATTGCCCATCATGCCATCTTCTCTTGGTGAAATATAATAATAAAACCTTCTTAAGAAATGTTTAAAGGGACCAGATACTAAAAGCTTTTATAAAGTTCTTACCAGGGAAATAGAAAAAGTTAAGTGGAACTTAAAATATTTAATGCACCATGTAGGTAAACTTTATAAACAGGAATTTCAAATGAGGATTTTATTGTCATAACTCTCTGCTCTTTCTTTAGAGTTAGGGACTTGAAGGGAAAAGTTGTGAAGATGATGAAGCTAAGGGCTTCTTTTCTCTTTTTAAGAGAGTGATCCAGATATCTCACCATTTCTCCTCTGTTCTAGAGTTTCCCTCTCCCCTTCTGCCTGTGTCTTTGTGTCCGTGTATTTCTGGGACTGCGTGTACAGACACACAGATAGATAATTAGGTAATTCTTAATTTGAAACAAATTCAAAATCAATACCTGAGATCCTTTTGTGGATTGATGAATTTGAGGCTCAGATGAACGGCTGCTATGATAGAACGTTAGCTGAGTAAACGGGAGTCCCTCTGAGAGCAGTGAAGGGACTGGTGTGAGTGGACTTGCTGATACGGGCTTTTGTTGTTTACTTTGTTGGAGGAGGGCCCTGGGTGGAGTTTGCCCAGGGTGGAGTTTACCCAGTACTGAAGTACAGAAAACGTCTCAGAGCAGGAAAAATATATGAAAGGAATACTGGTACCACATGCTTTTTAATAGTTGCATCTGGAGATAAAGGTGATCGTGGGAATGGGGATGAGGAGAAATCTGGGATTATAGGAAGTAACTTTAACTTTTTATTTCAAATAAATTTAAAGAGTAAAGTTATACTACTTCCATTATTTTTCAAATGTAGAAGAAATTCTCTAGCCCTAGAGCAACCACAGTGAGGAAAATAATTGTATAGTCCTTGTGAAGATGTCTATATCCCATGAAAACAAACTATCCATGAACCTTCTAAAAATGGTGTCCGACAATATGTCAGTGAGCAAAAATGATATAGTAACAGATGCAAGTTTTGTACAAGTCAGAGAATTGAGATGTAAGGAATTCACAGTGGTCTTCAGGGAGAGGTGAGCCCTAGGACATGTTTTGATGAGTTGATGGCCTGGGAAGACGTCCAGATCAGCAGGTAATATGAGCAAGCTGCAGGGATGGGAGTAAGATGGGCTAGTGGAATAGTAATTTTTAAATAATATGCACAGGTTTATTGTGCACATTTAATAACAAATGTATGCTGCTGGGTATATTCTAAGTTCCCTGAAATGAAAAGATAAACAGACAACAAAAACGACAAACCTAATAACTTATTTAAGAGTTTGGGCTTATCCAGTATATGACTACTAACACCAGAGACTGCAGACCACTCGCTCTCCAGTGACCAGCAAAATGTCTTTTTTATAGATGTTAGAAAAATACATATATTTAATAAAATAGGACTGATCCCTGCTTAGTATTTAGTATTGCAAGTGCTCACAAGCTATATGTCAAGTAATTAGAATAATCAAGATGCAGTCACTGACTTTAATTAAACTTTATAGCACTGAGTGAGGAGTAATAAATTTATATGAAATAAAAGTAGGGAGGATTTAGGACCAATCTGAATTACATATTGATTCAGATGATAGTAAAATGTATGCGTATGGACACATCAGTAATTAACTAGTGTGAATCATTTCCAATGAGTCTTCTGTCTCAAATGCATACTTGCAAAGAATGTAGTGAAAAGACAAAACATCTTGTTGGTTTCAGTCGTGACAGTAGACATCTGCATACTCCTAACTAGCTGTGGGTGTAATATTATAGGGCCATGCTCAACTTAATAAAGAATGAACATATTACTTAATTTTGACTTTAAATTAGAATCACAAGTCTAAATCCTGGAAAAAAAGTGTCAAAAAGACCAAGGATATTTATTTCATATCCTTTTTAAAAAATTATTCGAGAAAGGCATTAAGAGCTTTATTCTAAAAAAATTGGGTTGTCTACTTACTTACTCATCAATCATTTGTCAAGTGTCTGTTATATGCGAAGCCTAGGAAACCACCAGGGAAATATGAAGTTATTATTCATTCTTGTGACAGAGTCTAATGGAGGAACAGAGGGAAAAATCCAGGACACAAACATGCAGTTATGGACAATGCTTAGTATCAAGATGGAGAGAAAAAAGGTGTATGTGTGTGGAGGGCAGGGGGATGCATGCTTAGGGTAATGATGGAAGAACACCTCTAGAAAAATAACCTTAGAAAGATACTTAAATATTAAGATCGTGGCTAATAAAAGATTAGGAGGAAGTAGGGAGAATATTCCAGGTGGAGGGAACATGTGAGAAGGCCCTGAGAGAGGACAGAATTAGCATATCTGTCACTTACAGGAGTCCATTAGCAGGTCTGCATCCTTGATGGGTTTGCAGTGATGCAGGAAACAGGGAGAGAGAGCAAAAGGAGGTGGAGCGAGAGGAAGGGTACATGGCCTTGGTCTAGAGCATAGAGTTTAATGTACATGTAATGGAAGCCAATCAAATGCTTTAATCAAAGGAATGATAGGAATTAATTCATTCAACAAATAATATTGACAGGAATATGTGCCTGGAAGGGTTCTAGGTCCTCGTCATACATCAGTGAGATGGAACACACATTCTAGCCTCTGTTGTATAGGAGCTTATGTAATAGTTTGTATGTAGGGGCTGGAGACAACGAAGGGTAGACATAATAACTACATTTTATGACATGTCAGTACATGACAAGTTCTATTGGTAAAATGAAATTCTGAGCGAGATGAGGAAGGTCAGGAAGGCCAGGGGTGGGCACGGAAATAAAGCGGTCAGTGCAGGCTTTGTTGCTTTAGATTATGGTTTTAAAAGATCACTTTGATTCAGATGTTTGGATTTCTTTAATCTGTGGCACTGAACTATCTTGCTGTCCTTACCATGATACAATCTCTGCCTTCATAGCAAGATTTTGCGTGTGATTGTATATAATTGTGAGCACCGCTGCCGCTCAGCATCTTATTGGATTTCGCATTGCTGTGGTTCACTGACTGAGCCAGGGTTGCTGTTCTGTGTCTGTTTGTTCTTGCCACACTGTTTGGATGTGCAATGGGGTAGAAATATTCTTTCAGTGGCTTTGTAGGGGAAGAAAAAGGAGTTTTGTTTTTATACTCAGGAGGTTACCTGTGTCACCAGACAACTAGATGTCAAAAAATTGGCTAATTCAGTGAAATAGCAGCAGGAGGGAAGTCAGTTGTTTGAACATTGCAGTATCTTTTATTACCCCAGATGGGCTGTGTGGTCATGAATTCAGGCTTGATTAAGAAACAGCAAGATTGCTCTGAAGAAACTTTTAAGCTGGAAATAGTTCCTTGTGTGAGGATCAATTCCTATCTTGAGGTCACTGTCTGGTTAAGAACTTTTCTGTATCATTTGGTTCCTCCTCCTCAGTTACATGTGCTTATGATGATTTTTACTATACAGCCTGATTCTATGGATCCACTTTAAATATTTGTGTTGTTATAGTATTAGAAATGTTTAAAGTGAAATTCTGGCTCATAGGATTTATCAAGTCAAGCCTAGCTTGAATTTTAAGACAATAAAATGGCACATACTCTTTGTCATTAATGTATTTATTCATTCAATCACTTTTTGGATTTCCGTTATAGGAGTAAATCCAGGGCCAGGTGCTCAGTAATCAGAGATAACAAAGATCAAATCCTTACTTTGGGAGACCTACTCCAAAGAAGAAATAGGAATTCTTTTTTTCCAGAGATCATTTTCAATTGATCATGTGAAATAACTCACTCCAAAATTTAAAAAATGATGAAGTGATGAAAAAAGAAAAGCAGTGAGTGTGATTGAGATAGAGAGGAAGAAAGCCAGGTCAACCTCAGGGTTGCATCTGGTTAGGCAAGTTTTACTCTCTGTTCAGGTATGGTCAGCTCAGAGGGTCGCTGTGGGCTGAAATCCACTTCACCCTCCTTTCATGGCAAAGGATTTCTTCTCCTGCAAGAAGAGCTGCCTTTTCCTTATTTTCATAAAGCTCTGAATGGGTTTTTGGGGACCATGACCAGCTCTTACATTTGATAACATTAATAGTTAATATTTAGAACCTTAACATGTGTCAGGTATTATGCTTTGTGCATAATACCTCATTTATTTTATCTGAACAATCCAATGAGTAAGACACTATTTTTTCCATTTCACAGCTGAGAAAGCAGGGGCTTAGAGAGACTGTAACCTGCCTCAAGATGCCCCACTAGTAGAGTCAAGATTTGAGGTTAGGATGTTTAGCTCCAGGATTCACTGATCTTGAAGCATAATACATACAAATATATACACACACCACACACACACACACACACACACACACACACACACACACACACACACACAAACTTGAGTTTGATTATCATTTTCCACTAAAGGGTATTTATGCAACATCTGTAGACTAGCAAGGGGTTCAAATGGCCAGGAATCTAATGTTTAGAACTCAGTAATACTGAGCAGGGATAAATTGCTGTTAGGGGATTCTTGGTTACACTGCTCTATTAATTTAATCGCAGACTCTCACTTTATTACAGTAAATAACATATTCATTAAAATGTTTAAACACTCATGAACGAAGAGAAGAGGCATTAGAAATGCATTCTGCTAGCATAACTAACAAAGCAGTGAAATCATTTCAGCCCATTAGGGAATTCTGGGGAGGTGATCTGCATGCTCCTAGTCTCTGACTCTTTCAGTCTGTTTTATGTTTGGCATTCAAGCCTGTCATACATACCACAGAGGCTGACTAAAGAGAGCTATTTATTTGGGAGAGAAAAATCAGCAGCCTCTCAGTGGAATCAAGCAATTAAGAAGTAATGTAAGCCTTCATGAAGAAAAAGTTTGCTCTGCATTGGTTTAGGCTAATCCACCGCAGGGAAATATCGAGCAGTCCTTCATTCCTGGTGCAGGAGGAAGGCAACTGCGTCCTGAGCAGGGAACTGAAATGCAAATGTTTTATGAATGTCAGGTAAGGCTGGCTGGGTTCTGCAGACAATTTTGTTTGGGATTTAATTTCCTAGGCTTAAGATCATCTGCTCTAGAGAAAGCTCCTGGGTGTTTCTGATACTAGAATCTTGAACATTTATTCTGGTAAGTTAAAGTATACAACAGGGGATTATTTTAGGAAATAAAACATTACATTTAGCTAATTTTTAATCACCCTTGGAGGTCCTTGAATAGGATCTGTGATTGTTAATATGACTGTAGGCTCACAATGAATAATATGTGACAGAGAACACTGAGGTCACTGTAATAATGTGTGGTGTAAGAACCCAGGTGATAAAAGTGTAGTGGAGAAGAGAGGTGGGAGAGAAATGGCATCTCATATTGATTGGGCTTGACTACCTTAACTGAATGTAAGAGGCAGAAGAGAGGAAAGAGTTGGTCTTTTTCTGCTGCATCTATTCACTTACTTCAGAAGTAAGAATTCAGTGCCTATTAAGTCTCAGGTACAAGGCAGTGCTGAGGATAGAATGATAAAATAGGACATTTGCTAACATGATGGCAATCTAGGTAGAGATACACAGAGTACTGAGGACTAGAGTCTGTTGGAGACATTTGACTGGGTCAAGGCTATACAAAAAGACTTGCTTCTCTGAGTAAGTAATATGTGAGCTGAGGTGTTAAATACAGGACAGTGTTAACCTGGCAAATAAGGGGAAGATTTTTTTAGGGTGGGAGTAGCCCCTCTATCAGGAGAGAGGGTGACATATATGAGGAACCGAGAGGTGAGTGTGGAAATGACAGAATATAGGTATAAGTAGGAAGAAACAAGTTTAAGGAAGTAAATAGAGGCTCATGGTAATCATTAACACTCAGATATATCCCAGTTCTCCAATGTAACATGTAGTTTTTCACTTTCCTGCTTTCTTGAAATGAGGTGTGATACTTTCTTTATACATCAAAACAGTGCAAGATAAGATTCAGAAATGGTTTGGAAGAAAGTGAGATTAAAAATTAGCCTTGTGGCAAGGATCAAATCAAGCCATTACATCCATTGTTAAAACTTCCAAATGGATTATGCCTCTGAGTAGAGGTTCATCTGAGAGTGTGACCCATAGCAAAGCCTTTCAATTGTATAAAAGTGGTTCAGAGGAAAGGAATCCAGGGTGGTGTTCTTCTAGGTAAAGCCTGATCGTTGCAAAACAATTGCAATGAAATTAAAGCAGTGTATGTGAGAGAAAGATGGCATGAAAGACAAGGGAGAAGAGAAGAGGAACAGGGAGAGGAAACAGAGTGTAGAGAAAAACATTTAGGAAATCTAAGAGGTTTGCGGAGAAAAGGACTATGGGATTTACTGGAATCAAAGAGATAGAAAAAGTTTTAAGAGAGTTGGATTACCAATGAAATCATGAGTCGTAACAACAACAGCAATGACAGCAAAACAAAAGCAAAAAGCCTGTTACTGTTGGTTCTGACTTTTATGGAAAAGAAGCATGCTTAGAAAATAATTCAGGGGTCAAGGTGAGTTTACACTTTAATTCTTCCAAATGTGAAACTTACTGGAATAACACAGAGTTCCCAGATGCAGGGCCAAGGACAATAAGGAGTTGCATCTTGGGTAGCTTCTCCCAATTAACATCCTTTGTGCTTAATCAAGGATTACTTTTATCACCAGGGTAAAAGTCCTTGTAGTATCTGACCAGAAGATACTACATTTCAGAAATGCAATGGACCAGTGATTTCTGTGTAGCTCATACTCTCTTACCTTCTGAATGGGATTACTTATCATGGTCATCCTGTCCTAGTCTTGCCTTTGTGTTTTGGGTATGTGTGGGTCAAATAACGTATCTTTTTAGTTCATAGGTTTTTAGACCAAAAGTTTCCATGTCCAAACACAGTGAGAGACTTACTGGACACGAGTCAAAGACATTGGAGTTTTAATTGAATGCAGTGATTGCATGGGGCTCTGGAGTTGTCTTTGGGAATAAGGTTGAAACAGATACAGGAAAGAGCATGAAGTGAATATTTGGTGCTTAAAAACATGGATTGTAGTAATTGTTAGTATTGTCCATCAACTATTTCCAGTTTTCCTGGTGCCATGATGCAACTATATTTCTTCATTTCATGAAGTTAGATCTGATCATATGTTTGATGCTTAGCTAATGAAATGGGACTGATTCACCACACTTTTCCTTTGAAGGGACTAGCTCAGCTTCAAATAAGTGGTTGTTGATCTATCAGCCTGGACCCTTCAAAAAGGATTAGGTGGACACTAAGCCAGCCCATAATGGACATGTACCATGAGGGAGAAAGAAAACAATTTTATTTTAAGACTGAGAGAAGATTGGTGGGATGTTTATTATTGCAAAATTACCTAGGTTATACTGACTGATACAAGGCTACATATGTAGAACTTAGAAGTCAAAATTAATTACTTCTATTTTAAGGGAAAGAAAATTATTTAAAAAATTTAGATAGAGTAATTATATTATCATCCCAGGTTGTCAGCCAGTCCACCTTTGGTGAGGTCAAATTTATGTGTTATCATTATACCTGATGCTCTGGACAATTCCTGTGTAAGTTCATTGAACAAGCCCCAGGTGACTGAGAAAAGATATCCATAGAACTGACTTGACATGTTTCTCTGATTATTCTAATCCTCTACAGTGTGCGCCCTCAAAGAATATTCATATTGGATGTGAATACCCACACACGATGCCCAATTCTCAAAGATTTATCTACATATTTATTCTCCGGACAACCAACTTTCCAATTTTATCTTTTTCAGATTCTTAACCTTCTAATCATACTATAACCTATTACCCATGAGCTGCCAGCATTGCCTTCCACTTGTACTGGCAATGAGATCACCACTGTGTTTAAGTGCAGTTAAATGTAATACTCAATCTCAGATTTCCACTTTGGGGGACTAAGTGCTACTACACAGATCATGGTGCTGTCAGGAAAGGGTAAAGCACTCTGTATTTGAAGCATAAAGGGAGTAAATACAGGAAATGATCAGAAAGGTGTTGGAAGAACTGGAAGAGCAAGTGGGAGAAGAATATTGTTACCTAAAGACCAAGAAGCTGCAACCAGGCTAGATCACCTTTTCTCTTTTCAGTGCCTCGCAGAAGAATCTAACAAAAAACCGACAGCTAGGGAGTCTGGTATGTAATTTGTAGGTGTTTAGCCTTGGTGGTGTAAAAGCGTATAGAAGAGAGAATGTGAAGCTGAAAGCCAGTGGGCTTACTGGGCAAAAAGGTATTATAATCACATTTCAGTTTAGTGGTGATCACCACTCTTACTTTTCCTCCTACTTAACTATTCCTCCTTAGTTCTCTTTTCTTACCGTCATCCTGACCTCCAAACACTGTAGTGCCCTAAGGCTCAGACCTCCAGTCTGTATTCTTCTTGTACACTTATTCTAGAGGGTATCCTCTTTAGACTGATGGTCTATATATCTTTGGCTCCAAACCCTTCTCCAGGTCCCTTGAACATTTCTCATAGCTGACTAGTTAGTACTTAAAACTTAGCATATGCCAAAAAAGATCTCTTGATTTTTCCCTCCACCCACTGACACTACCTCTAAAAACAAGCAACAACAACACTGAAACAAAACAGCTCTGACCCTCCCCCAGACTCTTATGCTCTTAATGACTGGTAGTGTCATCTGGTTGCTGAGCTGAGTCTAAATACCCTGTGTTACTTCCAGTCCCTTTATCTCCCTAACACTGTGCAAGTCATGTCTCAGCACATCCTGTGTGCTCAACGTTCAAGACAGATCCAAAGTCTTTTCCTTGACTTCTCCACCAGTTGCTAGCATCTTTTTTTCTGTATTCTTTTAATGGATTCATAACTGATCTCTCTTCTTTTGCCCTTAATATTCCCTATAGAATCTAGGTCACACAAGCAGCCAGAATGTCCTTCCAAAAATATAAAGAGGTTCAATAACTTTTCTGCTCAAATTCCTTTAAAGGATTCTCATCTCACTCAAATAATTTCCTGAGATTCTAACATGGCCTATAAAGTCTGGCATTTTCTGTCCCTCTAGCACCTTCACCTCTCTGATTTAATCTTACTACTCTATCACTCATGATATTCCAGCACACTGCTCTCCTGCTCTTCTCCAACATAATAAGTGTATTCAATATTTCTGCACTTGTTCTTCCTTCTCCTTAGAATGCTCTTCCCCACAAGTTTTATCCCATCAATTATGTTAGATCTTTGCTCAAATATCACCTTATTAGAGACACTTTTCCTGACTATTGTATCAACATTTTCCTCCATATGTTGTGTTTCTTTTCCCTGATTTTTTTCATAACACTTACCACTCACGTTCTTTGTCTATATAACTCTTCGTTTATGTAATAACACTGTTTACATCTTTGTTTATAGACTGTCTCCCAACACTAGAGCATTTAATTTCATGAGTGAAGATACTTTATTTTATTCCTTCATATTTCCCAGTGTCTGGAATAGCGACTGATCCTGAGTAGTTGCTCATCATGTACTTGTCGAATGAATGAATTGATGGATTGATAGATGCAGTAGGAAAAATGGATTGGATTGGAGGGATTCCAGAGTGGTTGCAACTTGGGATGGTCAGTTATTGATGCATGATGATAACTTGGACTAGGAGGGTGATAGTGGTGATGGTCATGAAGGAGGGTGGCATATGCTTTCCAGAGGTATTTATGAAGTAATAGATAGCATGTGGTGGTCAACTGGATACAGGTGGCAAGGAAGAGTCATCAGCGCTAAGTATGACACTAGCTTTCTGGTTTGCGCAGCTGGAGCCATGATGGTGCTGTTCTATGAGAAAAAGGAATAGAAGAGGGACTGATTTTAAGAGAAAAATCATAAATTCAGTTTTGAGTGTTTAACTGCATACATCCAGACCCAACCTTTATATCAGAGGAACAATTACATGAATGATTCAAATTCCTGTATTAATCTCAAAACACTCATAATGAAGTTGTTTGTCTCTAGGATTCTTGATGAAAGTATGCATAATTTTTAGAGATAGCCTCCTTATACCCACTCATAGGAACTATTTTTCTTCTAAGTCACCCAAGTTCCCTTCCTCTCTCAAAGTCTGCTGCAAGAAAGGATCCAAAACAAATCACTTAGACCTTAATGTGAATCTGAGTCCATGAAGTTATTATAAAGTTAGCCTCATTTCTGAGTGCATAATAAAAGTCTCTACCCCTTTCCCTACTCAAAGAGATTTCAAGCAAGAGTAAGCAGGTAGGCAAGGTCACTGTAGAAATGAATAGTAACTCATCTGTTATATGTGGTATTATATTGATTGAATGATAATCTAAACCTATTCTTTACACATAGGATAAATTCTGGGTCCATTTTGATAATGTAAGAGAGATGAGTAGCTGAAGCATGTTTAGCCTCATTTCCATTTTCCAAATAAATGGATTCATAGCCACAAGAATTTCAAGCCAGAATAAACAGATAGGTCTTTATTCCTACAATGATTTTACCTATCTACTATCCATGAGATTATATCAATCTGCAGGGTAATTTAAACCCACTCTTTTATACACAGGATAAACCCTAGGTTTATTTTAATAATCTCAGCTATATAAATGGCTGGTTGCCTGGGAGATATATTATGGCTTCTTATGTAGGCATGTCAAGAAAAGAAATTGCCTAGTGATAAAAATTTGAAAATGATGAGAACTGATACAGCAAACTTTTTATGGTAAGTCTACCTTTCAATGTCTTTCTGAATGAGGTGTTGTATCCCAAAAGATATGTTTATGGTGCATATGAAAACTACCACTCTGATTAAAACAGCAAAGTAGAGAAAACTATGTTATTTAAATGTTAATTATGCCCAAACTAAAGAAGTGTTCACATGACAAAAAGCAGAGAGTTCTTTTTATCCCCCTGTTTTAAGCCAAATTATTTATGTATTTGAGATATTTACTTAGCATTTACCTATTTGACAAGCTTGGGGATGATGCTATGGGATATATTGAACATGAATATACCATGTTGGCTGCATTTGAGAGCCTCTTAATATATGATAAAATATTTCTATTACTTCATTATAATATGTATTAGAACACACATCAAGGGAGTTAGAGTCTGGTGGGAATTGAGAAGAGAAAATACTTGTGACAGGGATGAATGGTGGGGAAAATGTAGGTGGATTCTTAGAGAAGGGAGCTCTGGGTTGTGCTTTGAAGAATAAATGATTACACAGACAAGCAGTAAAGCAAAAGGCACAGAACTCCTGAAGGAAGTAATACAAACAAAGGCATAGAAGCAGAAAGTCATTGCACACATATAAAGTTATACAAGTGGTTGTGTATCAGGTTATGCAAGTGGTTCATTTTGGTTAAACCACAGAGCACATGAAGAATATAGGAGGACAGCTACAAAGAAAGCTTAAGGTAGAGTAAGTTACCTTACAATGTAGTTTAGACATTTGGGCTTAATTTTTATAAAGCTTGTAATTAGAGAATTTAGAATGCCTGGTAATAACCTAGACTTCTGTTAATTATTGGCAGGCAAGTTGTTAAGACCTCATACTTTTGAGATGTCACATTAATCTACAAAATGAAGATGTTAACCTAACTCTCTAAAGTGACTTCCAGTTCTAGAATTCCTTCAAGCATTAAAACTCAGATTTGACTTTTTTTCCCTCACTTCTCCCAAGAAATTTGTTACTAGTGTTATTCTGCAGATTTTCCTCCAAAATCTCTCTTCAGTCCATCTTCATTCTCATCCCTACTGACACTGTGCTGGTGTAGAAATCAGATTATTTGACCCCAACCTATCTATTCAATATCACTGGCCATCAGGACCCATGTCCAAAATGCTATGGAAACAGAACCCTGGATGTTACCCACATGTGCTACGCATTATCTGGGCTTTTCTAGACTGCTCTTACTCGGTGTACTTACCATGCCTTTCTGCCAGTCTCCTCCAAAAGTTGAGGAAGTCTTTCTCTACTTGCATAGGTCGTTTCATGTACTGTTCTTCGTCTGGAATCTTCACCCCCACCCTTGCCTTTTTTTTTTTTTGGAGGTTGGGGTAGTGATTCCAAGAACACTTTATTTAAAACTACCATGTTTAACTTTGTTTTATAAATGTCAGTGTTTTCCACTAAATTATAAATTATTCATATATTCATCCCTAAAAGCACCTAGCTCAGTAGTGTGCACGAAAGTGTGGCCAAGCCAATGTGCTTGAGAGTGAGTAAATAAGTGGCAAATAATGCAAAGAGATAGTCAACATTAAAGCTTTAAACAATGAAGGAGAATTAGCTTATAGTGTGTACCAGGCAAGTTTCCTTTCTAATCTGTGAACAATATTCTTTTATGGGTCATTCTGCACTTACAGCCCAAGAAACAGGACTGTAAAGGGTCTCGTATCTCTACTCAAGTCACAGATGATTTAGACAGGGAATAGACAAAGAACTCAAGCTAAGCTACTCCTAGGCTTTGGAATGAGAATACCAAGACAAATGGATAAAGAATTAAGCCTAGAAGCATAGAGTTGAGTCACATTTTTGGCAGAATAATATACAGAAGTAGAAAATTCTGCTGAAGATACTGAAAGTACCCTATTTCTTGCTTTTTACTAAATCTGTTTACTCAGCTTCATCTTGAATTTCGTATCTGTAGTAAAACCCTGTTTTAAGGAGATTTCAATGAAATTTTAGTTAAAATCAAATGTTTCATGATGTAAACACTTGTTGGGGAGGAAGAAATTTCCTCTACTCCTCAAAGTTCTAGCTGGCCTGACACAGTCAGGGAGAATGAGGTATATATGTCATCCTGAAGCAAGGAAAAGGGGGCAGAGGTCTGAGACTTCAAAGGAAAAGGGAAGTGATTCACAGGAATATGAAAAGAGTCAATGTTTGATAATCAAATATGTGCTGGACGACACAGCAACAAAGAAGGGGCACAAAGAGTCATTTTAACAGACTTAGACACATCCCTCCCTGTCTACCACACCTAGGTTACATTATAAAATAGCTGTCTAAGGTGATGGCTCTCCTCCTGGAGTACTTCCTCTGTCTAAATTCTTTTTATGCAGTTGGTGGGTGGGAGGTCAAAGTTTCTTCCTGTGTCTTTTGGGCCTTGATGGTTTTCAGCTCAAAGTAATCTGCAGGTCACAACAGCACATCTCGGAGCAGCCTGCTCTTTGTCCCTTCACACTGCTCAATTCTCTGTCACCTCTCTGCTCTCTTCTAACCCTATAAGCATCTCTTGAAGCTGGCAATGGATGCTAACTTTCACTAAATGTAAACTACTTGAGAAAACGCCCATATCTAATTTCTTATCTCACTTGACTGGTATATTGTTTGGCACAAACTAGTGATTTCATATATATAAATAGATGAAATATATAAGGACATCAGGATGTGACTGAATATCCCCCTCATGGTGAACATGCCCAGGAACAATTTGCCAAGAACTAGTATAGGGTTCTGGGTGACCCATGAGACAATTACTCAGTAGGGTTTTGTTTGGGGTAGAACTGAGCTGGAATTTTTGAGGTAGGGCTGAGATTCCAGAACAAAATGACAAGATACAAATGTCAGTGTAAAAAGAACAGAAGCAGAATAATTAATATTTCAGAGCATGCTGGCTGATGGTAGATGGAGAGCTGTGTGTGGCACTGGTGATACCTAAGTGCGATATATATTTTTTTATTGTAAAAAACACATAACATCAACGCTCTTAATAAATGTTTACATATACAGTACAGTATTATCTATATGCATATTTTTATACATAAGATCTGCAGAATTTTTCATCCTGCATGACTGAAATGCTGTACCCACTAACCAGCAACTCCACATTTCTTCCTTCCCTGAGCCTCTGACAGCCACCTTTCTGATTTCTGCTGCTATGAGTTTAACTACTTTAAATGCCTCTTACAAGGAGAATCATGCAGTATTTATACTGTGAGTAGCTTTTTTCTCCCAGCATAATGTCCTCGATGAACATCCATGCTGTAGTATATGACAGGATCTTCTTTTCCTAAGGCTGAATAATAATCCATTGCACGTATCTACCGCATTTTCTCTATTGTCTATACATGAACATTTAGATTGTTTCTACCTCTTGACTATTGCGAATAATGAGGCAAGAATGTGAGAGTGCAAAAATCTCTTCAAGGTTCTGTTTTGAATTCTTTTTGATAAATACCCCAAAGTAGGATTATTGGATCATATAGTAGTTCTATTTTTAATTTTGGGGGGAATCTCCATACCATTTTCCATAGTGGCTGCACCATTTTACATTCCCACCAACAGTGTACAAAAGTTCCAATCAACACTTGCTATTTTCTGTCTTATTGACAGTGGCCATCCTAATAGGTGTGAGGTGATATCTCATTGTGTTTTTGACTTCCATTTCCCTGATGAACAGGAATCTTGAGCATCATTTCATATATATTTTCATCTGTTAGCCATTTGTATATATTCTTTGGACAGATGTTATCTATTGAAGTCCTTAGGTCATTTTTTAATTGTGCTATTTGTGTTTTACTGATATTGAGTTGTGAGAGTTTCTTCTGTACTGCATATTAAGTCCTTATCAGATATATGGTTTACAAATGTTTTGGGAGAATAGGTTGCCTTTCACTTTGTTGCAGGAGCATGTTACTTTGATGTAATCCCACTTGTTTATTTTTGCTTTTATTACCTGTACTTTTGGTGTCATATCCAAGAAATTATTAAAGACCAATGTTATGAAGCTCTCCCCTGTGTTCTCTTCCAGGACTTTCACAGTTTCTGGTCTTATGTATTAATCTTTCATTTTATTTTGAATTTATTTTTTGTATATGGTGAAGATAAATGTTCTATTTCATTATTTTGCATGTGGGTATCCAGTTTTCCTAACATGATTTGTTGAAGAAATTCTCTTTTCTGCATTAGCTATTCTTGGCACCCTTGATGAAGATCATTTAACCATATATGTGTGTGCTTATTTTGGGGCTTTCTAGTCCATTCCACTGGTTTACAGGTCTGTCTTCATGCCAATGCCATACTATTTTGAGTACTATAGCTTTGTAATAAATTTTGAAGTCATGTCATGTGACATTTCCAGCTTTGTTCCTTCTCAAGATTGTTTTGGTTATTTGGGGTCCTTTGTGGTTCCATATACATTTTAGAATTTTTTTATATTTCTGCAAAAAAAGAATTGCGATGTTGATAGAGATTATGCTGAATCTAAATAAAGCTTTGGATAGTATGGGCATTTTAACAGTATTATAACTTGTAACAGTATTATAACCCATGAACACAGGATACCTTTCCATTTATTTGTGTCATCTTTAATTTCTTTCAGCAATGTTTTTATATAGTTTTCAGTGTATATCTTCCACTTCTTGGTTAAGTTTATTCCTGTTTCTTTTTTTTTTTTGGATGCTATTGTAGGTGGGATTGTGTTAATCTCCTTTTCATATAGTTCCTTGTTAGTGTGTAGAAATGCAACTGATTTTTGTATGTTGATTTTATATCCTGCAAATTTGTTCAATTTGTTTAACAGTGTTTGTGTGAAATGTTTAGGGTTTTCTACATATAAGACCATATTGTCTGTGAACAGAGACGAATTTACTTCTTCCTTTCCTATTTGCTGCCTTATATATTTTTTCTTACCTAATTGCTCTAGCCTGGACTTCTAGTACTAAGTTGAATAGAAGCGGTGACAGTGAATATGCTCATCTTCCTGATTTTAGAGGAAGAGCTTCCAGTTTTTTACCACTGAGTATGTTAGTTGTGGGCTTGTCATATATGGCCTTTAGTATGTTGAGGTATGTGCTTTCTATACCCAAATTTGTTGAAAGTTTTTATCATGAAAGTATATTGAATTTTGTCAAGTGTTTTCTCTGCATCTATTGAGATGATTACATTATTTAATAATCATATGATGTATTATGTTGTACATGCTTAAGCCCCTTGAGGATCTCCTGTGTATAACTAGAGAAAGACTTTGGAGTGGGGACAGCATGAGATAGGCGAGGTGGGGGAAATAAGCAAGCAAGGTCTAGGCAATAATATCTCTAACCTTATTATAACCACAAAATGGAGTGACCTAGATTTAACTAGTTTGTATAAATATAATATGGTTCCAAGAATAAGATGAGAATTAGACCAAATGTAGAACATGCAACAAAGGAGAAGTTTCAGTGACAATTCCTCAGACACTGCTGGGATATATTTGCATATTTATTAGTCAGTGGATATGTAAAGTGTAGGTTATTTTGATGACTTCAAGGCAAATACAGTCAAGTAGGAATTCTAATTCAGGGTTCTTGGTAGGAAATTCTCAGATATGTTCCTCTGGGCATGTGTCATGGGCTTAATTGTATATCCCCAAAAAACATGTTAAAGTTCTAACTGCTAGTAACTCAGAATGTGAACTCATTTGGAAATAGGGTTGTTGCAGAAGTAATTAGTTAATATGTTATTTGGGCAGTTGGTGGGACCTTAATCCAGTTTGACTAATGCTCTTACAAGAAGAGGAGGAGAGGCAGACATAAAGATAGAGGCATACAGGGATAATATGATCTTGTCGTGATGGAGGCAGAGAGTGGAGTGATGCATTTGTAAGTCAAGGATGTCAAGGATTGCCAGCAACATCAGAACCTAAGAGCAAAACATGGATCGCTTCTCCCCTTGACCTTCAAAGAAACCATGGTCCTGTTGACTTGTAGCCTCCAGAAAGCTAGAAGTGAGATACTAAATTTCTGTTTTAAGCTTTTCCAGTTACTGTTTTTTTTATTATTATTATTACAACAGCCTTAGGAAATTAATACAGAATAGCTGAATGCATGGGGCAAACAAAATGTAAAGCAGTTTAGAGATGAGAAGTTAGATAAGAAGTGTCATGGAGAAAACTTATGGGACAACTGTTTACAAACTAAATGAATTCTACACCCCTAGACCAATCACTGCAAACACCTTGCATTTCAGTCTGTGGGAAGCTGAATATAACCCAGATTATGTCATCAGTCATTCTCAAATGTACAGCAATGGAAGCAAAAGACAATGTGTTATTTACTTAAAAAATGTTCTCTTTAAATTGAACAATGGAAGAGTTTAATAACAGCTTTTGTGTTCTTGCTTTCCACTCTTCTGTTTGATTTCTCATTCTTATGTGACTATAATATTAAGAGCCTAATGGACACCACTGATGGTGGTAATATGGCTCAAGGAAAAATCCCCAACTATAAAATAGGAAGGAAAAAACTAAAAGCACTGACACAAAACCAGCTCCTCGGGAATTTTTCTGAGTTTCAGTGATTACCAAATGTATATTCAAGACTCTGGTAACACAGTCCAAAATCAACTGGAAGAAAAATGAAATGTGCCACAAACCATAGGGAATATTTTTTCTTTGCAATACCAGGTTCCTGAGTATGAGATAGTATCTACTGCATTTTTTGTGCTTTTCATTAATTTAAATTGCCATCACTGAATCCAGTCCTAAAAAGTAAATTCAAACCTGGAATTTCTAAAAGTATAATGGAACCGCTTATAGAATGATGAATATATGCACATCTATCTATGATTCAATATGTGTCTTAATATAATGTATGTATTAAAATGTATATAATGTTTATACAAGACTTATAACTTAATATAGTCTTCATGCTGATCACCCTTTTTGTCAGATTACTAAACTTCTAGACCTGCGTGGAATATGTTTAGGTTACAGCTATTGGCTGTTCTTTTTGGTCTTGCCTTGCGGTTTCTCCCTGTGAATGTACAAGTGAGTATTCAGCTAAAGATTCAATGTGAGTCATGCAAATTTTGGAATTCTTTCTCAATGGATCTCTAGTTCCTCTGCAGCCCTCTTCTTTCAAATGCTAGCCATCTTATCCATCCTGAACTTAGAACTCTGTCTCAACTCAGTGAGACCCCCTGCCTATGCCTTGATCAAGAAATTGTTTTCAGGTCAAAAGCTCAGACAATCTGAAGTCTCAGTTGGTTCTGATCATGAAAGGATCACAGTTCTGTTCTACCTCATGCTTAGAAGCCTGAAAATTGTCATTTCATGTATCATCCAGTGATCTAGTTATTTATGGTGAGAGGTCAGATTCTCACCAGTTATACTTTTGTTCCCAGACATTCTATTAGTTGCTTAAAAAAAAAAGTATCCAATCTCTTTAAAGTGCTTTCTTAAAATACTAATTTTATGTTCCTTTACAATCTTCAAATTAACAAATTCTTTATATGTAATAGTTCTTTTTCATCTTTTTCATTTTTATTTTAAATAGGCTCATATTAAAAACAATAACATACTTAATGTGTGTGGCTGTCAGGGTTTACTTCTGGTTCATACTTGTTTGTTCAGTGGGTCTTTGTACTTCCCTGATGGCATCTGAGTGGGAATTTGGAAATCAGACTACTTCTAAATGATACTTCTAAATGACACTCACACTATAATTAAGGAGATCATTATTCTGTGACAAGATCCACACCAGCAGTTCTAGTTCTTCCAAGGCAGCATTTTCCTTTTCTTTAGGGAGTAGTTCTAATGTTTTGGCCTGAGGATAAACACTGTGCTGCCAACTCAGAATTTCAGAAGAGGTAGGAGGGTAATTTAAGAGCTATCCTGTAAAAAAAAAAATCAGTTATTCCTCTTGATTTCCACCCAACCATCACTTCTATTCTGCAAACCTCCGAGCACTGAGTTTAGAGACTCATTTTCTATCACTAGCTTGAACAGCAACCCAGCCCAATGAAAAGTGCTCCTTTGTTGTGGGTTATTATTCTTCCAACACATACTGTCTTCTAGGAATATTTTGAAACACTTTGTCTGAAGTCAAAGACCCTTTCCTTAATACTGAATCAGACTGAGAAACTTTTATCTTTCTTTTCATTTTATGAGGATTTAGCAGAGATAGAAGTAAACACATACTCTCCATTGTACATGCCTGAGTTTTGTTTTTTGAAATTCTCATGCATTTAAAACTTACTTGTTTCCATATAAAAAATGTTTGTCTTGCTGCCAAGCCAGAATTATTTGAGAATAAATCTAAAGATACAATGTTTATGCAAGTGTTTATAATAATTGAATTAAATATTTGGGTACAATGCTCTCATTTAGCACAATTTTTTTTAGAAGTAAAAATAAAAAAAGATCCTCTTCGGTCTTTTATAAAGTTTAACAAGACATTGTCATATGCATTACCTTTCTTTCTTTTTTTGTGTATCTTCAAATTGAAATATCATTAAGATACAATATTAAATTGGTTTCAAGTATACAATAAAGTGATTCAACAGTTACATACATTACTGAATCCTCACCCAAACTAGTGCAATTACTGTCAACATAGAAAGATGTTACAGAAACATGGACTATGTTCTCCAGGCTGTACTTCCATCCCATGACCAGCTTATATTATGATTGAGATTTTTGTGTCTCTTCATCCTCCTCACATCCTCTGTTTACCCTCCCCAACCCATCCCCCATGGTAACCATCAGTTAATTCTCAGTGTCTATGAGTCTATTGTTTTTTTGTTCATTTTGTTTTTTGTTTTTAAGTTCCACCAGTAAGTGAAATCATATGATATTTGTCTTTCTTTACCTGGCTTACTTTACTTAGCATAATACCCCTTAGGTACCTCCACGTTGTCACAGATGGCAGGATTTCTTTTCTTATGGGTGAATAATACCCACTGTGTATATACACCACATCTTCTTTATCCATTCATCTACTGATGGAAACTATGGTTTTTTCCATATCTTGGTTATTGTAAGTAATATGGCAATAAACATAGGAAGGCAAATATCTTTTTAAATCAGAGATTTTGTTTTCAGGTAAATTCCTAGAAGTAGACTTACTGGGTTATATGGTATTTCTATTTTTAGGTTTTTGAGGAAACTATACTGCTTTCCATACTGGTGCACTAATTTACATTCTCACCAATATTATAGGAGGGTTCTGTCTTCTCCACATCAACCCCAACACTCATTTCTTTTCTGGATAGTGGCCATTCTGACTGGTGTAAGATGTTATCTCATTGTGGTTTTGTTTGCATTTCCCTGATGATTAGAGATGTGCATCATCTTTTCATGTGCTGGTGGCCATCTGTATGTCTTCTTTGGAAAAATGTCTGCTCAGGTCCTCTGCCCATTTTTTAATGAAGTTGTTTTTTTTGGTGTGGAGGCATATGAGTTCTTCATACATTTTTGATGTTAACCCCTTATCAGATAAATCCTTTACAAATATATTCTCCCATATTGTAGGTTGCCTTTTTGTTCATCTCATGGTGTCCTTTGCTGTACATAAGTTTTTAGTTTAATGTAGATATACTTGTTCATTTTTTATTTTGTTTCCCTTTCCTGGGGAGACATGTCCAGAAAAAATTTCTCATGCTCATGTTCAAGAGATTTTTGCCTGTTTTCTTCTAAGAGTTTTTATGGTTTCATGTTTTGTATTTAGGTCTTTAATCCACTTCGAGTTTTATTTTTGTGTATGGAGTTAGACAGTAATCTGGATTCATTCTCTTGTATGTATCTGCCCAGTTTTCCCAACACTAGTTATTGAGACATTGTCTTTTCCCCATTGTATATTCATGGCTCCTTTGTCATATATTAATTGACCATATACATAGGTTTATTTCTGGGCTCTCTATTCTGTGCTACTGATCTGTGGGTCTGTTCTTGTGCCATTACCATACTGTTTTGACTACTGTAGTTTTTTAGCACAGGTTGAAGTCAGGGACTGTAGTACACCCAGCTTGGTTCTTCTTTCTCAGGATTGCTTTGGCTATTTGGGGTGTTTTGTGGTTCAATATGAATTTTAGGATTATTTGGTCTAGTTCATTGAAAAATGCCATTGGTATTTTGATAGGAATTGCATCGAATCTGTAAATTGCTTTGGACAGGATGGCATTTTGACAATATTCTTCCTATCCATCCATGAACATGGAATAGATTTCCATTTATTTGTGTCTTCTTCAGTTTCTCTCATCAGTGTCTTACAGTTTTCAGAGTATAGGCCTTTCACCTCCTTGGTTAGGTTTATTCCTAGGTATTTTATTCTTTTTGATGCAATTATAAATGGAATTGTTTTCTTTATTTCTCTTTTTGATGATTTGTTGTTAGAATAAAGGAATGAAACAGATTTCTGTATATTGATTTTGTATCCTGCAACTTTGCTGAATCCAGTTATTCTAAAAATTTTGGGTGGAGTCTTTAGGGCTTTATATATATAGTAGCATGTCATCTACAAATAGTGATAGCTAAACTTCCTTACCAATTTGGATGCCTTTTATCTCTTTATCTAGTCTGACCGCTGAGGCTAGGACATCCAGTACTATATTGATTAAAAGTGGTGTGTGGGCATGCTTGTCTTGTTTCTGATCTTAGAGGAAAAGCTTCCAGGTTTTCACCATTTAGTATGATGTTAACTGTGGGTTTGTCATATATGGTGTTTCTTATGGTGAAGTAGGTTCCCTTTATACCCATTTTGCTGAGAGTTTTATCATGAATGGATGTTGAATTTTGCCCCATGTTTTTCAGCATCTATTGAGATGATCATATGGTTTTTATCCTTTTTGTTAATGTGGTATATTACATTTATTTATGAATATTGTACTATCCTTGTTTCCCTGGATTAAATCCCACATGGTAATGATGGATGATCTTTTTGATGTATTTTTGAATTTGACTTGCTAATACTTTGTTGAGGATATTTGCATCTGTGTTCATCAGGGATAGTGTCTTTATCTGGTTTTGGTATTTGAGTGATGCTAGCCTCACAAAATGAGTTTGGAAATATTCCATCCTTTTCTATTTTTTTGAATACTTTAAGGATGGGTATTAGCTTTTCTTTAAGTGTTTGGTAGAATTCAGCTGTGAAACCATCTGGTATTGGACTTTTGTTTTTTCGAGAGTTTTTGAATTACCAATTCAATTTCATTACTGGTAATGTGTCTGTTCAGATTTTCTGTTTCTTCCTGGGTCTTGGAAGGCTGTACTGTTCTAGGAATTTGTCCATTTCTTCTAGGTTGTCCAGTTTATTGGCATATTGCTTTTTATAGTATTCTCTAATAATTCTTTGTATTTCTGTGGTATCATTGTGTCTAATCCTTTTTCATTTCTGATTTTCTTTATTTGTGTACTTTTTTTCTTGATAAGTCTGGCTAGAGGTTTGTCTATTTTGTGTATTTTCTCAAATAATCAGCTTTTGGTTTCATTAATTTTTTTCTAGTGTTTTATTCTTCTCTATTTTGTTGATTTTTGCTCTGGTCTTTATTATGCCTTTTTGTCTACTAACTTTGGGTTTCATTTGTTCTTCTTTTCCTAATTTCTTGTAAGCTTAGATTGTTTATTTTGGATTGTTCTTATTTCTTAAAATAGGCCTATATTGCTACATAATTCCCCCCTAGAACCACTTTTGTGGCATCCCACAAATTTTGGACTGTTCAATTTTTGTCTACATTTGTCTCCATGTATTTCTTGATTTCCTTTTGATTTGTTCATTGAGCCATTGATTATTTAGAAGCATGTTGATTAGCCTGCATGTGTTTGTGTTTTTTTCTTCATGTAATTGATATATAGTGTCATTCTATTGTGATCTGAAAACATGTTTGATACACTTTCAATCTTTTTGAATTTATTGAGGTTCTTTTTGTGTTCTTATATGTGATCTATTCTGGAGAATGTTCCATGTGCACTTGAGAAATATGTGTATACTCCTCTTTTAAGGTGGAATGTTCTGTATACTATCTGTTAAATCCTTCTGACTTAATGTGTTGTTTAGTGCCTCTGTTTCCTTATTTATTTTATGTGTGGCTGATCTGTGCATTGATCTAAGTGGGGTGATAAAATCCCTTAATATGATTAATTTGCAGTCTATTTCCCTGTATAGTTCTGTTAATATTTGTTTTACATATTTAGATGCTCCTATTTTGGGTGCATTGATACTTATAATTATATCCTCTTGGGACTGATGCCTTTATCATTATGTATTATCTTTCTTTGGTATATATCAACTTTGTTAGGCTTAAGCTCAATGAGTTTGGGTGGTGTTTTATTGTAACCTTACAGTGCTAAAAAATAGTACAGCCCAGTCTTTAATCCATGCCATTAAACACAATCACTTTGGGTATCACTCATGAGTTATTGACTGTTACAATGGAAATTCTGTAAGGATTCCACTCCCTCCTGCTTCCTGATGGTCTCAAATGTCACTATTTCATTTTTGGAAACTTTTTTATATGGACCTGGCATAGCACATAAGGTAACTCTCCCTAGGAATAAAAGAACAGGGGAGTTCCTCTTTGTTTAAAAGTTAGCTTAGCATAGAAGAAAAAGAATTCACAATTTAAATGAACCACTGTTTATTTGAAGAGTTAACAGGTAAGGAAAAGATTCCAGTCTCCATTTATATTTCAGTACAATTACTGCCATGATTTCCAGCCATCAAAAAACACTAAATAGATTTTATATGCTCTGTAATTTTTTGAGCCAATCATGTACCACCAAAAGTCATCATCAGTGAAACAAGTTCCCTTTGATTCTCATTTTTTTTTCTACAACCCAGCAACATGTAGAATGTTTCAAAACTCACTGAACCTTTAGCCCAGAATCTGTGTTGGAAGGGATCATTTCTGATAATATGCCAACTCATTATTTTCAAGCATGTATGGTTTCACAGATATTAGCTTAGACTGAGGATAATCATTATTATTTATCCTTAGAAAGGATAATTACTATTAAGCATACATCCTCCAAGTTTCATGTTCTTCCCCTGAGTATTTATTTTTTCTCCCTTCCCATATTTTATCACAATATTTGTAAAAAGAAGAATTTCAAATTCAAACTAAAATAATGTGATATATTTATCCTCTTCACAGAATTTATTGCCAGGAAATGAATGATTTCTATTTTCTATGTTTCAAGAAAATAAAAGGTACTACCCAAAAGGAAAATGAGCTCAATAGGTAGTCTCGCCTCACCCAGTATTAAAAAAGTGTATCAGAATTTTCTCCAGGCTATGTTGAGATATTGTATGTCCTTGTTACTAAGCATATACCTCTATATACACACACATACACATATAAAAAATTAAAACATGCTTCATGAAACAAAGTTATGTTCATTACATGTTGCATCCTATTTTTTGTCTTTTGTATCTTTAAAAATGTTTTGATCCAACTCTTTACAGATGACCTAACATCTCAAGACCTTTCATGAGGAATTGCCATTTTGTCAGCAAGGGCTAGAAAATTCGACACCCCTCATTTTGACCAGAGAATATAAACATTGGACTTAGTCTTATCCTATTAGATTTTTCCAAAAGGAGCATTGAAATTTTACATTTTTAAATTTGAAATATAGTATACATAGAAGTGCAGAAAATAATGATTTATCATGACAAATACACAAGGTTAAGAAATAGTAATATTGAGATGATATCTCAGAATCCCTCCCATGGCCCTGTACTATCAATGTCTCCTTCATCCTCTCCAAAGATAGTACTATCTTGATTTTTATATTCTTGCTCTGTTTTTACTTGTTGCTACCTAACCATTTGTCACTAAATACTATAATTAAATTTTGCCTTTTATGTTTTTATTTTACTGAATATTGATATGTATTGTTTTTTTGCTCATCATTGTTTTTGTAAGATCTACCTATGATTCATATAGCTACAGTTTATAAATTGTTCTTCTATTATATTTTACTGTGTGATTATATCCACAATTTATTTTTCATTAATGGTTAAAGGACATATGTTGTTTCTAGTTTGGGTTTATGAGTAATAGTATGATAAATATTACTTTACATGTCTTTGGGTATGTATGTGTTACATCTCTGCAGTGTGTACACCTAGGAGTGGAATTGCTTGATCATAAGGTTAATATTCAACACTAGTAGAAAACCATAGTGTTCCAAAGCAGCTGTTTCAACTTACACACCCATCAAGAATGTATGACAGTTCCAGCTGACCTATGTTCTCACCAGCACTAAGTATTATCGAGTTCTATTACTCAAATTGTTCAATGTGTGTATTAATTTCATTTTGGATTTAATTTCCTTTCACTTATGACTAATGGGGTTAAACATCTTTTTCTATATTTTAAAGCCATTTTGGAAATCCTATTTTATCAAATGTGTGTTCAAGCTTTTGACCTTTTTAAATTGGGTTATCTGTCTTTTTAATTGTTTCATAGGAGTACTTTATATTCTTTGCATATAAATTGTTTTCAACTGTATCTGTCTCAATACTTTGTCCCATTCTGTGGATTGCCTTTTTTACTATTATAAGAAAACTTAATTTTAAAGCAAATAAGTTTATCTTTCCCTTTTTACTCAACAATTTTGGGTCCTTTTCAAGACATTTTACCTCTTTTTTGATTGCAACCCTCTCTGCCCTTTCTAGAGGTTACAACTGGCTATTGTGAGATATAAAGCCCTGCTTAAAAAAAAAAAAACTTTTTCAATCTCTCTATGTACCCCTACACAATTAAAAAAATTTTGTTTTATATATTATATATAATTAGTTCCATACCATCTACATTATTTTTTATGTATTGCTTTTGAGCAATATTTCATTTGCTCATATATTTACATTTATTAAGAGTCTCCCAACACATACACATAACCTTTTTCCTTAGAGACAAATAAAGGTCTGTTTCTCATTTATTTCATTGGACTGTTTATTTTTGTCTCAAAATCACACTTTTAATTATTTTAACTTATGTACATCTGATAATATATGTTCTCCAAGTTTGTTCTTCTTCTTCATTATTATCTTGACTATGGGCATTGCATTTCCATGTAAGTTTTAGAATTAGCTTGGCAAGTCCATGCCGAGTATGGCCACATTTTGATTGAAATTGCCTTGATTCCTTAATCAGTTTTGGGAAATTGGCATCTTTAATATACTTAGTCTTTTAACTCATGTGCATGGTACATTGCTCCATTTATTTCAGTCTTTTAAAATTGCTTTTGAAATCTTTTGTGATGCTTTGCTTTTAGATTTTTTCCTAGGAATTTAATATTATTTGTGCATTTTAATGTCACATAGATTAGTTTGAATTCTCTAATCATTTCTAGCTAGTACACAGAAAAAATGGACATTTTTATGTTGATCTTATATTCAGTAAGCTTGCTCAAATTGTCATTTCCGGTAGGTTTTGTCTAGATATTTGGTTTTATTTTTGTTTCTATTTTTTGATGTATAGTTTGTGTCATTTATGACTGTTAAAAGTTTTAGGTCTTCCTCTGCAATTCTTAAGCCTTTTGTTGTTTTTGTTCTTTCTTGCAACATGGTAGCTAAAATTAACGTCCAAGTGTTGATAGCAAACACCTTTGTCTAAACTGTTAGTGATCTCTGGAGGAAAGTAATATGTTACCATTAGATGTGATATCTGCTGTAATTGTTTGTAAATGTCTTTATCAAGGACATATTTGGTAAATTCACATTTATTTCTAGATATAACTTATACTGACAGAAAGTAGATCACTTATTTTAAAAAAAATCTATTCTTAAAATCTTTTAAATAGAGCATTATGTCCACTTTTATTTCATGTAATTACTGGCATGCTTATCTGAAATGTTAGTTTTTGATTTTCATTTGTCCTATCTGTTCTTTAGTTTTTTTTATTTGTAGCTTTATTTTGAATTAATATTTTTATCATGTTTCTAGTGGTTGCCATAAAAATTCCAGTGTGCTACTCAAAACCTCCTGCAGCCCTGGGACGTAGAGTATGTCAGCTCCCATGGCTCTCCATTTATATGAGTGAGAGTCCTGCTGCAGCCCCTGGTTTTGAACACTCAGTTTGCCTCTGGCTGACTGTGTCTCATGGATTGCTTAGTTTCTATTGCCCATGGACCTGAATTCCCAGGTTCCTTGACCTAATTCTAGACACAGAGGCCAGTATGTAGGTGGCTTAAGCCTTGTTCATATTGGTATTTCCTTTGGACTTTTGAGTCATACAAATATATTTTTTTCCCCATCTGTGTCTTTTAAATCTTTTTAATATCTTATTAATTATGTATCTATCTTTGTATTGGAGAACAGGGTGTTTTACAACATGCAATTGCAATTCCTACCTAACTGACATTTCTAAGTCAATTTCTATTGTCCAGATTTGGAGTGGTGGTCCAGACTAGAGGTGATAATAGGTTAAAATGGTGGCAGTGGACTGATATCAATTTGATATATATATATAAAATTTTATTAAATTTATGATTGATTGAATGTTGTTGGTGAGGTACTGAGTTATAAACATACTTCTCAGTCTTCAGATTTGATCAACTGGATAAATTTAGTTTCACTTATTGAAGTAGGGGAAACTGGAAGAGAAAGTTTGGTGTTTAGGTGGTTGCAATTCAGTTTAATTCTGAACATGTTGAAATGAAATATTTGTGAGACATAGAAGTGGAGATATCAAATTGGATACATGGGAGTCTCAGTAGAAAAGCCTGGACTAGAGACAAATTTGGGAGTTGTCAGCATATAATTCAGATGATATCTTTTGCTCTGGTCTATTAGGTTGATCTCTCACAGTCAAATGTTTTCACTAATTCTGACCCTACAAATTGAGCTTCCAACCTTCTCTAAACAGGTCTTGCCAACTCCTCCATTTCACATGATTCCTGAGTTTTCTCTTATTCAGTTAATTCTTAACAATTTAAATGGTAAGGAAATAAGAGTGGTTTATAAATCAACCAGTATTCACTGGATTTAGTTAATCAGGAAGAAAATGGATATGGGACAGAACAAGCAGCAGGTTATTCCAGAAAAATGTTAGGTTGGAACTTTTGTCTGATTTGTTAGGATTTTCCTAATAGCACCTGAGTTATTTCATATGCTTTTTTTAAAATAGAAAATCGACATTTATGTAAACTCTTCTTTCATAAATTGAAACTTTTTCAGAGACCAGACTCATCATAAATATAAAGAAACACATTCTCAAGGACACAATCTATGATTTAACTTGTTAAATAAAACAAAACATTCATTTATTGATTCTCAAGAGTACTTAAGATGTGTCATCTTGTACCTTCTTATATTCAGATCCTCATTAGTGAAAACTGCCAAAATTCATCTAATCAGATGGTCAGTTTCAATAGTGATATTTTAAAAATAGAATATGATTATAGCTGCAGAAATAGCAGCAACTTCAGAATGTAAAATTTTGAATGACGTCACTACTGGTACAATCACATTCTCAATGTGTGAAGCAAAATAATATGGAATTCCATGGTTACATGTTAGTATATTTGTCACTTTCAGCAGCCATACCCCAGAAAAGCAACAAAGAGTAAATGAAGAATCAGAAAATTTGTAACAGAATAGAATCACTATTACTGGAGGAAGAAAATTCCACCTGGTTCCATACAGTAGAATAAAATTTCGTTTATTCTAACTATTAAGATATTCCTTAACCATGAAGAGCTTCAAACCTCAAACCTTTCTGTTATCTGTACCACTAGGTACAATAATTATTCCTGAATAAATCTGAAATCAGTAAAGTGAAAAATAAGGAGAGAATTTCTGTTGTTTTAAAATAACATAGTGAAAAAATCAGAAGAAACTTAACATGCCAATTCTCACCAGTTAAATTTTCTCTGATACGAAGAGATGCTGCTTGGTTCACTGGTGTTATGCCTGGTTCAGTCTTCTGCTGAATCTCTGCTACCAAAGTGACAGTAGTTAAGACAGTTTAATAAGTGTCATTATAATGAACTGGCAGTCTCTAGACCCAGTGCTTTAAAAATCCAATAAGCTGACTTTGCACTATTTTAACTGTTAATTAAAGTAGTGCTGTTTGAAGGAAATGAAAGGTGGATGACGGAGGTAACTGTGGCATTTTCTTTTTTCTTCTCGCATTCCTTCACTGACTAATGTGAAGGGGAAAGAGGCCATGGTTGTAATAGGGATGCAGGCCACTTAATAAATACTTAATTCCATTCAGATCTGCTCACTTAGCTTAGATGTTATTGTCAGCCAGTTAATGGAACGTTAATTAAAAGCATATTCAGTGAGGGTGAGGGTCATTTTCACATGGAGGGTTTCTACCTGCCTTTGGAGCCCCAGTGGAGAATCTCAGCTAAAAAGGCCAAACCTTTGTGTCATTTATTAAAATACATCCAATGACAGCAGCCTAATGTGTGAAGGGACAATAGCGTAGGGGCAGCAACTACAGCAGTGTGGTTGGAAGTTAAGAAAGAATAAAGGCATGTAAGAAAGCTTTACAGCTGTGAATGAAAGGAGAAATGTGCAAGCTCAAAACTTTTTTTTTGTATTTTTAATGTATTTCATAGAAAATGTGCTTGTAGGTAAAAAGTCGTTTTTGCATTTGATTGGTAGAACAATTCCTCTTCTTTACATTCATTTCCTTAGACATTCTATGTTATTGTATTGGTGATTTCAGTAATTCAATAAAAATGCTGCTTTCTAGATTTTTTTAAGGTTATAGTATTGAAAAAATAATACATCTCTAAATTTTAAACATATTTTGCATGCCTTCTAAGGGAAGGTCACTGTCCTAAGGGACAAGATTGTAATTTTTTTCATGGAATTGTGCAACTTTGTTTTTGCAGAAATAGAAATATAGATAAGATTCTCTATATCTTGTGATTTGCACTTCATATTTTGGAAAATATACACTCCATACAGGTGCACTAAAGTAATAGGAATTTTAACTAACTCTTAATTAAAAAAATGTCTCTATTAGTTCATTCCTACTCAAGGTACTATACATTTTTAATAATGATTAGTAATCATGGCTAAAAATAAATGCTAGCATTTAGCTGTATTACATATCAGCTAGCTATTATGCTTTATATGTACCAGGCACTGTCTCAGTGTTTCATGATCATTTCCTTATTTAGTCTCTGTAGGGTCCCCATTTTACAAATCAGAGAACTGAAGCACCGAGCAGTAGTATAACTTACCCAAGATCACAGAGGTCGTTCTTGTCCCAGCCTGAATTCAAATCCAGGTCTGTCTTTATTCCAAGGATACACTTTTAGAAACCACACTCCACTACTTTAAGTTAAAATAAAAATGGACAATTTTTACAAAGGAACATTTTTATAACTTCCATCTAAGCAGTCATTATTGTTTGTATTAAAAAAATGGTCATGGTGTAAAATGATGAAATACATTTATATAAGAAAGTGAAAGAACTTGACACATTGCTATGAGAGGAAAAATATTCTAGAGTCAGATGTCGAAATCTTAGTGCCAGATACCTGGAATATCTTTATGATGATTGGAGGGAAAAAAACAACTACAAAAAATGCAATTGGTAGTTGCTCTGTAAATGTCCCAGAATGTTCATTACATACATGTAACATCCATGTCTGTGTGGACTGAAGAGTCCCAGAGATCCGTGTGTTCTTGGATGGGCTCACCCTTCTCTCCTCTCTGGTGCTTATAACCTCATCACCACCACCTGCCTTTACAATATGAGCGTGAATCTCAACTTGCCCTTCATCCCTGTCTACACAGTCTGAGACACCAGAAAACTGAGATAGAATGCTTGCTAATGAAATTATATAAACTGCTGTATCTCACTCAGAGTTTATTTAGTGAAATTCCATAATAGCTTCATGAGAGTGTTTTTCAAACACATTTTGAAAATAGTATGTAAATTATTCCTCTTACAGGATATGCAATGCAAATTTGAGTTTTATAAGACTGAAGAAGTTTGCAATGGGAAATCCTGTTTAAATTAGTCTGTGATATAGCTTTTGTCAAGCTTGTGTACTATAGAATCCCTCTCATAATTAAGCCTAGGGACGCTGAGTAATCCAAGGGTCTAAAAGTGACTGCAGTGAGGAAGGTAGTTGTTAGAAATCTCTGAGAATGTAAGATAATGAGATGCAAAACTAGAGGATTTGGGGAAAAGGGGGAGTTTGAAAACAGCAGTGAGGATCTAAAGGACACATACCCTAATTCCAGGTATATCAGACCAGTTGTCACATTTTGAGAGAGGTACAAAGGAAACAGTATCTTTAGGAGAGTGTCAGATTTCCTTTAGACCAAGAAGGTGCAGAAACAGAAGACCTTGGTGGTACAAAGGATTGTGCTGTGGGGTGATAACAGGAGATACATAAAATATTAGAGTCTGGGGTGTGGGATAAAGGATAAAGCCCTGAGATTATATGGAAAAAAGCGTTTTAAGCCATGGGAACAGCAGGTGCAAAGGCTCTGCCTATTTGAAGCAGGTGCAAACCCACTTGGCTATTTGAAAAACATGGGAATTCCAGTGTGCCTGGCATGGATTGATGCAGGAGTATGGAATGAGGGGCCATCGGAGGTAACACAGGGTGAAGTCATGTAGGGCTCAGTAGGTCATATAAGAACTTTTGTTTAATCACCGCTTTGAGCATTCATGAAATGAACTGACTTAAATGTTATGAGTAGCCTGGCTGCTAGGTTGACTGGAGAAAGGAAAAGGCAGAAATGGGAAAGTCAGTTGGGACGATGGCATTAATCCAACTGAGAGATGGTCATGGCTGAGACAAGAACATTAGTGGGGGACAAAGTCAGAAAGAAGGGCGATGTTGTCATTGTGGATATTGAAGATGGACTCACAGGGCTTGCTTTCATAGCAAATATAGAGTGTTTAGAGGTTTCACATGCTACTGCAAAGATTTTGGCCTGAGTAACTACACAGTAGGCAGTGCCATCTACTGAGATGGGTGGGGAATCAGAAATTTATTTTTAATTGTGTTTAGTATGAGCTGACGGTTAGATGGAGCCATTGGCTGGAAATTCAATTTTTAAATCTAGAGTTTAGGTACTCATACTGAAAACATTGATTTTAGAAATGAAAAGCAACCAGATGACATTTAAAGCCATAGGACTCTACGAGATGGCACAACCCAACACTGAGAGCACAGAATTTTGAGGAGGATCTTGCAATGGAGACTAAAAGCATGGTCCTTGGGGCAGAAGGAAAGGATGATAGCTGCGTCAAACGCTGCTGAAGGATCGAGGAGCGTCTGATTCAGTGACCAGAATTCAGTGGTTAGATTGACAAGAGCCATTTCAATGGAATGCTGTGCAAATCCTGGCTGAAGTGGGTTCAAGAGAGAAAGAGGATAGGAGTTGGAAAGAATCATGTTCAACTCTATGCTGTTTTGCTCTAGAAGAACAAGTATTAGCTGGAATGTAGTGTATGGTCAAGGTGCTCTGGGTTTTTAATTTTTGTTTCGAGATTTTGGTGGCAGAAATCACAGCTTGTTTAGGAACTGTAATCCTATTTTCCAGTTGAAAGAGAAAACTGATCTCACAAGGAACAGATTTATTGCTGGATCTGTGGCCTTGAATATTCGAAAAAGGAAAGAAATAAGTATTTAAGTAAAGAGGCTGTCTTAGATAGGAGTACAGAGAGCCCAGTCCTACTACTGAGGAAGAAAGCAAGGATTTTGGTTACAGACTCAGGGAATAACATAGATATGATAATGGGAGCAGAAGGAAGGGCTTAAAACTTTTTTTTTTCCAGGCTAATCAAAGGTAGGAAGGTTTGAAGGTTTGAGGACAGAGGAGAAAGTGTAAAATAGTTATCTAGGGTAATAGAAGAGTGAATGGAGCAGGAAAATATAACAATTATGTAGCTAAACTAAGGAACAATTTCTGGTATTATAAATTTAAAATGAAGCTGGTCAGCACATTTGTGAGTTTTCCCTCTGTGACAATCAGCCAGTTGAGTACAGGTGCATATAAATAGGGATTCTCATTAGGGTTGGAATTTTCCAGAAAAGTGTGATGAAAAATGAGAGGGACAAAGGTGTGCTGATATTGATGGAGCATGAATCTAAACTGGTTGAAAAATAAGGGTATAATGGAAGAAAAAAAGAAAAGCTGATAGCAATAATGAATTGTCAATCCTGGTTCAGTTACAGAAATGTTTGAATTAGGATTCTTGAAGGAGTGAAATGGAGACGTGTTTGAAATTGAAATTGCACGGGAACTTTTGGTCTAATGTGAACCTGACACTCTCGTAAGGATACTGTCTCCTTTGTAGCTCTCTCAAAATGTGACAATTGGTCTGATATATTTATACCTGGAATTAGGGTATGTGTCGTTTAACTGGTTCTGAAAACTGCTGTTTTCAGACTCCTCCTTTTCCCCAAATCCTCCAGTTTTCCATCTCATTATCTTCCATTCGCAGAGATTTCTAACAACCACCTTCCTCACTGCAGTCACTTCTAGATCCGTGGATTATTCAGCTTTATTCCTTAGAGACTTTCATTCCAGGCTCACCATCATTCTCTTCAATACTATCCCATTAATTCAGGTGATTTCAGTATCTGTGCAGATAATCCTTCCAATACTGTGGCATACCAGGTCTTTAAATTTTTTTCCTCTGCTTATCTTGTACTACCCCCACCTTACCATTCATTTCCATGGCTATAAACTGGACTTATCATTGACAACATTTTTTCTGGAAATAAGTGAAATAATAAATAACTAGTCAGTGATATCAGAAATCATTCTCCTGCCTATCTAATGACTAACAGCATTTAGCACTTAATGCTAGGCATTATTCTAAGCACTGAGAATATAGGAGGAACAAAGTCCTTGTTTTTATTGAGATTACATTTGATGCCCCACTAATAAAGCCAAGGAGGAGCAACAATACATACATAGATACAAAGGCTCAGATAATACATTTCTCAAATATATGAGTGTGTGTTTTACTATGTTATTATTATATAGTTGTATACTTACTATTTTAAGCTAGGTAAGTTTACTATTATATAAGACAGAAATCTGTAATAACCTTTCAAATTTGTAATAGTGTAATGCCAGCTTGTGTTATGGTGTGATATCACACCTTTTTGTGAACTTTAAGAAAAAATTATTTCTTTCCATTCCACACACAGAGAAAAAGACTAGATGGTAAGAAATTTGAATTCTGATGCTGAACCCTGAAATTACTAAGTCCTGTGCCCTTTGGCAAGTTACTAAATATCTCTAAATCTCAGGTCTTTTACCTTTACATCGATTGAAGAAATATAAGGCATACCTGCTCTATAGAAAGTGGATTCTGATCTCTGCTCCCCATTCTGTCATTTGTACAACAAACATTCTAGGTGTAGGAAATTATACAGACACTGACACACATATAATCACCATCACTATTCTCTGGAGCTGATAAGTAAATATGTACAGACATGTGATGGTCACCATGCATATATATATATATATATATATATACATATATATATATATATATATTTAATAAAAATTCAAGAGAGAAATTTATATGTATATATAAAATGTAAGATATACTATGGAAAAACATGAGTAACAAAATGGTAGCATTCCATAGGGAGGTTTGGCAAATAATTTTTTAAAATTACTTTATCTTTTTACCATGTTCTTCCTGACCAGCCCCTCCCTAAAGGATAATAAATACTTGCTTCCCCATGCTTGGACATATGATTTGCATTGTACAGAGAAATATGAGCAGAAGTTGTGTCTTCCTTCTCAGCAAAAACCTTAGGAGCTATTATATGGTTGCACCAACGTTATTTTAACTCTTCCATGAGACTGGCATGAATCAAATAAGAGGTATTTCTTCAGTGTTGGTCTCAGATACTGAAGTTGAGCCATAGCTCATCCATAGCTGGTCCATGGTAGACATAAGCATGAACATGAAATAATGTTTTGCTATAAGCCTTAGTGATTTGGGTCATTTGTTACCACAGCAAGACACAGCCTAAACTGACTGATGAACTTCAGAGATTCACATTTTAGATTCTGATTTGTTGTTCACCACACAGGGCTGGGGTAGGTGAAGGGAGTTGGAATTCAGGCAGAGCGCACAAATGTCCAAATGTCTGGAGGCAAAAAAGAATGGTAATTTTAAGGAATTAGAAATTATCATATCTGCAGTGGACTTAATATCCGTGAGAAATGAGCTTTGAAAGGTAGTCCAGGACTGTATCATGGTCAATTTTATATATGATGTTAAAGTCTTTAGTCCATTACAAACATCTTAAAGATTTATGTGGTAGGGGTAGCAAAACTGGTTTTGTCATTTTAAAAGAGACCCTTCTAGCTCCAGAATTGAAAATGAATTAGGATATGATAAGAGACTATTTTGGGAAACACTTGCCTTGCTTCAGCAGAGAAATTAAAAAGGTTGAACATGGAGATGTTGGTGATGGAGATGAAAGGATAAATTTAAGTGGCATTTAGGTGGTGGAAAACAATGAGACTTAATGTGCTGTTGGAACCAAGAACAAATAGAAATAGAGGAGCAGAAGCGGCAGCAAAATGTCTGTTGAAGAGCTCTAAAGCGTGTACCCCTCTTTAGAAATGAGGTAGCATGGAGTGGGGGAGGGTAGAGAGAAGTGGGAATGTGTTTTCTCTTTAGGTGGGGCTTTTTGATGGAAGGAGGGATTGCTGGCTAAGTGGCCATGTTTAAATGTGTCATATTCAGAGTTCAACAATTTCTTATTCATATCATTAATAATTACCTGAAAAACCACTTTTCACAGTAGGTTGTGCCTAAATACACAATCCAGGACGACCAACACTCTTACTAGTGGCTTGAATCAATTTCACCTCATTATCAAGTAAATAAGTTTCTCTGTAGGGTTGGAATAATCAAGCCTGGACAAGTGGCACTGAAACCATGACCACCACCAGTGGGACTGTGGTCTGCCTGGGATAACGGGGTTGTTTTAGGCATACTTTAGGCTAATGCAGCACTTTTGAATTAAATGCTTTCCTATATTATTCAACCCTTAGTTTTCTTCCACAAATTCTTTTTTAACAATCAGGAAAAAACTCAATGCTATAAATTCCTTCTCCCAAAGACATTACATTAAGGCTTCTGGAATATTCAAAGTTGTTTTTTTTTATTTATCATTAAACTTCGGGAGGTCCCCCACTTCTTTGGACCTCATCACAATTATGGGCAATAGAAGAATCATCACAATTTTGGGCGATGGAAGAATTTCAATTGATTTAGGACAAGCCCTGAGTTTTAGGCTCTGTCACATCACCAGCACCAGAGTACCTGACATGTAGTAGACACTCAGTGAATAGTTGTTGAATGAGTGAATAAAACTCCACGTAAGAATGTTTTGGGTATGTTATATATTTAAAAAAAAATTTTTTTATTAAGGTATTATTGATATACACTCTTATGAAGGTTTCACATGAAAAAACAATGTGGTTACTATATTTACCCATATTATCAAGTCCCCCCTCATACGCCAATTCAGTCACTGTCCTTGGGTGTAGTAAGAAGACACAGATTCACTGTTTGCCTTCTCTGTGCTACACTTTTTTCCCCATGATTCCCCACACCATGTGTACTAAACATAATACCCCACAATCCCCTTCTCCCTCCCTCCCACACCCACCCTTCCACACCACTCCCCTTTGGTAACCACTAGTTCCTTCTTGGAGTCTCTGAGTCTGCTACTATTTTGTTCCTTCAGTTTTGTTTCGTTGTTATACTCCACATATGAGAGAAATCATTTGGCACTTGTCTTTCTCTGCCTGGCTTATTTCACTGAGCATAATATCCTCCAGCTCCATCCATGGTGTTACAAATGGCAGGATTTGTTTTCTTCTTATGGCTGAATGGTATTCCATTGTGTATATGTACCACCTCTTCTTTATCCATTCATCTACTGATGGACGCTTAGGTTGCCTCCATATCTTGGCTATTGTAAAAAGTGCTGCAATAAACATAGGGGTGCATATGTCTTTTTGAATCTGAGAAGTTGTATTCTTTGGGTAAATTCCAAGGAACGGGATTCCCGGATCAAATGGTATTTGTATTTTTAGTTTGTTGAGGAACCTCCATATTGCTTTCCACAATGGTTGAACTAGCTTACATTCCCACCAGCACTGTAGGAGGGTTCCCCTTTCTCCACATCGTCACCAGCATTTGTTGTTCTTAGTCTTTTGGATGGTGGCCATCCTTACTGGTGTGAGGTGATATCTCATTGTGGTTTTAATTTGCATTTCCCTGATGATTAGTGATGTGGAGCATCTTTTCATGTGCCTGTTGGCCATCTGAATTTCTTCTTTGGGGAACTATCTCTTTTTATCCTCTGCCCATTTTTTAATCGGGTTATTTGCTTTTTGGGTGTAGAGGTGTGTAAGTTCTTTATATATTTTGGATGTTAATCCCTTGTCAGATATGTCATTTACAAATATATTCTCCCATACTGTAGGATGCCTTTTTGTTCTGTTGATGGTGTCCTTTGCCGTACAGAAACTTTTTAGTTTGATGTGGTCACATGAGTTCATTTTTGCTTTTGTTTCCCTTGCTCAAGGAGATGCATTCAGGAAGAAGTTGCTCATGCTTATATTCAGGAGATTTTTGCCTATGTTTTCTTCTAAGAGTTTTATGGTTTCATGACTTACATTCAGGTCCTTGATCCATTTAGAGTTTACTTTTGTGTGTGGGGTTAAACAATAATCCAGTTTCATTCTCTTGCATGTAACTGTCCAGTTTTGCCAACACCAGCTGTTGAAGAGGCTTTCATTTCCCCATTGTATGTCCATGGCTCCTTTATCATATATTAATTGACCATATATGGTTAGGTTTATATCTGGGCTCTCTAGTCTGTTCCATTGGTCTATGGGTCTGTTCTTGTGCCAGTACCAAATTGTCTTGATTACTGTGGGTTTGTAGTAAAGCTTGAAGTTGGGGAGCATAATTCCCCCAGCTTTATTCTTCCTTCTCAGGATTGCTTTGGCTGTTTGGGGTCTTTTAGAATGATTTTCCCTAGTTCGTCGAACAATGCTGTGGTATTTTGATAGGAATTGCATTGAATCTGTAGATTGCTTTAGGCAGGATGACCATTTTGACAATATTAATTCTTGCTATCCATGAGCATGGGATGTGTTTCCATTTATTGGTATCTTCTTTAATTTCTCTCATGAGTGTCTTGTAGTTTTCAGAGTATAGGTCTTTCACTTACTTGGTTAGGTTTACTCCTAGGTATTTTGTTCTTTTTGATGTAACTTTGAATGGAATTGTTTTCCTGATTTCTCTCTCCGCTAGGTCATTGTTAGTGTATAGGAATGCCACAGATTTCTGCATATTAATTTTGTATCCTGCAACTTTGCTGAATTCAGATATTAAATCTAGTAGTTTTGGAGTTGACTTTTTAGGGTTTTTTATGTACAATAACATGTCATCTGCAAACAGGGACAGTTAACTTCTTCCCTGCCAATCTGGATGACTTTTATTTCTTTGTGTTGTCTGATTGCCATGGCTAGGACCTCCAGAACTATGCTGAATAGAAGTGGGGAGAGTGGGCATCCTTGTCTTGTCTTAAAGGAAAGGCTTTCAACTGCTCGCTGTTCAGTATAATGTTGGCTGTGGGTTTGTCATATATGGCCTTTATTATGTTGAGGTACTTGCCTTGTATACCCATTTTGTTGAGAGTTTTTATCATGAATGGATGTTGAATTTTGTCAAATGCTTTTTCAGCATCTATGGAGATGATCATGTGGTTTTTGTCCTTCTTTTTGTTGATGTGGTGGATGATGTTGATGGATTTTCGAATGTTGTATCATCTTGCATCCCTGGAATAAATCCTACTTGATCATGATGGATGATACTTTGGATGTATTTTTGAATTCGGTTTGCTAATATTTTGTTGAGTATTTTTGCATCTATGTTCATCAGGGGTATTGGTCTGTAATTTTCTTTTTTTGTGGTGTCTTTGCCTGGTTTTGGTATTAGAGTGATGCTGGCCTCATAGAATGAGTTTGGAAGTATTCCCACCTCTACTCCTTGGAAAACTTTAAGGAGGATGAGTATTAGGTCTTCACTAAATGTTTGATAAAATTCAGTGGTGAAGCCATCTGGGCCAGGCGTTTTGTTCTTAGGTAGGTTTTTGATTACCAGTTCAATTTTGTTGCTGGTAATTGGTCTGTTGAGATTTTCTGTTTCTTTCTGGGTCAGCCTTGGAAGGTTGTATTTTTCTAGAAAGTTGTCCATTGCTTCCAGGTTATCCAGTTTGTTAGCATATAATATTTCATAGTATTCTCTAATAGTTCTTTGTATTTCTGTCCTGTCCGTAGTGATTTTTCCTTTCTCATTTCTGATTCTGTTCATGTGCGTAGGCTCTCTTTTTTTTTGATAAGTCTGGCTAGGGGTTTATCTTTTTTGTTTATTTTCTCGAAGAACTAGTTCTTGCTTTCATTGATCCTTTCTATTGTTTCATTCCTCTCTATTTTATTTATTTCTTCTCTAATATTTATTATGTCCCTCCTTCTACTGACTTTGGGTCTCATTTGTTCTTCTTTTCCTAGTTTTGTTTATTGTGAGTTTAGACTGTTCATATGGGATTGTTCTTCTTTCCTGAAGTAGGCCTGTATTGCAATATAATTTCCTCTTAATACAGCCTTCGCTGCATTCCACAGATTTGGTGGTGTTGAATTATTGTTGTCATTTGTCTCCAATGATCTCTGTTTTTATTTAGTCATTGATCCATTGATTATTTAGGAGCAGGTTATTAAGCCTCCATGTGTTTGTGGGATTTTTCATTTTCTTTGTGTAAAGCACTTCTAGTTTCATTCCTTTGTGGTCTGAGAAGCTGGTTTGTACAGTTTCAATCTTTTTGAATTTACTGAGGCTCTTTTTGTGGCCTAGTATATGCTCTATTTTTGAAAATGTTCCATGTGCACTTGAGAAGAATGTGTGTTCTGCTGCCTTTGGGTGTAGAGTTCTATAGATGTCTCTTAGGTCCATCTGTTCTAATGTGTTGTTCAGTGCCTCTGTGTCCTTACTTATTTTCTGTCTGGTTGATCTGTCCTTCAGAGTGAGTGGTGTGTTGAAGTATCCTAGAATGAATGCATTGCATTCTATTTCCCCCTTTAATTCTGTTAGTAATTGTTTCACATATGTAGGAGCTCATGTCTTGGGTGCATAGATCATTTAAATGGTTATATCTTCTTGTTGGAGTGACCCATTTATCATTATGTAATGTCCTTCTTTGTCTCTTGTGACTTTTTTGTTTCCAAGTCTATTTTGTCTGATATAAGTACTGCAACTCCTGCTTTTTTCTCCCTATTAGTTGCATGAAATGTCTTTTCCATCCCTTCACTTTTAGTCTGTTTATGTCTTTGGGTTTAAAGTGAGTCTCTTGAAGGCAGTATATAGATGGGTCTTGTTTTCTTATCCATTCTGTTACTCTGTGTCTTTTGATTGGTGCATTCAGGCCATTTACATTTAGGGTGATTATCAATAGGTATGTACTTATTGCCATTGGAGGCTTTAGATTCATGGTTACCAAATGTTCAAGGTTAACTTCCTTACTATCTAAGATTCTAACTTAACTCACTTAATATGCTATTACAAACACAATCTAAAGGTTCTTTTTCTTTTCTTCTTGCTCCTTTTTCTTCCTCCTGTATTCTTTATATATTAGGTATCATATTCTGTACTGTTTGTCTATCCCTTAATTGACTTTGGGGATAGTTAATTTAATTTTGCACTTTTTAAAAATAATTAGGTGTTCTACATTCTTTACTGTGGTTTTATTACCTCTGGTGACAGCTATTAAACCATAGGAATACTTCCATCTATAGCAGTCCCTACAAAATACACTGTAGAGATGGTTTTGGGAGGTAAATTCTCTCAGCTTTTGCTTATCTGGGAATTGTTTAATCCCTCCTTCAAATTTAAATGATAATCTTGCCAGATAAAGTAATCTTGGTTCCAGGCCCTTCTGCTTCATTGCATTAAATACATCATGCCACTCCCTTCTGGCCTGTAAGGTTTCTGCTGAGAAGTCTGATGATCGCCTGATTGGCTTTCCTTTGTATGTGATCTTATTTCTCTCTCTGCCTGCTTTTAATAGTCTGTCCTTATCCTTGATCTTTGCCATTATAATTACTATATGTCTTGGTGTTGTCTTCCTTGGGTCCCTTGTGTTGGGACATCTGTGCACCTCCATGGCCTGAGAGACGATCTCCTTCCCCAGATTGGGTAAGTTTTCCGCAATCACCTCCTCAAAGACATTTTCTATCTCTTTTTCTCTCTCTTCTTCTTCTGGTACCCCTATAATGCGAATATTGTTCCGTCTGGATTGGTCACACAGTTCTCTTAATATTCTTTCATTCTTAGAGATCCTTTTTTCTCTCTGTGCCTCAGCTTCTTTGTATTGCTCTTCTCTAGTTTCTATTTCATTTATCATCTCCTCCACCATATCCAGTCTGCTTTTAATACCCTCCATTGTGCTCTTCAATGGTTGGATCTCTGACCTGACCAGAATTCATTCCTAAATTCTTGAATATCTTTCCGTACCTCCATGAGAATGTTAATGATTTTTATTTTGAACTCCCTTTCAGGGAGAGTCATGAGGTCACTATCATTTAAGTCTTTCTCAAGAGTTGTATTACTAATTTTACTCTGGACCAGGTTCCTTTGGCGTTTCATATTTGTGTATGGCGCCCTCTAGTGCCCAGAAGCTTTCTATCTGGAGCTGCTTAATCCCTGATGCAATGCGGGATTGTAGGGGAGTGGTATTGGTGCCTCTGGGGAGGAAAGGGCTGTTTCCTGGTTCCTGGCTGCTATGCCTGTCTCCACTGCCTGAACCAGTGGGCTGAGCACACAGATATAAGCCTCTGTGCTTTGCGTTCTTAGTTGCTGTAGACAGATCTTCCCTCTGGCTGGCCTAACGCCGGGGTAGGGCTTCCTAGTTTGCAAGCCCGGTGGGGCTGGCCAGGAGAAAGGTGCAGTAATCTGTCACGGAAGGGGTTCTTGAAGCTGTGTAGGCAGCCAGGGAGCTGGGGCACCTGAAGATCGTGAAAGCTCCCAATCTACCGGGCAGAGTGCACCCGGACAATTTTGTCTACCTGTCCTTTCTCCTGAGCAGTAAGGTCTGTGCAATCCTTGCCCCTTTAGCAGCCCTCTTGCTAAAGGCTTCTTTGTTAGGAAGTGTCTCAGACTGCCCACCTTTCTTTTGTCCCAGAGCAGCTGGATACAGATCCCTGCTTTCCACAAGTGGCTGAAATCTCAGTCTCTCTAGGAAATCTGCTTGTCTTAGCTTTCCAACCCCATAATAACGAGAGTATCATGCAAGCACCATGATATGTAGTTTTGTGCTCTAAGAGCAGATCTCCAGAGTTAGGTATTCAGCAGTCCCAGATCTCCATTCCCTCCCTGCTCCATTCCTCTTCCTCCTGCTGGTGAGCTGGGGTGGACGAAGGGCTTGGATCCCACAGGACCACAGCTTTAGTACGTTACCATTTTTCTGTGAGGTCTGCTCTTGTCTCCAGGTGTATGCAGTTTGTTGTAGTCGTCTTTCCTTTTGCTCTTTCAAGAGTAGTTGTATTAGTTATATTTTCATATTATATGCGGTTTTAGGAGGAAGCCTCTGTCTTACCTCTCGTGCTGCCATCTTTAATCCTCTATGCGTATGTTATATTTGTATTGTTTTTTTTTGCATTTGAATGTAAGAAGATGTGATAATTTGGAAGAACTTGTTTTATTTAAGAAATGCCATAAAGAGTGAAAATTTATGAGAAAAGATGGAATTTGGTACATCTTTTTGTCATAAATTGGGATAATGAGAGAATTTGTCAAGAATGGAGAAGAAATCAGAATGGCTGGCTGTGGTTTTAATGTATTTTTAAACTATGGAAATTGGGACAAATTTAAGCATCCAAAAAAGGGGAAAATTTAAGCATCCAAAAAAGGGGAAAATGCTCTGCTTTATTGATCAATAGGGAATAAGATATGGATTCATTTTCAACATGATGCACACAGGAGAGGAGGGATACCCAAATTGTAGTTGTAGGCTATCAGGTGGTTTCTTTCATATTTGTTAATTAGAACCCAGAGAGGCCAAGAAACTCAAAAGCTCTTTGATTTGACATTTAACTTTGAAAAGTGATTTTACCAGTAGAGAAATCACAGAAGGGATGAAGAGAGTAGGTTAGGGTTGCTTGTGAATGTCAGAAAAAGAGGGAAATGGGGGGAAAGTAGAATTGTAAAGAAATGAATTAATTAAAATTATCACACTCACAGACTCCACGAACGGACTAGTGGTTACCAAAGGGAAGGGGTTGGGGAGCGTGGGTGGGGAGGGAGGGAGAAGGGGATTAAGGGGCACTGTAGTTAGCAATCACAATGTAGGTAGGTCACAGGGAAGTCAGTACAGCACGGAGACAAGTAATGACTCTGTAGCATCTTACTACACTGATGGACAGTGACTGCAGTGGGTGGGGGGGACTTGATAATATGGGTGAATGTTGAAAGCACAATGTTGTGCATGTGAAACCTTGATAAGATGTATATCAGTGATACCTTATTAAAAAAAAGTATCACAAATTCAGAGGAAACTGTAGGAGGAACTGGGCATCAAATAATATAGGGAATAAAGAACTCATATTTCCTCCCTCTATGCATGTAGAGAAAAACTCCTAAGTTGGCAGTCATGCACCCTACTCAATTGAATCTACTTATATATTCTCTCTTCCTGTAATCCCCTTTTCTTTTCCAAGCGTTACTCTATTCCATATGCACAGTTAAGACCCTCTTACTTTTCATTCCAGAAACTACTTCTGTCTTCAGCAGATACTCTATTAGTGCTTCCTAGGATGGAATCAACTTTTTTATCTTCACCTCTCTGACCTAGATCTAGTGACCAGTTTGTGGGGGAGCTTTAATAGAACTCGTCGATCCCCATAATTCATTCTAATAAAAACATACTCCTACAAATTCAGGAATTAACTCAGAAAAGGACATACTTGTAATTCAAATTCACTAGGCCTTGTTTGTGCCCTCATTCTTTAGCTAACTTCTAGGAGAATTTTGTCACATTGGGTAACCTTTCCTGTCCTGTGCAGGCTGCTGCAATGGATTCTAGCCCTCTGTTTATATTTTTGTGTTCCTCTGGGTATAGATAAGCTTCTCTACCTAATTATCTGAATGTGGTTTCTGTGGTTTGAACTATCTGACATGTTAGTTTAAGCAATTTAATCAGTCCATTTCTAATTTTCTCTGTGTTACTTATTCATTACACACACACATAATGCTTCCCCTCTCCCCCTTGCTAAGGTCAAAATCAGGTGAAGTTGTCTTCATGCTTATTTTGTTTTGGAAGTTACAGTGCAGGGATAGTGTGAAAGCACATGAAAATTTATGTGGCAATTTGGGACTCTGTATATGGACTTTGGGGATCTACGTCTTGTTTACAACTAAAACAGGCAAAATCAAACTGCAATTACTTTCAGAGTTAACTTTGAAAGAGAAGTGTATAAGGATAACATCAATGTCACAGGGTTATTTTGGGTGTTAAATGGAAGGTGCGTGGAACAAAATGATTGATCAACAAGTGACAGTAAAATAAACAAACCCAAGTGAAGCATCAGAATATTTTTAAAGTGAGGCGTTCTTTGGTGACAGAGGTAGGGTCTGTCTATGGGAGTTCCTGCTAAGTCAAAGCTGGAATTCAGAGCTTGGGTTTCCTGCTAAATGTTGACCTTTTGAGGTATCTGTATATTCATTAGCATGGCAGATAACTGAATATTTTGTTCCAGTTGTGGCTGTTATGTTCTTATTTTCTTATAAACAAGGGAAGAGATTTTTTTTTTTTGGATAGGGAATTATGCAGAAGATGGAAGAGATTAGGAGGATGGAAAGACATACCTTGTTCCCTTTACCTAGACCCAGGAATTATTGTTCAGGCCTTCCAAGAAGAAGAGTAGAGCCAGGAACAGAAGAAACTAGCCTCTGAAAGGAAGGTGTGAGAACCGAAAGAGAAACAGTGCTGGGCTACACCCTGGGAAGCACCAGGAGTCAGCACCCCAGGCAGAGCATTGATTTCCTGGGCAATTAGTCAGGGGAGCAGACGCAGCAGAAGCCTGGCAGGAAACTGCAGCCACTCAAGGAGCACTGAGATGCCCGATGGGTATAGCGGATCTCCAGTGGAGACCCGGCAGGACAGCACGGTACCCAGATGGCGTGGATTCATCATGGCTACACAAGCGGTATCTCCTGGGCCCTAGGAAATATTTGAGAGCAGAGACTTGCAGAGTCTGGCATTTCGGGTGAGAAAATAAAGTCCAAAGCTGAACCAAGACAATTTACAATATCCTTCTAGCTATATGACTGCACAGACATCACCTCTAGTGATGAGAACTCATTTTCTGTTACAGGCCTACCTTGTAAATATTGCAGGGTTGCCTCCAAATTAACACTATAAAGTGAATATCATAAAGTGAATCAAATCAAGAGTTTTGGTTTCCCAGTGCCTATAAAAGTCACGCTGATACGATACTATTAAGTGCACAACAGCTTTATGTTTAAAAAAATGTACATACACTGATGAAGAGATACTTGATTGCTAAAAAATGCTGTCTTCTAAGCTTTTCAGCAAGTTATAATCATTGACCACAGATCGCCCTAACAAATATAATAATGAAAAAGTTTGAAATATTGTGAGAAATAACTAAATGCGACACAGACACAAAGTGAGGAAAGGCTGTTGGAAAAATGGCACTGATAAGTTTGCTCGATGCAGGGTACCCACAAATCTTCCCTTTGTAAACACGGTATCTGCTAAATGCAATAAAGCAAAGCTCAATAAAATGAGGTAGGCCTATATGCATTTTATCCAAAGACCATCCCCAAAAGTCATCACCGCCAAGGACCCTGTAAGGCAGCCCCACAAGAACATTGATCTGTGATGTGTCATTATAGGCCCATCCGCATAAACATACAGGTTCATATGGAATTAACATCTTTCATGAACTCCACAGCTTGAGAACAAGAAAGATCCTTTAGGTAATCCAGAGCAGGGGATATTCATGCATGTTTGGGCGGTGGAAGTTTTTGTTGAGAATGCTTTTCTATTCAATAAACATTTACTGAGTTTTCATGTATGCATAAATATAAACATGAATAAGTTAAGAGTTTTTGTGTCAGAAATGTTTCTGTTTAATAGAGGGATTCTCTCTCTTCTCCTCTCATACACTCACCACAGTGTGCCACAGATTTATAAATGGGAGGGAGTGATACCATGGGCAGTGGGCAAGGAAGGGTGGGGGAAGGGGGAAAGGGAGGAAAAGGGAAGGTTTCATGGGAACAAATCTTTCTTGACCTGAAGCTTGAGGGATGGGGAAAATTTTCAAAGGTACAAATTGTCACCTGTTATTCTTGGCACAAAAGAAATTTGGGGAAATAAATTGAGCTGCAACATGCAGGCTTAAAGTCCCACTTTATTTTAAGGACAGTGTGGGTCCTTTTTGAAAAGGACATTGATAATGAAAGCTGTGCTCTGGGGAGACTGTTGAAGCATCTGAGGAGGCCCTCTTCCCGGTAAGGATGGAGAGAGAGAAGGGCAGGGTATGTGACAGGAGCCTCGCCCTGTGGCTGCCTCGCCATGGCCCTGCAGGCGCTCTTGAGGTGACTTTATAAAAAATATACAGGGACCCACGGACAAGATTTGAAAGCCTTTTTTTGAGTCCATCTCCCACATTTTACAACTGAAGAAACCAACAATCGCAATTCATGATCAATTTGAGCAAGTTAATACAACTACAGATTGGTGGCCAAGAGCTCCTTCAATGCATTTCCCCCTGGCTCACTTCACACCTTGATAATCTGCTTTTCCTGGAAATATTCTATCTTCCATAAAATTACCAGCAAATCACAGAGTTCATAGGCAAGAATGTTGGCAGACCACTGCCTGCTGCAGTGTCTATGCATTCTTGACTGTACATTTATTGTCATTTGGGGGAAATGGTGATTGTATGTTTTGAGAGTCATCAAGGGTCTTGGCATTTCGTCCTTTCTAAGATCCAGAGGCTGGAAATTGTCTAGTAGAGAAGACATCTGGATTTCAAGAACTGCTTTTAGAATGAAGTATGTGGTAACTCTCTATTTATATCCAAGGTAAATGCCAAATTACACTATGATATAGCTTTTTAAGTTTGTTAAATTATCTTAAAGATCAGACAGGCATGTAGTTTCCTTCATGTACATCTAACGCAGAGATAATTCACGTAGCATGATGCCTACAAGGTCCATTCATGTCATCACAAATGGATTTCCTCACTTCTTTTGAATCTATTGATGGCTTTTGGTAATATTGATAATTTAACAATATTCTTTTAATGCATGAACATGGGATACCTTTCCATTTATTTGTGTCTTTGATTTCTTTCATCAATGTCTTATAGCTCTCAGAGTCGAAATCTTTCACCTTCTTCAATTTATTCCTAAGTATTTTGTTTTCGATGCCATTATAAAGGGAATGAGGTTTTTTTTTCAGAAAATTCATTCTAGTCTACAGAAACACCACTGTATATTGATTTTGTATCCTGCAACTTTACTGGATTCATTGATGAGATCTAAAAGTTTTTTTGGTTACGTGTTTAGGATTTTTCTCTCTATAAAATGCCATCTGTAAACAGAAACAATTTTTTTTTATTTCTAATATCTTTTTAATTTTTTTTGCTTGTCTGACTTCTCTAGCTAGGAATTCTAGTACTGTGCTGATTAGGACCAATGAGAATGGCACCCTTGTCTTGTTCCTGATCTTTACAGGAAAAGTTTTCAACCACTGCATATGATGTTAGTTAGCTGTCAGCTTCTCATATATGGCTTTTATTATGTTGAGCTGTGCACCTTTTATTTCTAATTTGTTAAGAGTTTTTATCAGGAATGGGTATTGAATTTTTTCAAATGCTTTTTCTGTATCTACTGAGATATTTTTCTTTTCTTTTATTCTATTCATGTGATGTATCACATTGACTGATTAGCTTATGTTGAGCCATCTTTACATCTGAGGGATAAATCCCACCTTGATTATGGTGAATGATTGTTTTAATGTGCTGTTGAATTCAGTTTGCTAGGATTTTATTGAGAATTTTTACATCTATATTCACCAGGGATACTGGCATATAGTTTTCTTTTTCTAGTAATGTCCTTTCCTGGTTTTGGTATGGGGTTAATGCTGTCCTCATACAGTAAATTTGTGAGTGTCTTTTCCTCTTCAACTTTTTTGAAGAGTTTTAGAGGGATTGGTGTTAATTATTCTTTAAGTGTTTAGTAAAATTCACCAGTGAAGCTATTTGGTCCAGGCTTTTCTTCACTGGGAGATTTTTGATTACTAATTCACTCTCCTTACTAGTAACTGGTCTTTTCAAATTTTCTATTTCTTCCTGATTCAGTTTTGGTAAGTTATGTTTCTAAAAATTTTTCCATTTCTTCTAGGTGTTTCATTTGGTGTGTATAGTTGCTCATCATTGCCTCTAATGATCCTTTAAATTACTGTGGTATCCACTGTAACATCTCCTTTTTCATTTATATTTTGATTTGGGTCCTTTTTCTCTTAGTGTAGCTAAGGGTTCATCTTAGTTTGGTTAATCTTTTCTATTGTTTCTCCTTTATTTCATTTATTTCTGCTCTAACTTTATTTTTCCTTTCTTCTGCTAATTTTGGACACTGTTTTTTATTCTTTTCTAGTTCCATTAGGCAGTGTTAGGTTGCTTATTTGGGATTTTTCTAGGTTCCTAATGTAGGCATTTATTGCTATGAAATTCCCTCTTAAAACTGTGCAGCATGTTCTGGTCTATTGTATTTCCATTTTCATTTGTCTCAAGAAACTTTATTTCCCCATTAATTTCTTCTTTGATCCATTAGTTTTTCAGAAGAGTGTTGTTTAGTTTCAATATGTTTGTGAATTTTCTAGTTTCCCTCTTGTTACTGATTTCTAGCTTTATACCATTATGGTCAGAGAAGATACTTAGTATCAGGTCAATCTTCTGAAATTTTCTGATTTGTTTTGTGGTCTAACGTATGATCTGTCCTAGAAAATGTTCCATGTGTGTTTGACAAGAATGTGTATTCTGTTATTGTTGGATAGAATGTTCTATATATTTTTTAGGTCCATTTTGTGTATAGTGTTGTTCAAATCTGCTGTTCTTTATTCTCTGGATGATGTATCTATTGTTCAGAGTAGGGTATTAAAGTCTCTATTATTATATTACTGGTTTTTTCTCCATTAAGTTCTATTAGTTTTTGCTTTATTTATATACTCCAATGTTGGGAGCATAAATATTATTTATAATTGTTACATCATATTTGTATAATGATCTTCATTATCTCCTTTTGCCATTTTTAAAGTCTATTTTCCTTAAAATAAAGTCTATATAAGTATAGCTACTTCTGCTTTTCTTTGATTACCATGTGCTTGAAATATTTGTTTCCATATCTTCACTCTCAGTCTGTGTGTGCCTTTAAGGCTAATGTAAGTCTCTTGTACACAGCATACTGCTGGATCTGTCTGTTTACATTTAAAGTAATTATTGATGTGTAAGTACTTACTGTAGCAATTTTGTGAATAGTTTTCTAGTTGCTTTGTATATCTATTGCTCCTTTTTCTTATCCTGCTTTTTTGAGTGTATTTTGATGTCTTTTAATATCAGTATGCTGTGGCTTCTTTATTGTGTTCTTTGTATAATTACTACAGAATTTTCCATATGATTACCATGAGACTTATATAAAATATTGTAAACTTAAAACAACCTATTTCAAACTGATAACAACTTGTAATAGAATGCATAAACTTTACACTTCTCTTTCTCATTTTAGGTTATTTCTGTTAATGTTTAAAAGCTTTTAATATTATGTAACTAGTAACAGATGATTATAGTTATGGTTATTTTTAACTAGAATTATAAGTGAACTTTGTACCACTATGACTGTATGTTTACCAATATTAGTGAGATTTACACCATCTTTTAATTTTTATATGATAATAATTACTGTTCTACTTCTACTCAAAGAACTCTCCTTAGCATTTTTTGAACTCCTTCATCTTTTGTTTATTCAGGAAAGTCTTTATCCTTCATTTTTGAAGGACAGCTTCACTGGATATAGAATTCTTGGTTGACAGTTCTTTTCTTTCAGTGTTTTAAATATGTCATCCCATTCTCTCCTGGCCTGAAATGTTTCTGTTGAGAAATCTGTTTTTATGGGGTTTCCCTTGTATGTAACTTCTCTCATTCCTTGCTGCCCTTAAAATACTTTTTTACTTTTGACAATTTAATTGTATGTCTTGGTGTAGCCCTATTTTAGTTTGATCTATTTGGGATCCTTTAGGTATTATGGATATGGATGTGTATTTCTCTCTCCAAGTTCAGGAAATTCTCAGCCATTAGTGCTTTAAATAGTGTTTCCTTAAGGGGATTTTCTGAACCTTTGTCTGGCAAATCAAAGATCTCCATTCCTTAGGGTCAGTTATTGGAGCTTTATTAGTTTTCTTTGGTGGTCATGTTTACCTGAATTTTTGTAATCTTGATTCCTTATGTTGGTATCTACATATCTGAGTAATGGGCCTTCTCTTCCAGAACTTTACAGGTTTGCTTTGGCAGAGGGTTCTTCATCAGTAAGCTCAGTTTGGGTTTCCGGTATGTCTGCTGGTAATGTTCTTGGGCAGGTGGGCAGCTATCTATGGTCTACTTCTGTGCAAGGGAACTGTTTGAGCTCTGAGGTTAGGGTTGGGGGGTGTGCCACTGGTTAAGAACAGCTGGATAGTATTGCTGGCCTGGTTTCCTACCCAAGTGAGACTGTAGGATAGGCTTTGTAGTTGTCTGCATTCTCTGGTCAGGCATACTAGATTGTTGGGACTGGATACTATATTTACTAATGAATGGGGCTTTGATTTAAATTCCCTGAAATGGCAGGCAGCAGAATGACATACAGGTCCTGTACAGCTTGTTGTTTGGGGACCCAAATCAGGCCAAAGTGTGCACTTAATTCTGTGCTCTGTAGACGGGGGAAGGCATGGACTGTGTTCTCTGCTCAAATGTCACAGTACATAGGGCTGCTGAATGCATAGCTTCCCATGTGCTGTGGTTGAACAGATTGACAAATGTATTTAGTGATGAGCTGGACTACAGATTAGATTCTCTGTGAGAGCACAATGAGAGAAGAGCTCTAAAACTGGTAAAGCTCTTTGTGCCTTAATACAAGCAAACCTGTACCCCAAGTTCCCTGACCAAACAAGCTTTGCAAACTACTGGCTCTGACTGCCCACCTCTCAACTCACATGCCACTGGACTGCATGGTTTCTAGGCGTCATCACCAGTCGTTCTGGTCAGACTGGGCTTAGAGATATTCTCCACAGCAGGAGAGGCTAAGATTCCGTTCTGTCTGGATGTGGGCAGACTACACTCTAGGGCCAGCAAAACTCCTTATCTGAGGATACAAATCAGGCGGATATACACTGCCAAATTCTCATTCACCTCTCACTTTGCTGTGCAGATGAGTAAAGCCTCTGGTTGGGATTAGTACTTGGGATCCAAGGTTCATGTGCCAGTTGTTGCAAGTCTCTCCCACCTTCTCCATCACAGTCATATTCATCTACCATCCACCTGGTACAGGATCAGAGTAGGGACTCCTGCAAAGCAATGCACCATACTGGAAGTGGGCTGACTGTCCTCCCTGGGTTCTCTTTCTCACTAGAGGAACTGGAAGCTGAGGGGACACTTCTCCACATGGAGCTGCACTGGCCTTGAGGAGGGGAAGTGTGGTCAGTGTGTCACCACGACTCTTACTCATCCCATGAATGCAGTCTGTCCTGGTCTCTGTGGTGCAGGGGTGCATCAGCCTCACCTGTGTTCTAGGATTCTCTCTGGTGTCTTATCCTTGAATGGTTGTTCGTTGTTCTCATGAGGGGAAACACAGTCAGGAACAACCTATGTCATCATCTTGGTGCCTTGTTATATCTTGGCTGGGTCTGAAAATTAAACTGACAAAGATTAACAGGAGACAAGGATACAAATTTAAGTTTTATGTGACATGGAAGCCTTTGGGAAATGAAGAACCAAAGAAACAGATCTGTGTGTTCTTATGCAAGGCTTGATGAAGAGTGAATGGTTGAGGAGGAATATGACAGCTTAAGGATTATGAGGTAATGTAGTAAACTAAACAAGACCTATTAGAACTATTCCTGGTGTTTCTTCTCCTTTCCCCTTACTCTAGGGAGGGTACCTCTCACATGAGGATTTTATGACCTGTTTCAGGGGAGAAAGGCCTGATGGGGAGGAGGTCAGAGGAACCTTCCTGCTTGCGACATTTTCTCAAACTCCTTCAGCTTCAAATATTCAATATGCAAAGGTGCCATAGAGTCATGTGTCCTGACCCACCTTGGCCTCCTCTTTATTCTTTGGTTCTCCTTCCTCTTATCATGTTGCCCAGATGTGTCTATGACTAGAACTCCTGAGGAGTTTTCTGGTGCTTAATTGGGAGGGTAGTGGAAGTATTCTTCAATCCATGGAGACTTTAAATGGCTTCTCTTGTTAGACACACTGAATTTAATAGTAGATATTACCAAGCAGGAAAAATAGGGCAATTCCCAACAGGTTCGTCGTAATTAATTGCATTAAGAAAAACTGTAAGCCAGGCAGCCACCTGTGGCATGGATAGGAAACATAAGTGGGTGGTTATTAGGTCATCTTTAATTGCCATCTTTCACTGAGATTCTAAGAGTCTACCTTGGGGTTTTGGTGACATTAGCCCTTCAGCTGTCCTGTCGCTCACCAACCTAGAAACCTAGTTAAGCCTGTTTTTCAACAGGATTTTCCTTCTGGCCAGCAGACATGTTTAGACAACTAAATGAAACTTACCACTGCGATTCGCAGATGTAATGTTGGGGGGGCACGGGCAGGGCTGTACAACCCAGAGAAGACAAGTAGTGACTCTATGGCATCTCACTACGCTGATGGACAGTGACTGTGATGGGGTTGGTGGGGGGGACCTGATGAAGGGGGTAGTGTAATCACCGTAATATTACTCATTTAATTGTAGATTAATGATATCAAAATAAACTTATTAAAATAAAATTAAAAAAAAAAGAAACCACTGCAGAAGTATCTAAGGAAGCTACTTGTAATTTTAAAATGTGGTTTTACTGATTAAGATTTTTTCAAGACTCCAAGGGATATTCCTAAAGGAACACTTTAGATATTGTAGAAGAGGAAGAGTTTTTAGCAGAGGGGCTCAATGACTCTCCCCATCCCACATGTAGCCATCTTCCTGTCTAGAAGGTTAATTGTACAGCAGAGAATGAGGCTGAACCATCATTTCCTTTTGGTGCCTCATTACGTATTTTTCTCTTATGCTGAGTCTTCAATTTTATGCAAAGCCAGGTGTTATAGAGTGGGCTGAGGTAAATGAACCCATTTGAGCTTTTGAAGATACTAATTTGCCTTTGCATATCTTTAATAGGGCTGTATATATCCCCCTTTCAAAGCATTTCTGAACTTAAACACTATCCAAAACAATTGTGGCAGTTTCTCTAATTGCTTATGATTAAGAAAAAAGCAAAGTCAGGCCCTCAAGGCATCAACACTTTGCCATTTAACTGGAGAAAAGCACGCTGCAGAGCAAAGCGGCTTGAAAATTAATGCGCAGCACAACTCAGGACAGCAGTTCAGGATCACATTTCTGCACTGTAGTTCAAAAATGTTTTACATAACAGGAGAAGGGGAGAAAAGCAGATGGTTTGAGTTTTAAAAGCCATTGAAAACAATGGTGCAAAAATATTTCTGTTGTGCAGTAAAAACATCATCAAAATTGTCAGTCACTGAGTCTGCAGCCGAATGAAAGAGAGAATAGAACTTTTCGGTCATCATATGGGCCTTAAAAGCATTTTTTTTTACCATGTTTCTGTCATTTTCTAACACTTGGCACATCCTTCTCATAGTATGGAATTTCTCTTTGAATTAACAAAAAGAACAGTAGAGAAACACCCTTGTTTTGAAAAGAAAAGATATTGTGTCATTTTTCTAGTTCTTTCCTAAGAATTAATTAATTTTTTCTGAATTTGGAGAATAATTACTCATTAGGGGAAGAACAAATATTTCTCCTGCTTGGTAGGAAGTTTATCCTATTTGTCTATAAAAAGGTCAAGGTACAGAAGTTAATCCCAAAATCAGTATGACAGCTGACCCATAGAAAAATGTTACAAGAAGCTAAACATGGATGACTAGTAGTTTTACCATCCCCGGATTGAAGACTTTTGACTACTTTTTACTGTATAATTTCTCCAGGTTCAGCAAGCTTGTGCTTGTAATTCTAGAAATTATCTCTACTAACTAATAAGCTGTTCTCCTTATGTTTGAACAGATCTGGTTTCTCTGACATTCTCCACATTCCCCAATCAGTACAATTCCATCCCTGAGTCTACAAAGGACCACATTCTGTCTTCAGTGTGCATACTTGTCTGTGGGGTATTCCAGGGAGTAAGTTCCCTCTAAAAGTCTGTTCTTTAAGACATTATTTATTTACCTTCCGAATAATTTTATGGTTATCATAAAGCCCGGACCGGAATCTTTGACCATGTTCAGCTACACTTCATATGATGAAAGGAAACAAAGTTAACAAAATTCTCAGTATAGTCACGTCAGTAATGGTAAGGATGAATAGAACCTGATCGGCAGCGGGTAAAGAGCTTTAGCTGTGTCAGGCACTGTGATGGCAGCCATGCTTTTTTTTTTTTTTTCAGTGCTCATATCCTTTTTTGTAGTCTGGGGGTTGGGCCCCCAAAAGTGAAATAAAAGTGACACCAGAAGTGGTATGGATTATAATCTGCCAAGTATCAAACAATGTTGTGAGGTGGAGAAAAGGCACCTTGGGGCCAAGTGTAAATATTGCTGAGAACATTATGTGCAAAAAAATTAACCATGATTCTTAAGTTACAAAATGAGGTAGAGAATTTCAGAGAGTTGAAATTGAGTAAAAAGTATTGTTTAATCTTTATACTTGCCTTGACTTATTGTCAACTTTAAAGTTTTGAAAATGGAATATAACTCCAAATAAGGAAGAAACCAACCCCAGCGTGGGTACCACGAGACAAGAATGGACCAGGACCGCTGTCCATGTGCAGGAGTAAGGCCATTCTGGTGTGAGGCCCAGCAGGGCACCAGCACCTGGACTAAGAGGGTCTCAGGCCAGAGGTTTTCCTTTCACTGTCCTGACTGGGAGACTGCGCCTCAACCCTATTGCCAAGATGATAGTCTGTGACACATTCAGGTTTAATTTGATTCGGTTAGGCAGTTTAAAAAAATTCCTTGCAGGCTTCAAATGGCCTCAAAAAATAATTCACTAAGGTACTATCATATCCAATAAAAATAACATTACCTAATATTTATATATTAACTATTTGGCATCATTTCAGGCATTCTGCAATCATCCTTCTGGTATATGATAAGCCTTCTTTTAAAAGTGGGAAACTGAAGTCCAAAGGGTATAAGGAATTTGGCTCAGATCACATGGTTAACAGAGAATTTAAACCCAGGCGTTGGTTGGCATAATGCTTCTCAGGCATAGAGAGATTAGAGTTACATGGACTCTGTCACCTGGATTCAAGGCTCAGGGTGGACAAAACAAGCATTTCCTCCTTTTCCTCACTCTCCATGGAATGCTGTTACTCCATGGATTTGCTACTCTTGGGATATGTGGTACTTACAGAATATTCAATTCAAAGATGGCATTGTATTAATCAGTCCAGAAGAAACAGATGCCTTTCTTCAGCAGGGTAAAGGGGAGAGTTTAAAAAATGAGCTGGATAAGCTGAAGGAAATCACAAGATGCCACACCTACCTGAAGGAGTCAGAGGACGAAAACCAAGTGGTTCCCGGAGAAGGGAACTACATGTGAAAGATGCCTCTTGAACTGAGACCTTTTGTAGCCAGACACTCCCGGATAGGGAAGGCATCAACCTCCTTCTACCTCTAATCACTTGACAGTGGCCAACACAGGTCACATCGAGCCGGATATTACAGGGCGAGGGAGCCTGCTGCTGCAGCCATGCAGGTCAGCCTCCCACAAGGTAGAGCAGAGTGGACATAGGAGGTTAGGATATGGGTTTGGAGGTGTGACTGGAAGATACCTTACATGCTCTGGGAGCTTGAGAACTCTCTCCTGCTTGGTTTGCTTGTGCCAAAAGCATTAACATATATACCTGACATTCAGTTTGATGAGGTGACCACAGGCACTTCTGTTTCCTTAAAGTCCAGCGTCCCCTTAACATCCAGGTGTGAGATGCTAGTTCCTTTTCAGTACTGGTTCCCTACTCATCCCATGATTTCATCCCCTTCTAATCCCATGAAACACTCTTTGGGTTTCCCTTAAAGCACACATTCTGTTTCTTTCTAGTACAGCTAGACGCCTGCCCACAGATGCCAACTACGTTGTGAGCAAACTTCCTAATTTGTCATGGCACCAAGCACAGGTTTTGACATACTACATGGCAATATGTACCAACTGGATTTTCCTTTGTATTCTCATCCCTCTTAATTATTTTTTTACTATGTTTAATTACCTTTCAAAACTCTGCTGAATCTGAAAAGTGCCATGACTAGAAATAGCTGGGTGGGTACACATGGCATTATCTTCAAGCCAGGATCTTCTCCCATGAATGGTTAAGAACATTTTTCTCTAAAATGTGTTAAAGGTACTATGTGAGATAAGGTACATGATTTTAGTGGCCATGGAGTCATTTTTACATTAATTTTCATATTTGTTTTAATGTGTTTTATAAAATTATAACCACATATCTTTTGAGTTCCCTGACTTTACTACTTGAGATGAGACAAATATTGGAAAATAAACAAGGAAAAGTGCTTAATATTTTTTCAGATGGTGCACAGACATTGTAAAATATATGTAGGTATAACAAGAAATGACTAAAAAGTGGAAGCAGCCTATTTAACCTTTGGCCCCATCTTTATTCTAATCGTGCTTTCTCTTTTCTTATGTCCTTCCTTTACTGAAGTCTCTGCCGGTTGTCAGCTCCCACAGAGGTGTTAAGGACTAAGCACTGTTGTCTAATGGTATCTGTTTTACACCTTACATCCTTGCATAAAGAACTTAAAGTGGCTTTTGATAAAAACCAAAAACATAAGACAGAAATAGCTAACGCCCAAACACACACACAAAGTAAAACTACTGTTGTTCAGTTTGCCAACTTCTTTTCATGACCCACTCCTGTTATACTTTAATCCCAGGCTCTGAACTAAATGAGCTTTTTTGTTGTTCCTTTTTCCAGCACTTTCTTTGTCCACCTATTAAATTTCACTCAGTTTTTGGATTTCTGCTCAAATATTGCCTCTCTAACTCTTTTGGCCCAGATCATATTTCCCTTCCTCCATGCTCATACCTTTCTATCTGTAGCCATTCTAAAAATCTGCACACTGCATTACAATAATGTCTTCCTTTCCTCACTGTGAACATCTTGAGAGCTGAGACTATGCTCTCTTCCTCTTAGAAGCTTCTGCATCATCTGCAGAATTCGTGATAATTACTTTTACTGCACATGTTCAGAAACTGCCATTAGATTTTTAGATATATTAACTCATTTAATATTTCCAGTGACCTCAAAAGGTATGTCCCCTTTTAATCCCCACTTTATAAATGAAGAAACTGAGATACTGTGATTATGTAAATTGCCCACAGTTAAAAAGCAAGAAAATGGCACACTTTAGATTTTTAAATCTAAACAAACACTAGGTCACTTTTGATCCTCAGTGATTATAATAAAGAAATGATTAGCTACGGAGTTCTTTAAATATTACTATTTAAGGAGGTTACTTAACATTAAAGAAGCAATGTACAACAAAAATTGACCATGACATTAGAGCGGCCATAAGTCTATTTCACAAATGAGGGAGTAAAATGAACAGGTCTCTAAAAACTAGCCCAGAAACTGGTCACTGCTATTTATCTTTCAGTAGGTGGGTGATAGATTTTGTCTGGAACTTTTTAGGCTAACGATTTCCATTCATCACCAAAGATTGAGAGAGCTGCAGAGGAGGTAGTTAAAAGAGTAACGAAAATCATGCCATGACATTAAAAAGGTAAGCAGGAATTGAAACAGACTGTAGAAAGAGAGGAGAAAGGAACTGTATTTTCAGTGGCAGATAAAGAATAGAGCCTGTGATGAGAGTAGGGGAAACATCCTACGTTCAGTGGTTCTTACTCTGATAAACCTCAGTTTTCTTGAGAAGAGAGAAATAAACTTGTATTTTGTGAGGACACTAAGATTTGGGGGTCATTTGTTACCAGAACATATCTTGTGTCCAAGGTGGGTTGGCAGCATGTTCTACTGTTATGGGCTTTAATTTCAAAGTGGGCAGGGAATTTGAGTGGAATCATACCAATTGCCCAGGAAGTAGACAGTAAGAAACATTTGGTGAATAGCACTAATTACTACTCCAGGGGATAATGACAGTGACTATTCCATAGAGTTCGTGGGTGTATTTAATGAGGTCATGCTTAGAAAGTACCAGTTACATAGCAAGTGTTAGCTATTAATGATAGTAATAAGCAGCTCTAAGTTTTTTTTTCCTTGAAGAAGAAACATAATGGAACACATTACACAGAGCATGTCAAATAGGAGCCCAAGCAGACCAAATTCAATTTCTGATAGGAAGTATTATCTTCAGGCCTATTAGCACCATTATAAATTGATTCTTGGCAACTGAGGATGTCTTTTTAAAGGCCTAAAGAATATCTAAACATGTGCTATATTTGCTTAAGTCCCTCTTCACATCAACTGAATGTAAATGACATAACTTTGTCCATTAAAAAATTTCGTTGCTGAAAAGCTAATAATAATGAGCAATATATCTTAACAGTTTTGGTGTTCTTGAATTGATAAAAAATACGAGTTGAAAGAAATAAGTATAATAGCAAAAGAAATGAAGGAGCTTTCACCACAATACTTCTTATGAAAATACACGATTTGGACTTCAGATGTATAACTATTTGCGTTCAATCACTCTTCCCCTTTTTGTTATTATACCAAGATTCTTTGCTTCAGAAGAATTGTGATGCAAAGATGGTTATTTTTGCCATACTGCGAAATGTTTCTTGGTGGGATTTTTTCAAAAGGTAGCTATTGCGTTCTGAATCATTAGCTGACAGCAATACAACTTTGCGTGCAGCAAGGAAATGGCTTCCTCTCACTGGTGTGCAAAAGGGAAACAGCAGGGATTTCCATATGTGGTGTCAGTGTAGGTAAATGACATCTGTTATAAAACTGTAACTGTGACCAAGACATCCATTAATGGATGCAGGCACACCTCAAGTACAGAAGGCATCTGCCTTATCCTGCAGCAGGGTTCACCAGCAACAACACAATTAAGAGCAGCGATTTATAAATCACATCAAATTAAAATTGCACACCCTGTGACTGACTTAGAAGCATTCTTTAGTACCCCCTAGTCTAAGTTTTCTCACTATTAGTTGATGGGGAAGAGGCTGTCATGCCCTAAAATAATCCAAGTGCATAACAATCTTACTGTGCTCGGGCAGCCTTTCATCTAACTTCAAAGATTCCAAAGCACTTGCTGTGGGTAAAATGAAGGCCAAGGAGCCCCACCTCAAGGTGGGTTAGTGATGGGGAAACATTGCCAGCACTTCTGTCTGTGACTTTTCTTTCCTGTCTGTAACTTTTCTTCGGTCTCATTGGGAAACTCTGACCATTTATGTCTTAACCATAGGACAAAGAGTCTCAAATTTTGTTGTGCAAGCAATTATTCTGGAGAATATTTTAAATTTTCCAGGCCTTGCCCTAGGACATTCCAATTTATAGGCACCAAAGTTGAGCCTCACGTGATAGTAAGTGGGCCCTCCTGCAATATACACTGCCCCTGAAATGGATTTCTTGGTTCTTAAATGGGAGATAGCTGTGAAGTTTACCAAGATTATACCTGTTTTGGCTCCACCCGTGGAATGTCACAGGACTAAGAGGGCCTGTTTAAAAACAAAAATGCTAAAATGATTCTGATGCAAACTTTACCAGAGAGATAATTATTATAGTATCAAATTATATAATTTCTTCATGAAAAACCATTAAAGGGATGGATTACAGGGTACGATCCATTACAGAGAAAAATCAGAAGACCAGTTATTATTGAGGCCTTACCAATTCTGTATTTATTGGCTGGCAGCATAGTGCCATAATTGAGAGCCCTGGTTTTTAGGACTAGATTCCTTGGGTTTGAATGCTGGCCCCATGATTTCTAGCTATGTGAAATTGAACAAGAAACTTCTGTTTGCTTTATTTCCTCCTATATAAAATGGGTATCGGAGGGTCACTGCATTGAGAGTGTTAATCAAAAAACCCAATTAGAACATACCTATCACAGAGCAGATGTTCAATAACTATCTATCAGTTGGTATTGCTATGTTCCAGGCACTTGACTATGTCATTTAATTCTCACAATTCTATAATGTAGGGACTATTATATCCCTTTTACAATGAGGAAATTTGCACACAGAGAGATTAGGTCACCAATCTAAAATCATACAACCAGTAGTACTACGGATTCTTTATAATTAGCCACTGCATTACATGTAGAGCTGAAGAGAATCATAGGCTTTCTTAAATCTATCCCACATCTTTCTCGAGGCACTCCAGTGGGTTAGTGGCAGTGCTGGCGTGGCTGACCAGAGACGACTGCCTGTGGTTTCCGGGTAAGGCAGAGGAGGCTCCTCTATTATCTACTCATAACAGTAGATAACCGTTTAGTATTTCTGAGACTCTGTATATAAATATGCAAATTAGGATGGTAATATTTGCTTCACAAGTATTTTCTGTGGATTAAATGACAATGTGTGAATTTCCTAGTCGGTATTCAATACATATTGATGAATTTCTAATCCTGCTTAGCAGGATTGAAGAAAAATGTTCATTATGTAAATTAATATAATTCTATACTAGATGAAGTACAGAATATAAATGATGAACACTTATTTATAAAACAGTATCAAATGTAGTCCCTGCTTTCAGCTCATTTTTTTGCGTTAATAAGCACAGAGGTAGACTCCTGGCGCCTGTAAATACTTCGCATGTCTCCACCATGGATGATTGAATCATTGCCTGGCAACTGACACAAGCAGACCAATCAGATTTTCTCACCTAGAATTGGGAATCAGACTCAATGTATGGCTTTTGAGGGGATATTAATTATAAGATTTGGGCCAGCCACATATACAGAAAAGCAGTTGAATCAGATTTGTAGATAAAAGAAAAAGGAGGTAGATGGAAAATTGGAAGCAGGTTGAGAACCCATCTGGCATTACTGAAAAACAATTTTAAAATTTCTGCTTAGGTTCCTGAGAGCCAGCTCTTTTCTCTTCCCACCTGTCTTTTGAGATGTGGTTGATTATCTTTTACTTGGACTGTCTGAGTTTGCAGAATAACTTTACAATAACTTTCATTTTATGCTTAAAATAGTTTGAGGTGAGTTTCTGTACTTTATTGCAAAATAACCTTGAATAAGATACTGCAGTAAGAAGAAGAGGGAACTAATACCTGTAAATCACTTCATTTAACTCTAAAATAGCCATGAAATATAGGCAGTATCTACATTTTAGCCATGAGGAAGTTGGGACTGAGAACATGTAACTTGCTTCAGATCAAACTCCTATGTATGATGGAAACATAAGTCTTTGTGGCACTATATCCCATTTTTATCACCATCTACTACACAGGAAAAATCCTTATACCACATAAATGATGTTGCACTAGTAAAATTAAATTATTATTAATTAATAATTTAAAATGAATAATTTAAGGTCATTTGGGGAGGCTGAGAATAGGCAAAGTTCAGTGTTTGAAATAATGGTTATAGTATGAAGTTTCTAATTAAAGTCTAAAAATAAAACCATTTATGAGTTCTAGAATGAAAAGTTCCTGGTCTTCATGTTGTTCCCACCAAAGTTTTGTTTTGCTTGCATTGTTTTAATGTGAGGAAAATGAAAACCTGAATATTTAACCAAATATTTTGGCAACTGAAAAGTCCTTTTCTTTTTCTCTCCTCAAATGATAGCTTTTGTTTTAATATAGAAGACATGTTTTCAAAACAAGCTGGAATTTTGGGTTGATTTAAATATTTCCTGTCAGATAAGAAAGGGGAAGATGGCAGCATAGGAAAAGCCTGAACCTACACTCTAACAGAATATACTGAAAGCGTATCATCCAAAGAACTGAGCCTGAGTGAACACCAAGGAGGGATAGAAAGATCACATAAGAAATGGCAGGAGAGACATAGTAACAGCAGGAACCTCACCCTCAGCATAGTGACCTGCAGTGGAGGAGGGTATCACTGTAGGAACTGGGTGGAGATTCCCTGCTCTAGGGCACAGGAGAAAAAGCCTCACATTTTTGCCCATCTAGACAATAAGTGAAAGAACTCAACTTTCAGAATTAAATACTACCTCTTTGCAGGGGAACTCTCTAGTATCAGAGGTGCTGGTGAAGCCTTTGTTTGAGTTCCTTCTGCACATAGTGTGGCAGGGAGCAGCGTCTGGATGGACATACCAATTCCAGACTTAGTCTAGGGGACCTCCTGCCCCTGCCCACACCCAAACACACCATCCAGAGATCCAGCACTGTAGGGTAGACAAACAGCACATAAATCCATCACTTCAGGCCCCTCTGGAAGATGCAACTCCTGGCTCACTGCCATCCACTGGTTCAGCACCTATCAGCATGACTTGAGGGTTCCCCAGACAGCTGGGGAGTGTGCACAGTACCCATGGCTTGCCCAGCAGCATGGGCTCATTGGTAATGACCCTGAAGTTCCCCAGATTATACAGTGGTCCTGTCTGGGAGTAGGCATGAGGTATGCCATTGGCCCGCCAGCAGGACCCAGCTGGTGAAGACTCTAGAGTTGTCTAGAGTATGCACCAGACCTATGGGTGAGTGCATGAGGCCCACAGATAAATGCACACAGGACCACCTCCAACTGAGGTAGCTAGGCCATGCCCCTTCAACAATGCCCTGGAATCCCCTGCAACAGGACACATCTGTCTCATGCTCACTAGGCCTCCATCCTGTATAAGGCCAATCCTTCAAAAATGAGAGAGGTAGCCCTTTTAGCTAATTTGAAAAATCAAATAAAATGAGGAGACAGAGGAATATCCTCCAAACAACAGAATAAGACAAAATGTCAGGAGAAAACATAAATGAATTGGAATTAACCAATGTATCTGATAAAGAGTTCAAAGCAATGGTTATAAAGATGCTCAACAGATAGAAAATCTAAAAAGGAACCAGAGATGAAGGCCACTAAACTCGTCTTACAAGAAATGTTAAAGGAATTTCTGTTGGAGGAAAAGATAAGCTTCTAGCTAGAAGTAAGAAAATTATGAAAAGAAAAAAATTTCATTGGTAAAAGCAAACATATAGCAGAGGTAATAGACCAATCACTTAAAAGCTAACATGAAGGTTTAAGGATAAATATAGTAAAATCAATCACTTCTAAAAATTAGTTAAGGGAATCACTGAATAAAACGTGCTGAAAAAAAGAATAAATATGAAAGACATAAAATGTGGAAGTGAGGCAATTAAAAATGTAGTGCTGTTAGAATGCACTCTAGTGACTACTAAATTAACATACACTGCTATATATATGCAACACATCACATACAATCTCCATGGTAGCCACACACACACACACACACACACACACACACAAAGCCTTTGATATGCAAAAAAGAGAAAGGAATGCAACCATAACGCTAAAGAAAGTCAGAGCGCACAAGGGAAGAGAACAAGAGAAGAAAGGGCCAAAGAAGAGTGACAAAAACAACCAGAAAACATCTAACAACATGCCAGTAAGTACATATCTGTCAATAAATACTTTAAATGTAAGTGTATTAAATGTTCCAATTAAAAGACGAAGGGTAAATGAATGGTTAAAAACACAAGACCCATCTATTTGCTACCTATGAGAGATTCACTTCAAACCTAAAGACACACACAGACTGAAACTGAAAGAATGGAAAAAGATATTCCATGTAAATAAAAATGAAAGAAAAGCTAGAGTAGCAATAATTAAATCAGACAAAATAGACTTTAAAACAAAGGTGGCCATTATATAATGATCAAAGGCTCAATTCAGCAAGGAGTTATAGCAATTGTAAATATCTATGCACTCAACAAAGGAGCACCTAAATATATAAAGCAAATATTAACAAAGGGAGAAATTCATAGTAATACAATTATAGTAGGGGACATTAAGACCTCTATTACATCAATGGAAAGATAATCCAAACAGAAAATCCAGAAGGAAACAGTTAATCTAAATGCTACTTTAGACAAAATGGACCTAATAGATATAAATGGAACATTACATCTGAACAGAGCAGAATACTCATTCTTTTCACGTGCATACAAAACATTCTTCAGGATAAATCACCTGTTAAACCTCAAAACAAATCTTAATAATTTAGGAAGACTGAAATCATACCAAGCATCTTTTCTGACCACAACAGCATGATACTGGAAATCAATTAGAGGAAGTAACCACACAATTGTGGGGGCTAATCAGCATGCTTCTAAACAACCAGTTGGTCAATGAAGAAATTAAAGAGGAACTTAAATTAAAAATGCTAGGAGAATAATGCAGTGGAAACACAACAATGCAAAATCTTTAGGATGTAGCAAAAGCAATCCTAAGAGGGAGGTTTACAGCATTAGAAGCCTACCTGAAGAAACAAGAAAAATCTCAGTCTATCACTACACATAAAGGAACTAGAAAAGAATGAAGCTCAGAATTAGTGGAAGGAAGGAAATAGTAAAGTTTAGAGCAAACTGTTAACAATACAAAGGAACAATGAAACTAAGCTGGCTCTTTGAGAAGATAAACAACATTGATAAACCCTTAGTTAGACTCATCAAGAAAATAAGAGTATTTCAATAAATAAAATCAGAAATGAAAAAAGTTACAACTGACACCACCGAAATGCAATTGTAAGAGATTATGTTGAAAAATTATATGTCAACAAATTGGACAACCTAGAAGAAATGAATAAAGTCCTAGAAACATGCAATCTCCCAAGACTGAACTAGGAAGAAAGAAAAAATCTAAACAGACTGAATATTAGCAGTGAAATTGAAGCCATTATTAACAAACCCATAACAAGCAGAATTCCAGGACCAGAGAGTTGCACATGAGAATTCTACCAAACAGTTGAAGAATATCCTTCTCAAACTATTCAAAAAAATTGAAGAAGGAAAGCTTTCAAATTATTCTATGAGTTCAGGATTACCTTAATACCAAAACCAGACAAAGACACTATGAAAAATGTAAAATTACAGACCAATATCCCTGATGTACATAGATGCAGAAATCCTCAACAAAATACTAGCAAACAAAAATAAAAGAAATACACTAAAAGAATCATTCACTGTGACCAAGTGGGATTTATTCCAGAGAGGCAAGGATGGTTTAATATTTGCAAGTCAATGTTATTACACCACATTAACAAAATAAAGGATAAAAACCATATGGTTATCTCATTAGATGCTGAAGAAGCATTTGACAAAATTCAGCATTCATTCATGATAAAAACTCAACAATGTGGGTTTAAAGGGAACATGCCCGAGCATAATAAAGGCCATATATGACAAATTGATATCATACTCAGTGGTGAAAAGCTAAAAGCTTTTTATTTAAGTGATGAACAAGACAGGATGCCCATGTGTTTTATTCAACATAGTACTGGAAGTCCTAGACATAGCTATCAGACCAGAGAAAGAAATAAAAGCATCCAAATTGGTAAGGAAGAAGTAAAACTTACTATATGCAGAGACTGTATGTTTTACTACATATAGAAAACCTTAAAGATTTCACAAAAAAAGTATTAGGATAAATGAATTCAATAAAGTCATAGACTATAAAATAAATATACAGACATCTGTTGTAAATTAACAAAAAACAGAAATTAGGAAAATACCCCCATTTAAAATTGTATCAGAAAGAATAAAATATGTAGGAGTATATTTAACCACAGAAATGATACACCTGTACTCTCCAAACTATAAAATATTGATGAAAGAAATTGAAGAAGACACAAATAAATGGAAGGCTTTATCATGTTCATGGATAGGAAGAATTAATATTGCTAAAATGGCCATATTGACCACATCAATCTGCAGATTCAAGGCAATTCCTATCAAAATACTAATGACATTTTTACTGAACTAATGCAAATAATCCTAAAATTGGTATGGAACCACAAAAGACCTCAAATAGCCCAAGTAATCTTGAAAAAGAAGAACAAAGCTGGGAGTACCACTCTCCCTGTTTTCAAACTATAGTACCAAGCTACAGTAATCAAAACAGTACAATACTGGCACAAGAACAGATACATAGAGCAGTGGAACAGAGTAGGGAGCCAAGAAATAAACCCAAGATTATATGGTCAATTAATTTACAATAAAACAGACAAGAATATACAATGGGAAAAGAAAGTCTCTTCAATAAAAGGTGTTGAGAAAACAGTACAGCTACAGGCAAAATAATGAAACTGAATCACTTTCTTATATCATACACAAAAATAAACTTAATATGGTTTAAAGACCTAAATATAAGACCAGTAACCATAAAACTCCTAGTCCTAGAAACACAGATGGGCAGGAAATTCTTGAGGATTAGCATTAGGAACATTTTTCTGGATCTGTCTCCTCAGGCAAGGGAAACAAAAGCAAAAATAAATATGTGAGACTACATCAAATTAAAAATCTTCTGTACAGCAAAGGAAACCATCAAAAGAATGGAAAGACAACCTACTGTAAGGGAGAATATATCTGCAAATGATGTATTCAATAAGGGGTTAGGATCCGAAATACATGAAGAAGTCATACAACTCAACACCAAAACAACCCCAAAATAATCCAATTAATAATGGGCAGAGGACCTGAATAGACATTTTTGAAGAAGACATACGGAGAGCCAAAAACATGTAAAAAGATGTTCGACATCACTATTATCAGGGAAATGAAAATCAAGACCACAATGAGATATCACCTCACACCAGTCAGAATGGCTAACAGCTAGACAAGAAATAAGTGTTGGAGAGGACATGGAGAAAAGGGAACGCATGAAGTGGTGGCGGAAATGTAAATTGATGCAATCACTATGGAAAACAGCAGAAGGTTCCTCAAAAAATAAACTTAATATAGCCCAGCTGTTCCACTTCTTAGTATTGATCTGAAGAATATGGAAACACTAATTTGAAAAGATACATGCACCCCTATGTACAGTGCAGCAATGTTTTATTTATAACAGCCAAGATACGGAACCAACCTAGATGTTCACTGATGGGTGTTGAGGATACATATATATATATATAAAACAATACTAGTCAGCCATAAAAAAGAATGAAATCTTGCCATTGTGACAAAATTGATAGACTTTGAAGGTGTTATGTTAACTGAAGTAAGTGTGATGGAGAAAACAGATACCACACGATTTAACTCTTGTGGAATCTAAGGAAAAAAACAAAACAGTACAAAAACAAACTTGTAGATACAGAAAAATGATGCTTACAAGAGGGGAAGGGAATTTGCTGGTAGGCAAAATGGGTAAAGGGGGCCGACTTTATGGTGATAAATAGCAACTAGACTTTCACTAGTAATCACTTTGTAGGGTATACAGACAGTAAATTGTCATGTTGTATGCCTGAAACATGTAATTTTACCTAACAGTTTTATCTCAGTAAAAAAAATGTACCCAAATTCAGTGGCTTTAAACAATAAACATTTATTTTTATTATATAATTTCTTTGGCCCAGGAATCTGGGAGTGCCTGAGCTGGTCATGCCAGCTAAAGTCTTACTCCACATGTCAGAGAGGGCTGCAGGCATCTGAAGGATTAGTTTCATCTGGAGATCAATTCCCAAGATGTCCCACTCACGGACCCAGCAAGTAAGTGCAAGTTCTTTCTGGGTATCCCAACTCCTTGCCACAGGGACTCTGCACAAAGCTGCTTGAGGTTCTTCAGAACCTGACAAACATTTCTCCCAGAGCAAATGATCTAGCAGGGAGCAGAGTGGAAGAAGCCTGTTATACGGCACAGCTTTGGTAGTCACACCCTGTCACTTCTACACTATCCTATTAGTCATACAGGTTAGCTCCAGTCACTGTGAGAGAAGACTGAAAAAGGAGATAGATGCATAGAAATAAAAGTCAGTGGGTATCACCTTAGAGGCTGTCCTCCATAAGAGCCAACACAGTGAAGCAGTGGGCACGTGCTCATGGATCCATTGGCCCTATCATTTACAACCGTCCACAGAAGTATAAATCTGCACTAATAGAGTAATGAAATGGTCTTTTGAGAGCACATCAAGTTTCCCAATTTGATCTCATGCTACAACGGTGCTTCATCCATCCAGGATGCTGTATACACCCTAATTCATGGCTGTATGTGGTGGTGTTTCCCAAATAAGAACACCTGAGTTCCATGACCAAAGCATGGAAGTAATAGTAGCTCCATTTGTCTTCACACCCTGTAATCTGTCTGAGGAATTTGATGAATTTGATGAAATCCAGATTTTCATGAATCTAGCGTCTATGTGTCCAAAGTCTCTTTGCTGGAATGACTTTCCTTTCTTCTGAATTGCTTTTGTCAAAATCAGGTCAATCCATGTATGGTTTTATTTCTTGCCTTTCAGTTCCATTCAGTTGATTACCAGTTTATAGAGTAAAACTTGAAATCTAATAGTGTAAGCTCTCCAATTTTTTCTTCTCCAAATTGGTCATTCTAGATCCTATATATTTCCAAACAAATTTTAGAATCAACTTGTCAATTTCAACAAAAATCTACTTGGATTTTATTAGGATTACATTGAACCTACAGATCAATTTAGAGAAAATGGACAGCTGTCTTAGAAATGGGCCATGACACATTGATATTTGAACCCACAAGATTTATTGGTGAATGTTCTTGAGAACAGTTGTTCAGGGATAGAGAAGCAGGTCTGGGTAATGAAAGAAGTTGAGCCATAATACATCTTCAACATAGGAGAGCTCTGAAACAAATACAGATGTTTAGAATTTTCCTGTGATAGACACCACATCATACTAGGTCCACACTGTTGCAAAATACTGATAAGGTTGTCAGAATAATAAATATAAAATAATGCAAATTGGAGCTCATAAATACTGAGTAGATATCTGTAACTGCAAATTTTTTAAGCCTTTACTTCCACATTGGTAAGAAAATAAGTTATTAAGGAATGAGTACCATTTAACCAGGTTTGTGAATCATATCTTCTCAAATTTCTATTTCTTCTATTTCCTTTTCAGATATCAGTCCACCTTTGAATGATTTAAAAACTGACTAATTACACCTAAGTTTGCAACTGTTTATAAGAACTTGCATCTTCATTTTCAACGTAAATTCTCTTATTCTATTTTCTCAGGATTCCAGGAGAATAAAATATACTGCTTCTATTCCAAACTGGATAAAAAATGGGTTGAGTTCAAAAAGCTTAAAAGAAATTTATTGGAGAGATGGTACATAGTGTGTATTATGCTTTGCTATAAATTATATGGTCATTCAGCATTATTAAATGTTTGATATTGTCACTTTGCCCATTATTGTAGAATCTGTTATTTAAAATGGTATTTCCCCACAGAGCAATCCATCCAAAGGACTGCATCATTTCCATTTAGAGTGGTTATCACAGTTGTGAGGGAGGTATTCTCTCTGCTCCCTATAATGGGAAAATATTCTCTCATTCTGCATATCCCATTCTTAAATGCTGAGTTCAGATAGAACATTATTCATGAAGTTGTCACTTTCTCTTTTCTTCCAGCCTTTCTCTCTTCTGAATTCAAATATATTTATTTGTAGATGACTTTATTCCCTACAAACTGATTATAGGTATCTTATACCAGGAATGTTGTTTGCTGATTAAGTATCCTCCGTGATGCCTAGGATAATACTATATACATATAGATAGGTACTTTGTGGCCCACTGAATTAATCTTATCTAAGATAAATGAAGACAATATAGAAGAAGAAAAATATAAACTGGTTTAATGGAGTACAGTTCTGTTTATTTGTTCAAACAGTATGTTAAAAGTGTTGGAGTTGATATTTTAAATTGAGTCAACTAAGATATTAAAATTGATTATAAATATGTGATATAGGTGGCAAAGAATTTTGTTTGAAGATTATAGGAGAAATGAGCATTTTATGAACAAATACAGGATGTATTTTAATGCAGAATATAGCAAACAATATGTATTTACCATAATATGTTCAAATATACTCTAATCAAATGAAGTAAATCATCAGGTTAAAATATTTTCAAATATCTGAAAATGCAATATCAGACTTTTTTTTAAAGGCAAAGATCTTATCTATATGGCCATTTTATTAAATGCCTGAGAACTGTAAACTTTTTCTAGAAAGCTGAATCTCCACCAGTAGCTGTATCCCTCCATGGCCAGAGCTTTTGGGCCCTGAGCCTCCTCCACTGCCTCTGCATGTCCTCCACTGCCTCTGCATGTCCTCCACTGCCTCTGCATCTCCTCCATTGCCTCTGCATCTCCTCCACTGCCTCTGCATGTCCTCCACTGCCTCTGCATCTCCTCCATTGCCTCTGCATCTCCTCCACTGCCCCTGCATGTCCTCCATTGCCTCTGCATCTCCTCCATTGCCTCTGCATCTTCTCCATTGCCTCTGCATCTCCTCCACTGCCCCTGCATCTCCTCCACTGCCTCTGCATCTCTTCCAATGCCTCTGCATCTCCTCCCCTGCCTCTGCATCTCCTCCATTGCCTCTGCATCTCTTCCACTGCCTCAGATCTTACTGAATTCTGGACGCTATTTTATTCACTTGCTTCTTTAGTCCTCAGCATGAAAGCAGCTTCTTACTTTTGCTAACCATGCTGTATGTGTTCTCTTAGTCTTCCTCACACCTCTATAGTTATTCCTTAAATTAATGTCTTTTCAATGCTTGCCTTATGTTTTCTTCTGGGACCTTAAATCTGAAGCAATTTTCCTTTACATTCATAGATTATATTTCCTATTGAAAATATTTCTCCACTCTGGATGGGATACATTTCTACATTCCATGTTCTCATTCTAACTTCTTCCTTGAAAGCTTGGGAGCTACATTTTATCTAGCTTATCTCCTATGGAAAGAAACCTAAGGGCCAGAAGTTGAATCAGCAGGTCCTTTAAAGTTGGAAGAGTAGTAGATTCACTGCAAGCTCCAAATTATAAATATGCCACATACATTAAAACACACTGAAATAAAAGGTACAATTACATGAGAATTCTAATGAATAGGTAAAAGCTCATAGAAAGCCCCCGAATATAACAACTGAAACCTAACAGTTTCTAAAACTTTGGCAGATGTAGGTCTGTGTGTAAACACCACTGTCTTGCATTTATTGCTGTCAGTGCTTCCATATGAAATATAAAGTTTTCAGTAAAATAAGCACTTATTAAACAGTAAATTTTTAGATAACTTAAATAGGGTGCCTCCTTTCAAAAAGTTCATTTCTAATGAAAAGTTGGATGCTTACTTCTGCCTCCAACTTAAGCACCTGTAACCTGCCTCCCACACTAACCTTTCTATGGTGACTCTTCTTTCAAAAGTCATTGTCAAACCTACTTAGTGCAAGCCTACTGAGTGCTAACTAGAGTCATGGATTTTTCCTTGTCTTCTTGCATTTGTTAAAAGCCCTGCTCCTTCTCTTTCATGAAACTCTCTCTTTCCCTAATTCATATGAATTTGTTCTTTTTTATTCTGTCCTTTTCACTTTCTCTTGCTCCTTTCTCCACTTTTCACTGCATAGTTCTGTTTCCAAAGTCACATTTTCAACAACTTTCTCAGCTTGAGTTATAACCTCATGGTAATGACTCTTAAATATTTACTTTTACTAATTCTGTCTCGAACCTATCTTGCATGTTGGTAGGTCTTCTGGGTATCTATTTTTGATGCCATAAAATAACTTTGGTTTACATTCTTAAGATAAAATGATCTCATTGCAGCATCTCACCAATGACATACAAACTTCAACCTCTCTTGACTGCCTAAGTATAACAGTTTAATGCAGAGGTTGAAAAATTACTACCCAGATTTAGCCTGCCAACTGTTTTTGTACAACATGTAAACAAAGAATAGTTGTTATATTTCAAGTAGTTGAAAGAAAATGAGGGGAGGATATTTCATGACAGTTGAAAATTTTATGAAATTATAATTGTTTCCATAAGTGTTTTATTGAAAGGCAGCCATGCCTATTCATTTACATGTTGTCTATGGCTCACAACAGACAATGTGAGCTGCAAAGCTTCAAATATTTAATATCTGGCCTTTAGAGAAGTCTACTGATCCCTGATTTAATGGATAAAGCCTGATTAAGAGCAGACTGATGGAACTAAATATAAATATTACATACTTTCCAAAGCGAAATTTCAGAGAAAGTATCTGAGCACTAATGAGTCTTGGTTTTCTTATTTGTGAAATGGAAATGCCAACAGCTAAGTCCTTCTGTGATGTTTATTTCATTCCAAGACTGAGACTATTACTGAAAACCTCTATTTTCTCAGTTTCTTCTTTCTAATCAGTTTAATTGGTGAAGAAATGACAGACAAATATATAATACTGTGGTATCATCTTGAGAGTATTTCATCACATCTCTGTTTAAGGCTGTTTCAGATTCAAGTGCGAGAACTCAGCTTGAATTAACTTAACCAAACAAACATTATATAATTTTATATGATTTTAGAGTTCCCTTTTAAAATATTATACACAGGCAGTATATAAAGGGCATATATGGTGTATAATGTTTATCTATATAAAGTGTATTACACATAAGGTATTATAAAAATGGCTTTTCAAGTGATGTTAGAAAAATTGCCTTGCCATCTATATTACTTACAAAATTAGACTCCAGTCTATTTAAAGGCCTAAATGTGAAATTTACCACTATATAATAGAAAAATGTAGGAGAACCTCCACAGTTTCCATTCTCATAATTCATGATACGATTTTAACTCTCCCATTGCATCTACAATATCAGGTCTCAACACAGGAACACTCTTTGTTCCCTCTAACAATAGTTTTTGGACATAGTAGTTTTGTTTTCCTTGAAGTTGTTTTACATACAACGCTTCTTACATTTCATGACAACCCTAAGTACGCATTTATCTACGAAGAAATATTTTAATTACTCTTCTTTTTTTATATGTATGTTACTGAAACTCAGTGTATCTCATTTTGTTAGTTTTTCTATGTTCCTCACCCTCCTGAATCTTTGAATATATATGTGTGTATATATATATATACACACATATATATTCAGATTCAAGATATAATTCAGATTTGTATATTACATATATACATGCATATACTTAGATATCTCTATATTATATATATACACGTATATTTGATGCATCTATTAGACACACACACAATGGCATCACATAGCAGTGAGAAGGAATCAATGCTCAGTTAAATAATTGGCAACATGGATCAATCTTAAAGAAATTGAGTTAAAAAGACAGCTCTCTAACAAAAAATACTGTTTAAGATCAATCCATGTTGCTCTGTTGGGTAGCTTGACACAACTACTTAAGCTACTACACCCAGCCCAGAAACACGAAGAGGTCATCCCATAAAAAGAACATTTAGGGTTGTGCACAGAATGTTCAAAAGTTGAAAATCACTTGCCTTGATCTAATGTTAATGATTCTTCTGCTCAACAACTTTGCTACTTTTCATCTGTTGAGGCAAAACTTTGCTTTGACTTGACCTGTTTTTCCTTTTATTTATCATTCAGATAATCCACCATAACTACATCTACACAGTTTGATTTGCTTTTGAATGGCTCAAACTTGATGAAGTAAAAAATGGCTTCTTTTTTGAGTTCTGAAAATGTTAGCAGACTTTTCTATCTCTTTGTCCATCTCTCACCAATGTTTTCCTCTATTTTCATTTTATTTTCTAGTAAGTAAGAGCCTTCCAGATGGGAAAAACATGGCTACCAGTTACTAAAGAATCATATCTTACAAGCTTAGTAAACCCAGAAGAAAGAATGTCTTTTAAAAATTGTTCTGAAAAAAGTGACAAGAAGTTATCACCCTTGCTTAGTTTGGGTCCCAGACCCACTCCAGGACTTATGACTGTGGCCATCACGGTGGACATGTCTAACTTCCCAGTGGGCATATAGATCCTCTCCAGAGATGGGGTTACATAGACCCAGCCATATATAGTAGTCCCACTAAACTAGGAAAGGATGATGTGATAGACTGAGTAACACCTTCTCCCTCTACAGATGTGTGCATGTTCTAACTCCAGGATCTGTGACTGTTACATGGTAAAGGGGACTTTGCAGATGTGATCAAGTTAAGGATCTTATAGCAGAGACACTATCCTGGGTCATGCAAATTGGCCCAATGTAACCAAAGGATCCATATAAAAGGTAAATAGGAGGGTCAGATTCATAGAAGGAAATATGATAATGGAAGCAGTTGTCAGAATGATGCCATTGCTGGGAGGGGTCTGTGAGCCGAGGGAGGTAAGGGCTTCTAGAAGCTGGAAAAGCAAAGGAACAAATTCTCCCCTAGAGCATTCAAAAGGAACTCAGTCCACCCAAGACCTTGATTTTAGCCCATTGAGACTTGTTTTGAACTTCTATCCTTTAGAAGTATCAGGTAACATTCATTTTAAACTGTTAAGTTTGTTTTAAGTGATAACAGTAGCAAAAATCTAAGAGATGGTTCTTCCAAAAGTTAATTGGATAGAGATAAATATACCTTCATTAAATTTGGGAAGTATCTATGTTTTGACAGTCTGACAAAATGATTCTAAGTTGCACTTAATACAGATAAATTATAAACCGTTTAAGAGTTGGCACTATATCCAGATCGTGTTTGCATCCCTCAGCAATATGGCCCAAGGTCATACACATATATGTGCTCATTAACTATATGTTGAATTGAATTTATTTGTCATTAGGTAACTGCATCTACAGTGAAAAATGACAGTAACACTTCTTGTGCTTGTTCTCACTATTAAGGTGAACAGGAGTCAAACACAGAATTTGAAAGATAATTCTGAAAAAGACAAACAGCAGGGAGTGAAGCAAAGTTAGGTAGAAAAAAAGACTATGCCTTCAAAAGCCTATGAGGATAGAATTCAGGACAGTCTGGTAACCATGGCCATAGAACAATTTGTGAGTGATATTTTTCACATATAAGAATATGACAGATTTAAATAGATAACAGAGAAGCACAAGACTTGGTAGTGGAGTGATAGAATGCAGTATGACCATGGTTCTCAATTTTAGTATGCTTATTTCAGAGGTTCCATTTCAGACTTCAGAGCATCACCCACAGATGTTATACTCTAGAAGGGCCACTTGAATCTGCATTTTAATAGTACATCAGCCGTTTTTGATCCAGGTGGTCACTGGATGATATTTAAGAAATATTGCTCTGAGGCAATGGCAGGCAGCAAGAGGAAGTGCAGGCAAAGTGGCACAACCCAAGCACAGAAGTGTGCGAGTCTGTGGCCCAGGTGAGAACTCCAGGCAGAAGGTGTAACTGAGGGCATGAAAACTAGATCATGATGCTGAGGCCATTCGCTCTGCCTTAGCTCAAGGAGCTGAGATCCTCTTTCCACCAGAATAGGACCCAACTACAGAACATATATTTCTGGTAAGGAATTCATGACACTAAAAACTTTCCTGATGGTATAGAACATGGACCAGCTTCACAAGTATCATGGAAGCTTATTAGAAATGCAGACTCAAGCCGCACCCAAGTGAAACTAAACTGAAGTTATATTTTAACCAGCTCACCAATAACCCGTATGCACATAAACTTTTGAGTAACACTTATTAGCAGGCTCATTAGCTACCTTTATTATTCAAGAACCACAGTTTATCAGCCAGTCTCCTTTCTCTTGAGAGGATAAGAGAATAAGAGCTATGAAAAATAATGGAATTTGATAAGCCTTATTAACTATTTATTTGGATTATTAATATTAAATATTAAATATAATGAAATACACTATTCAGGAAAGCAGCATAACTTCAGAATCCTGCTCCTCATGTTCCAATCATTTTCAGAATGGATCAGAATGAACGATTTGAATGTCTAAACATATGAGAATATTCTCTTAAATGCCATAGGCTGGCTAATTGCTTTAAGGCAACTGTAACTTCCTTGCAAATAGTCATCTTGTAAAACCTCTTGTCTGTAAAAGTTTGATAATTTAAATTTTGAATAACTAGATCTTAGCCTCCAAAAATGTGATATGGTAAAAAGACCTCCAGGGATGCCATTTGGCCTAGACGTCATAAAGAGTATATAGAATCTGAAAAACTAGATATCAAAACTCTTGGTACTGCTGTATATTGGAGAAAAGCCATTTCTGTGATCTCTCTCTCTCTCTCTCTCTCTCTCTCTCTCTATATATATATATATATATACCAAACTATAGTCCTTCAAGAGAATGTGAAATATTGTCTTCCTCTACCTGAGAATCATGCCATTAGGAAGATAATATAAATTAATTAGCTACTGAGAACTCTGTTTTTGCTCTTTGTAGGTAAAGTTTAGACTCATGGGAAGGTATAAGTACCTTGATGAGACATCCAAAACCACAACAGCTTATCAGTCTAATTATTTTTATAAAACCTCTAAGTGAGCGATAGCTTTCAAACAGTGAAATTCTGTGGAAAATGTGTTTAGATGCCTTGATAATAGGATAAAGATAAATGTGAAGTATTGCTACAACAGATGTGTTTCATTTTGACTCTAGAGAGCATTGGGCTGGGAAAAACTGGGGAGATGATCAGCATATAAGGAAGAGGATGCGGTTATTGACCTCAAGATAACAACGTAAAAAGAAAATAATCCCTAAATATTGAAATACAACAGAAGGCAAAATCAGAATAAACATAATGCTAAAGAGAATTACTCTGGTAAAACAATGAAGAGGAAAATTAGTTTAAAGGATAGCAAATAAGTCTTCATTAATAGATTTTTATATCCCAGTTTAAATTTTAACAGGTACAAAATTGAGAAACAAACAGCAAAGGAGAAAATTCAAAAACATAAATGCTCTTGCCTGTTTGGAAAATGTATGGAGAAGAAACAGTATGTAGAAGCTAAGGATAATGAGAAGCTGAAGAGAGGAACTTTATTAATCAATTAGGTGATGTATTATTAATAATGAGATATGATCATTGAACATTATGATCATATAATTAAAAAATTATGTTTGGATTAAAGCAGATGAAATATTTAGGAAGAAAATATTTATAAATTTGAAAAAGTAACAACTGAAATAATCCAAAGTGAAACAGTGAAGAGAATGAAGTATGTAGCTATGAGCCAAATATATGGGCAATTGGAATCTCCAACATGGGCTGGGAATAAAAAGCACATATACTTGAAGAATATGGCCAAAAGTCATCCAAGAAGTTCAATAAACCTCAAGCACAAATAACATGAAAAAAAAAGTCATGCTTGGGAGGAGCAAATGAGATGAAGTGTGTGTGAAACTGGCAGGCATATAGTAAATAATAAATAAATATTAGTTTCAGTTATAGATTTTTAAGTTTTCATTACACAATCATTTTTTTGTTGGCTTTTACTAATCCATCCCTACAAAACGAATTTGTTCACCAATGTAATATGTGAACGCAAACTTATATGTCAAATAATACCATATGTATACAATAAAAACTTAAGATCCTACTAATTTTTTCTCTTATCACTGCTATACCCATAGGTAAGTATTGGTAAAAAAAAAAAAGAAAAAAGAAAAAAAATGTATATAATTGCTGTAATTGAATAATATAGAGAAAACCTTAAAAGGAATCAGATGAAAAATAACACATTACGTACATATATAAAAAAAATAAGAATGTTAACAGATTCCCCGTTGGAAACATGCAAGTGAGAAGACAGGAGCAATGTCTTTATAGAATACGTAATAAAAACAAAATCTCAATCTAGAATTATGTGTCTGAGAATATGTCATTCAAAAAAGAAAGTACACTAAAAACCTATTGGTACATAGAAAACTTGAAAGAATTTATCATCAACACTCAACGTGACCAGATGTGTTAGCAGAAGCACTTCAGAAAAAATTGGTATCAGATGAAAACCATGGTCTTCCCAAAGGCATGAAGATCAAGACAGATGGTTACTTCTTGAATAAATATGCAAGGAATGATCTCTATTATTCAAAAAGATCATTGACTAAATAAAAATTATCACAATGTAGTATGGACTTATAAATCAAAGGTATTTATAGATGCAAAAATTAAAGGTATTGACAATAGTACTACAAAGGACATAGGGGAAATATAAAGGGATAATATTTATGGCTATTATTCTATATGAATTAGCTTAATAACTAGCAAATTGACTGTGATAAGGTAATGATGTATACTATAAACTTTAAAGCAATCAGTGACATAAAAAATCAGTTGTAGCTTGGGTAGCAAAAGATACCCATTTAATAAAATGGGATTATTGAAAATATAATTTCAAAGAAGGCATTAAAAAAAGGACAAGGAACAAAGTTGATAGGAAAAAGAAAACAAATAGGGGGACAAAATGAATTTTATTCTAACCATATTAATAATAAAATTAAATATAAGTGGTTAAACACCCAAGTAAAAGACAGACTGTTAGACTAGATGAAAAAGTAAAACTCAACTTTGAGACCTTCAAGAAATTCACTTTGAATTTAAAGCAGCAAATAGGTTAAAACTAAAGGGATGAAAAACAAAAATCTTCTGAAACTAACCAAAGGAAGTTGAGTGGCAATATTAATATTAAATAAGATTTCAGGATAAACAATATCAGAGATAAAGATCAACTGGCATTCATAAATCAATAAAAAATTAGAAAACCATATTTGAAAATCCTGAAATATTTGGAAATTAAAACACTGTTAAAGACCCTGTAAGTCAACACAATAATTGAAAGGGATATGAGAAAGTACTTTTTCAACTTAGTGGAAATAAAAATGCAATATATGAAAACATATTGGATACAGCAAGATAATTGTTTAGAGGGAAAATTTTATAGCAATAAATGCCTACAATAGGAAAATAAATGTCTCAAATCAATGACTTCCTCTTTCAATTTTAGGTTCCAAAAAGAAAAATAGAAAAATAAATGGAATTGACTTACTGTAAAGCTACAGTAATCAAGACAGTGTGGTATTAGCAAAAGAATAGACAAGCTGATCAATGGAACAGAATAGACAGCCCCAAATAGACCCACACAACAGACCTTTGACAAAAGAGCAAAGTCAATACAATGGAGAAAAGATAGTTTTCTCAACAAATGGTGTTGGAGCAATGGGATATCCACATGCAAAAAAAATATTATTCTAGACACAGACCTTACACCTTTCACAAAAAATAACTCAAAATGGATCACTAATGCAAATGTAAAATACAAAACTATAGAACACTTAGCAGGTAACAGGACAAAATCAAATGAACTTGGTCATGGCGATGATTTTTTAGATATAACACCAACGGTACAATCTATTAGACAAAGAACTGATAAGGTGGGAGTCATCAAAGTACAAAATTCCTCTCTTTGAAAGACTATCAAGAGAAGACAAGCCATAAACTGGGAGGTTATAATTACCAAATACATATCTGATAAACGACTGTTATTCAAAATATAAAAACCCTTAAAACTCACTAATGAGAAAATAAACAATTTAATTAAAAAATGGGCAAAGACCTGAACAGACACCTCATTTAAGAAGATATAAAAATGGCAAGTAATCATATGAAAAGATGTTCAACATCATATGTCATGAGGGAATTGTAAATAAAACAACAAGATACCACTACACACCTATTAGAATGGCCAAAGTCCAGAACACTGACAATGCCAAATGCTGACAAGGATGAGAATATGGAGCAGGAACCCTCCTTCATTGCTTTTGGGAATGCAAATTGGTACAGTCACTTTAGAAGACAGTTTGGCAGCTTCTTACAATACTAAATGGATTTTTGCCATATAATCCAGCAATTCTGCTCCTTAGTATTTACCCAAATGAACTGTAAACCCAGGTCTACACAATCACGTGCACATAAATGTTCGTAAGAGCTTTATTTATTCATAACTGCCCAAACTTAGAAGCAAACAAGATGTCCTTCAGTAGAAGGACATTAAGATATTATTCAGTGCTAAAAAAGAAATGAGCTATCAAGCCATAAAAGGACATGGAGGAAACTTAAATGCATATTACTAAGTAAAAGAAGTCAATCTGAAAAGGTTATTTATTAAATGATTCCAACTATATGACATTCTTGAAAAGGCAATAAAGACCAGATGTTTTCAGGAGTTAGGATGGAGGCAGTGATGAATAGGTGGAACACAGATTTTAAGGCAGTAAAACTATTCTTTATGATTCTGTAATGACAGATACATACCATCACATATTTGTCAAAACCATGGAATGTACAACACAAACAGTGCATTTTAATGTATACTATGGCCTTTGGGTGATAATAATGAATCTATATAGGTTCATCAACTGTAAGTAACGTACCATTTTTGTGCCAGATGCTGATAGTGGGGGAGGCTATCCATGTGTGGGGGCAGGGAAGCACATGAGAACAGTAATTTCCACTCAAATTTTCTGTGAATGTAAAAATTCTCTAAAAAAATTAAGTCTGTTACAAATGAATCATCAAAAAACATGGATTATATGGACTGGAGTTGGAAATAATTACATAGACAGATATCAATGAAACCAAAAGCTACTTTGTCAAGACTATTACACAAATTTTGACAAACCCCTACTCATAATAACAAGGAAAAAAGAAAAAAGAGAAAAAATCAATATCGCGATTGAGAGAGGTGACATAATGACAGATTCTATAGACATCAATGAAGTAAGCAGAAGATAAAAGGACACTAACCAGCAAGGAAGAAGCAAAATTACAGATAACCTTTTCATCTGTGTACAAAATTCAGTGTACTCTACAAAAAGGCTACTAGTACTAGTAAGTTAATGATGGGTTTGCAGGATACAAATCAACAAAGAAAATTAACAATACATTTTAATACCATTTACAAAAATACCAAATAATATGAAATGTGAGGTATAAATCTGATACTGTGTTCTCTGGATACTACAAACATTTGCTAAGCAAAGTTAAAGTTGTAAATGATTGGAAAGATATACCCTGTTCATGATTCAAAGTTTTCTGTTTTGATAACATCCATATTATTGATTTTTCTTCCTTTTGTAGCTTGTACTCAGTATTGTCAAATATCAATTCTCTCAAAGTTGATCAGTAAATTAAGTAAATTCCTAATCAAAATCCCTGCAGGATTTTTTATGGGGAGGGGGAGGCAATGGCCTGCCATTCCTCAAACTTTTATGGAATGCAAATGCAAGAAAAGCCAAAACATCTTTGAAAGAATCAGAACAAAGTTAGACTTATAGTAATGAGAGTGTAGCTATTTGAAGTTTGGCTTCAGGACAGACCAAGAGATCAATGGAAAAAAAAAAGAAGCCAGAAATAGACACTCACATACATGGACCATAATTTTTGAAAAGGAATGAAGGCAATTCAGTGGAAAAGCACACTGGTACAGCTGAATAAATTTGTAACAACTGGATTTTAATATGCAAAATAGTCACAAATCAAAATTACCTCAACACAGATCTTAGACCTAAATTGAAAAATCAAAACTATGAACATCCTAGAAAAAGAGGTAGAAAATCTTTGTGACCCTGGATTTGGCAGATTTCTTAGCTACAATTCCAAAAACACAAAGTACAAAAAGAAAAACATCAAGAAATTAGGCTTTATCAAAAGTGAGAATTTCAGCAATTAAAAATATATCATAATGGAAAGAAATGACAAGTCAGGTTGAACATATCTGATAATTTATCTCACAATGAACTTATATCCAGAATATATCAAGAACACTCACAACTCAAAAATAAGAAAACATAAAATCCAATTTTAAAAAGGGGAAAATAATCTGAACCACCAAATTTACATGGATATTTGAGTGGGAAATTTATATATATATATGGAAATAAATTTTATTCCCACATTTTTACCAAATATAGAAAGAAGATGGATGACAAATAAGAACAGAAAATGAAACTCAACTTCATCACGCATTAGGGAAATGCAAATTAAAACCACAATGAGTCTGCCTAAAATTTAGAATTAAAAAGATTGATAACACCAAATGTTGCTAAGGATGCAGAGGAACAGGAAAATTCATACAGTAATGATGGGACTATAAAATGATACACTGTGGGTAAAATTGTCATATTTTCAGAATCTCTCACCTGGCCTTCGTGCATCTCCATATCAGTAGGTGTTTCCAAGGGGTGGTAAGAAGTAGTCCATCTCCATATCAGTAGGTGATTACAAGGGGGAGCAAGGGCATATCTGGACAGGAGAGGTTAGGTGGGGCCCCTTTTTTGCAGCCAGGTTGTGAGAGACACAGGGGAGCAGAAGTGGATGACTGCTTGTAAGCAATCAATGGTTTTCTCCTACTTTATTTCACCCTTTGACTGATTTCAGCTTCAAAGGTAATTTGCCACAGGCTGGGAACATGTATTTCCCCTGGAGTTACATACACAAATTTTGGAAACCTGTTTGGCTATTTCTAAAGTTAAATTTTAACCCACCACAGGACCCAGCCATTATATTTCCAGATATCTTCACAAGAGAAATGAAGACATATGCACTTAGGAAGACTTGTATGTGAATGTTCATAGCCAAGAATTGGAGAGAAACCAGTTACAGGTTTAGCTATGTCCCTGCAAATCCATATGTTGAAGTCCTAACCTGTATTTAGAGATAGGGTCTTAAAGAGGCAATAATAAGGTCATTGGAGGGGGCTTAGTCCAATATGACTGGTGTCCTTATAAGAAGAGAAAACTAAGACTTACACAGAGGGAAGACCATATGAAGACATAGAGAGAAACGGCCATATGTAAGCCAAAAATCTTGGAAGAAACCAACTCTGGTCAAGGACTATGAGAAAATAAATTTCCATTGTTTAAGATATCCAGTCTGTGGTATTTTCTTAGGGCTGCCTTGACAAATTAATACAAAGCCATTAACATGGGAATGTATAGACAAATGCCTATACAATGGACTGCTACTAGCAATAAAAGGGAATAAGCCAGTGATACATGCAACACTATAGATTGATGTATCTATAAATAATTTTCTTGACAGAAAGAAAGTAGACACTTTTCCAAAAAATAAAAAAGATTACATTGTTTATTCTATTTATACAAAATTCTAGAAAAAAGTCTACATTGACAGTAAGCTCATAACTGGGGAATGAGAAGACAAAGGGGGACAGGTTGGGGGAATAACAAAGGGGCACAAGTTTTACAGATGTATGTCTATCAAAGTGTATCAAATTGTACACTTTTAACATGTATTATTGTTATGATAAAGTTTTTTCAAATAGAAAAATAATGTGTGGTGATACATTAAATACATTTTTTAAAGTTGCCTGTTTTCTGGTGGTTTTCAATAGCAGTGTTCCTTATGCTCTTTGTAAAGAGATTGGAAATAACCCATCTCAGAGATCACTTTGCTTTAATTTATCCAATACACCTATTTATCTATATGTTGGTATTTCTTTTCCCACAAAAATATGTACAACCTGATCGGCTAGAAAAGAAAAAAGAAAAAAACACTTTGTCCATTTGCACATAGGTAACTAGAAAATTCTTGTCTGTTTTAAGAGAAAGTAGTAAAATTAAGTTTGAAAAAGAGAGTTGACCTCATTTTCTGTTTCATTTTTTTTCCTCCAAGTGCTAAACGGCATAAGAGGCAACGCATTTTAATATGGTGAAAAGATGGTTACAGAATAGGAAAAAAATGAAGAGAACTATTCTTGAATTGTCAGAACTAGTTAGAAAGAGAAATAAAAATGAAAGAAAAATAGTCCAGGCTTATCCCTCCAGAGAGCTCATTTTCCTTTGTAAAACATTTTATGAATGCCATAAAATTAGCTGATTTAAATGAACCTTCTTCTAGAAGGTTATCAGAAACGGACTTCCCACCCAGCTTACCTACTTTCTTATCCGTAGTTACTGAGGCCCCATACTGTGTTTCAAATTGGCTTGTTACTGATTTTGATATGGCCGAGGTGTCGATAGAAAATACAAAACTGAGATGCAATAAACAATTAAGGATATTTTGAGTGTAGCAAAATATTTGCTTAAAGTATTTGGGAAACCTGCAATTTATATTTGAAGCAAATCAGAAAATACTTATTTTTAGATAATCTTGGTTGCTGAAATAAGACAAGTTAATAAAAATTTTTTATGTGCTTTGGGTAAAATTCTGATTAATTACCAGAGTGGTGATACTAGGGACTTTAGAACATTGATGAAAGTTGAGAATAAAAGAAAAACAAAACAACATCTGTTTCCACAATAAAGAAGATGTGGTACATATACACAATGGAATATTATTCAGCCATAAGAAATTTTCCATTGTTATTTCTCATCTTTCTACTTTTTATACACAGTGTCCACATAAGATTGTGCAAACAACGTTTTGTATCTTAGTAAACACTCTTCTGTCTTTCTGGCATGACTTTTCCATTAGTCCTTTCCCAGTAAATATTGTCTTATCCTTCAAATTATAGATCAAGGGTTACTTTTTCTAGGGAATCCTAAATCTCCCACACTATCCTACCTAGACAGAATTTATCACCCATCCACATGAATTCCCATGAATATATCAAGGCATTTAAATTCAATACATATCATTTAATGAGAGCCTATTCCGTGTTCTGTTGTTTTATTTATACATATACATTTTCTCACTAGATTAAAAGCTTGTAAAGAGTGAGGAATATGCCATTCTTTTTTTGTATTCATGACACTTAGCACAGTGTCTGAGATTTTGAATCAATAAATGTTTACTGAATTCATCCATTTTTATGACCTTTGAAATATTTCCATTCTGGAGAGTGTACATCATTCTACACAGATAGCTTATGCATCTAATCTCCAGACTTCTTCATAAGATTCCTTAGTTAAAATAATTAGTTTTCATTGTAACAGGTTATCACATGGGTTATCTAAAAGAATGCATATTCCTCAGGTGGAGGAAAAAAATGAATAAATCAACATTTCCTCTATGTGATAAGAAATTTGACCTCTATTTTTGGATGTTTTCACAAATCTTTCATTACCCTTTTGGAAGCACTCAGTTTACAGAGAATCATTACAGCATAATGGCTTGGAATGCGAAGTTCAAATCAGAGAAAAATATGTTCAAATTCCAGTTCCATGACTTTGTGCTGTGTCATTTTTGTATAAACATTTTTGTGAGTTATTTTAGCTGTCTGAACTTAAACTTAGCTGTCAGAGAAGAAGTGACAATACACTGTTTTATTAATGTGAGCATTAAACAAAATGTGAAAGACCACTAGAGAATCTGCATGTAGTTAGTACTCAAATCCCTTAAAGGTTCTATTTGCCACGCTGTCTGCCCAACACAAGGCTGAGTATTCATGGGTTCTAATAAAATTTTTTAGAAATTATGTATTTCTCTTGTCTCAAGAATATATAGTCTATGAGAACTAAAACTTGCCTGTAGGAAACCATTAAATAAAAATATGACACAAGGTTTAATTATAAAATATATATCCTGATTTAGAATGTGATAATATAGAGCTCAGAGAAAGGAGGGAAAATTGTGACTTACAGAAATCTTTTTGTCTTTCTGTAGGAAGTAGTACAGAAGGATGCTGGCGGAGAGTTAACTCATCTAGGAGAGATTTGGCAGGGAGCAGGAAACACCAGTTGGAAATGTCTACCGACCTATAACATCAAAACATAACTCATAACATTCCTTCCTTTTCTTTCCTTCTCTGAATTTACTGGGGATATTGAGATTTTAAACACATCGGGGAAGTTCCTACATTTGGGAAGTTCCTTTGTTGTGTTGGCTCATATCCTGTCAATCAGTGTGGGTACATATCACTGCAACCAACTTCAAAAGCATTTACTAGCTTTAGTCTCAGAGTGCCATTTATTACTTTTTGATTTAGGGTCTCGGATTTGGAATCATGTTCTATTAGACATCCTAGAAGGAACTAGGAACACTGTCACTATAAAATAAAATGAATAGACCATAATTATTTTCATAGCTTCTCTGATCGTTACTTATTGATCCAAAAGGAATTGAGGTTGATGATGCACAAAGATAATCATTTGCCTGTTTACTGTTCAATATTTAATATAATATTAAAGTACATGATTTTTTTCTGCAGATATTTCCAAGAATAGTTATAAAGGGCATTGCTGTGCAAAAGAAAATCATATTGGGATGAAGGAGAGAGGACTAATACAACTTATAACTGATATCACATATCAACTTATATTGATTTCCACAAGTTCAAATACTCTTGGAGATATTACCATCCAGATTTGGTCTGACAAAGTTTGGAATAGTCATTTATATATTTCTTCTGCATTTTACCATTTCAGTTTTCTTTTCAAGTACTTGGATGTCTACTTACTACCTTGCTTCAGGGGAGATATGTGACTGGTAGGAAAAGTAACATTAAATACAAGACATTCCTCCCTTGCTGTTGTTTATAAGCTCAAAACCATTATGAAGAACATGCCTCCATGCGCTGAGCTGTTTAAAGATAAACATAGACATGTAGGCAAGCAGAGGGTAGAAAAACAAATATTATTCCTAAATAGTGGCCTAAAAAGGAGGTCCAACCTTAACTTGGACACAAGTGGCACAGGGGAAGCAGTAGATAGATCCAGTGGACCCGAAGACCAAAGAGTTAAGAATATATATTTTTGTGAACTGTGCTTTGAAGTGCAATGCATGGACTGCCTCCCTGGGGTGTCATTTTACACCCTTACAATGAGGAATTTTAGCATCTTGAGGTTTTCTTATGGATTCCTTGTCTGAGGACAATGCAATTCTACCATCCTACCTGGAAAACTGAGAAAGAATGAGTGTTTACCTGCCACTTGGTGAGTTAACTTCTAACTTACCAATTAAAGAAATCAGAAGATAGAGACTTTTATAGTATTTGTGATAGACTGACTCTAGATAGTAGACTATAAGGTTTAGGTACTTTTCCAGGACAATGAACACTGCAATTAATAAGTATGTGATTTGAAAGTACCAAATGCCAACATGGTGGGGGTGGGGAATGAGTATGAGGCAATTAACAAATGTTTCCTGAGAAACAGTGTGTGCCAGGTACTGGACAGATGATCCCAGTAAATTTCTACAACTGTCCCAGCCACCTGTCAGGAATGTTCTTCCCCTTGTTTTTGGCGTACCTTGCTGGAGCACCTCCTTCATGTTTTTACACAAATGTCACCTACCAGTGAGGCCTTCCCTTGCTACCTGACTTAAATTTCAACTACCCCAAACCTTTCTATTTCTCTTCTATAATTAATTTTTCTCTGTAACACTCATTGCTACCTAATATCCTATATCTTTCAGATATCTTCTTTACTAAATATGTTATGCATCTGGAGGCAAGGATTTTGACTCTTTGTATATTCTTGTGTGCCCAACCCTAGAGCCATGTCTGGCACACAGTAAAAGCTATGTAAATATTTGTTAGAAAAATGGATTAATATCTGAATGACTCACTAAAGGAACGACAGCTATTTATCCTCCTTTTGCCAGATGAGGAAATCAAAGCTAAGGTAGATTCAGTAATTTACCCAAAGTCACACAGTGAGCTGAAATTTGAGCACAGATTTATTCAACTCCAATGCTTCTGTTCTTTTCATTATGACATTTTCTTCATATAAAATTAAGTAATATGAACATGCACTTACACATCAAGCTAGAGACCAAAAAACAAGAGGCAAGTCGGTGACTAAGACACTATTTCCTATACTCAGCTTGCACTCCAGTGAAGGAGACAGGATGATAAAGACATTTCAATAAAGAAACAAGCATGCTCTGGCTGGTTAAATGTTTACTGAAGTAAGTGGAAGAACTCTGAAGTTAGATTTAGGAGGTATGGAGAGCTCCTTAGAATAAGCGATGTTTAAGCTGAGACCTGAAGAATAAGGAAAAGCAAAAATGTTAAGGGGAAAATTAAGAAGATGAAGAGCAGGTACAAGATCAAGTAATGAGGAAGTGTAGCTAGTTCAGAGGCTAGTCCATGACCATGACCCACACGTAGTTTAGTGAAGCTAATATAAAAGAGTTTGTCTTAGAGTGGTATAGAAAGAAGGGTGTCCAGTAATTGTAGTTACACGGTAAGATAAACAGAGGCCAGGTTTTGAACATTTTTGCTGGAAGGAACCCATCTAATAGGACAGAAACAGACAAGCAGATGGAAACTCCTTTGGTTTACTGCTGTTTTGGTAACTATTCCAACCTCCCACATTGTGAACAGAGGATGCTGAACCCAGATATCTTAACTATCCTCCCCCTTCATGCTTGCGACTCAGTTATTCCACTTCAGAAAATGGACTCTGAGCCAAGATCACTTAAGGAATCTACTTTCTACACCAATTAATGATTTGCAGAGGTGTATTCATTACCTATTGTCCCATAATAAAATTACCACCAACTTAGTGGCTTAAAACAACAATTATCTCAATTAGGAGTCCAGAAATGACTTACGTGAGTTCCCAGTTTAGAGTATCCTAGGTCGCAGTCAAGCTGTTGGCTGTGTTTGGGTTTCACCTGAGTCTCCACTGGGAAAGACTCTGCTAATGATTCACTTGGTGGTTGGCAGACTTCAGTCCCTGGACAGAGTGCTTCAGTCTCTTACTGACTGTAGGTTGAAGGTAGCTCTCAGCTTCTGGTCATGTGGCCATCTACATACGGCAGCCCATAGCATGGAAACTTGTTTTCTCAAAGCCAGTAAAGAAAAGTTTCCTTGCAAAATGAGCATTACAACTTGATGCACTGTAATTACATACATGTAATCAATCATGGACATCCTATCACCTTTGCTGTATGTTATTGCTTAGAAGCAGGTCACAGGTCCAGCACATACACAACAGGAGAAAAATACACAAGGTATGATTACCAAGAGATGGAGATTCTGGAGACCACCAAAGAGTTTTTCTGCCACATAACTTTTCTCCATTAAACTTCAAAGTGGTGATTAGCGATTTATTCCCCTTCATTGAAGTGGGCACATGAATGGCCCCATCTGTCTCCGCTTGGGTTGCTATAAAAAATTACCATAGACTGGGTGGCTTAAGCAACATTTATTTCTCATGGTTATGGAGACTGGGAAGTCTAAAATCAAGGTGCTGGCATGTTGGCAGGTGTGGTGTCTAGTAAGGGCACTTCTACTGGTGGGCAAACAACTGTTTTATCATTGTGTCTTCTTATAAAGGCACTAATCCCATTCAATTGATGCACTGAAATCCTAACCTCCAGTGTGATGATATTAGGAATTACCTTTGGGAGGTATTTAAGTCATGTGTGGAAAGCTTTGGTGAATGGGATTAGTGCATGCATGAGTCCATACCACAATATAGTCTAGTTGCTGTTTCAGAAATTCAGTGGTAAACCTCTGGGCAAAGCTGCTTCACAATGCCTTATCTCCAGGTACAACTGAGCCTGATATATTTGAACAATCTCTAGAGATGAGGTTAGCCCCAATTCACAATTCATTAGAATCACCCATGCTCAGGGGATTCTGTAATTGCAACACCTGTTAAAATGAGAACAGTCCTCATGATTTTTGTGGCTCTTCCATTTGAAGATTTTCTTCCTTGATAATTATAAGTTCTTCAGGCAAAAAAGAGCTTGCAGATCTGGGGACCAACTGTCCTTTGTAGCTATGTAAATAAATGCCAGGGAGAGGTCAGAAGGGAGCTCAGGCAGCCAGATTTCCCCAATTTATGTGAAAACTAATCCATGAAGACCTCATAGGCAACTGTTCTGTAAAAATGACATGCAAACAGTTGTAACTGCCAACAGCTATTTTATTCCTGACATCAATTTCTGAAAACATCACCCATGAAAAGTTCAACATTTAGCATTTCCTATTGTTTTCTTTTTTCTTTAAGTAGAGATCTAGTTCATGTAAAAACTGCTATGTGGGGAAGAGAACAAATACTAATGACCCCCAGATGAGAAAAAGGGATGCAGAGTGGGGAGATTCAGGGAGCAAGAGAGTGGACATTCGAGTCAGAAGACCTTTGCACTACTTCAGGCAAACTGTGATTCCCAGAAAGGCAATTAACGTCTCTGGACTGCTGTTTCTGATGTCTAACAGGAGAGAAAAAGATGCTTCTACTTAGACTTCTGATAGTTTATGAGGAGAAATAAGGCAGTAGTTAAAAGTAAAAGAACAGTTTTTAGTACCTTCTCTAGATATAATTCTTTGTTATTGTTCTGGAAGAAAAAGAATAAAGGAAAGAAAAAGAAAGGATTAAATGTTTCCAGAATTGAATCTGATTATAAAGCTTGATATTGTGTGGTCATTTCTTCCATTTGATACAGTAATTAATTTAGAAAATAAATTGGTCTAATTCAGCAAATCTCAAACTACTGGTACTGTCCAGAAGAACCACCTAGGTTTTTGCTTGTATGATTATTGGATTCTATTTCCAGATGTGCTCAATAGGAGGTCATGAGTAGGTCTCAGCAATCTGCATTTTTAGCTAATGAAGTCTGATGCAGATTTTTCAAGGCCTCATTTCTACAATACTCTTACCTAAAATTACAAGAATTCTGATTATTGTCATTCCCTCCTTGATTTCTTCCCCAGCCAAGGTATGCTTCCAAAGGGTCCTTATACAGACTTCTCTCCCCACACCCCACTTCTCTTCTCCTGGTTTACTGAGGTCATTCTTCAGATTTCACTTTCAGGTCACTTTCTCCAATGACATCCTCTCTACTGCCAGAGACTAGTTTAATTGGGTCCCTCTTACGCATTTTATAACACAATGCACTTCTTCTTCATAGCAATTACCATAATTACACTTAATTGATATCTGTATAATTATTTATGTACTGTCTCTCTTCTCACAAGGATATTAGACTTCTGAGGCTAGAGACTGTGTTTATTGGTTCACTAGAGCCTGGAAAATGGCTTGAACATAGTAGGTATCCTATCAATATTTTCTGAAAGAAGGAAGGAAAGAAGGGAGGGAGTGTGGAAGGACCAACAAATCCACTCTTTAGGAGTTTGAATGGGAGAAGCCCAGAGAGGAAAATGTGACTAAGTTGTTTAAATGAATATTCTGGGATCAAGCCTATAAAAATATACCACACATGGAATAATCTTTGATTGCAGACACTGAAAACACTTTCACTGCCCTCTAAAAGTTTTAGCTGCATGGGAAAATGAGTAGATTCCATCACAGTTCTTTCATGCAATTACTTAAGCTTTTTCATATTGCAACGATAAAAATACATTCAGACATCCTTAAATTGTTTCATTTTTGTTAATAACAATAGTTATTACTTATTATTATTTAGAAGTCACAAACTCAGAAAAATATTTGATCATTAACATAATCATTTCAGGAACTATTGCTTATTAAAATGAAATCGCAAACAAGCCCCATAGAAAAATGGAGACAGTGCTTAGTATTGGTCCAGGTAAAATCCATTTCCAGTAGCTGGGGATTTGTATCTGTAGAAGACTCTGACAAGATGAGAATCAATGGTTGGTAAGTCATTAGAAAAATCTGTTAAATCCAAGAATCATAAAAAATAATATATAGTCCCTAAAATATATTTTTAGACTAATACAGAAAAAACATATATTTATTACATAATCTATTGATGTAGAACCAAGGTTTCTTCCTTGAATGAACCTACTTGTCAAAATACTCTCTTGTATGAACTTTCTTGTCAAGAGAAACTACACCATTAATGTATATTCTACATTAATTTCCAGCATAGGTCGCTTAAGGCGAAGTTAAGCTTTAAAAAACACTTGTAAACAAATACCATATAAAATGATTATAGACTTTTATGGCTTTTTCCTCAGTACTTTATACTCATCTTTTCCACATCTGATTATGCTAGCAATTCTGTTTCAGTGGCTGACTTTCATAAAGTCAAAATCTTTTAGTTTGCATATAAACCTCAGCTCTTTTTCTTTCTGCATTCACATTTCATCACAGTACTGTATGGATCACAATAATAAGTGCAATGCATTCAGGAATAGACAAAAGGGACTCTTCATAAGCACACAGATCAACTGGTGAACCCAACGTTCTCCAGGCCAACTTGAAGGGAGCTTTCTATGCTGACTCCATTGGGAAGGGAGAATGTTCACTGATCTGGTTAATTAAATAGAAGTCCGCCAAGAAGGTCTCTATCTTGTGTAGTTTAAACTTCCACTGCAGTGATTGCTGGAATGTTAATAATGAGAATATTAATAAATGCAAGATATACTTTTCTCATCTTTACAAAACTATACTGTTTTTAAGTAAAAAGTCACAGAATCTTCTCTATGTTGCATCACAGGTTTTTCATTTGGATCAAACCCTAGTAAACTGATATTTATCAATTCCAAAGTGACAGTACTGAGACAAACAGAGCACCCTTGAGAGACAAAGCCATTGTGAGTAGGTAAGTGGATGTTGAATTAGATAGACATGGATTTATAACTCTGATCTGCCACCAACTAAGAAATGTAACATACATGCTGAGTACCTCCTGAGTTTCTGTTGTACAGTTGTTATTCATACTGCAGTAAGCAAGAGCTAGTCAGCCTAAAGTAGCATGCTTTCTAGGGACTCCTGGGAAGTTTTCTTATCCTTTTAAGCCTCAATTGTTGTATCCATGAAATGATTGAACAAATGTGACATAATTATATGTAAAGAGTTTTACAGTAATTTGCTGGCTTCAAAAGTTTATCTTTAGGCTGGGTCCAAGATGGTTGAATAGAAAGAGCCAGAGACCATTTCCTCCCATGTACACACCGAATCTACACCTACACACAGAGCAATTCATGCTGAGGAAGAACTGAGGCCTAGAGTAAACACCTTCTGCACAAGGAGGGATGAAGACCAGATTAAAAAGTGGCAGGAGAGACAGAGACATGGTAACAGAAGGAACTCCACCCCCAGCATGGCCCTGCAGTAGGGAGGGCTATGACCAAGTGACCAGAGCACAGACATATTTGCCTTGGGACACAGAAAAAAGCTGCAGTTTAGAAGGTTTTGAAGGCAGCCACACTATTTGTGAAGAAAACTGTTTTTTGGAACTAAAGCACCTGCCATACAACAGGGGAACTTCTAAAACTCTTTCCTGGACTGGAGGTGCTGATAAACACCACTGTGTATGATTATCTGCCCCAGCCCCCGCACACTGCTACTGTGGATAGGAGCAGGGAGAACACCATTATTTATGTTCCCCTCACATACTGCATGTGCAGATGCGACCAGGAAGAGTGCGACTGTTTACATGCCCCAGTGCATACTGAAAGTGCTGGCAGGAGGAACAGCACAGACACCAGCTCCAGGCTTAATGAAGGCAATCTCCCAGATCCCACCTGCACCAAAACATACCTGTAAGAGACCTAGGACTCCTACAAGGTGGCACTAGTGTGGCACCCATGTGGATTCACATGGCCTATGCCCCTTCCATCCACAGCCATCCCATCAATACAGCCCCGACTGGTACCCACCCAGGAACCCTCAGACTGTGCCCCTTTTCCCCTGGATGCCCTCCCGTACAGCACTGACTGACACCCACCTGGGAGACTCCTGGACTGCACCTCTTAGCTCCTGGCTTCCCAGTTAGTGTGCTCCCAGCTGGTGTCCACCGAGGAGACCCCTGCACTGGGTCTCTCTACCACCAGCCACCCAGCCAGCAAAGGCTTAGCCCATTGCTCACTCAGAAGCCCCCAGACTGCAACCCTTCAACACTAGACACCCTGCCAGAGTGGCCTTGGCTGATGACCATCCAGAAGACTGCAGGGTCATGCCCTGGGAGTCCAGCACCAGGACAACAATCCATGGCCACCCAGCCTCCAACTAGCCATCCAAAACCACTTGGCACATGCAGCATACCAAAGGGGCATTCCTAAACAAAGCCATGCTTTCAAGATGGGGAGAAGTGGCCCTTTTACCTAACCTTTACAAACTCAGAAAGTCAAACAAAATGAGGAGAGAGAGGAATATGCTTGGAACAAAAGAACATGACAAACTTCAGAAAAAGCATTAAGTGAAACTGAGTTAAGCAATCTACCCAATAGAGAGCTTAAAGTAATGATTAGAAAGATGGTCAACAGACTTGAAAGAAGAGTGGGTGAGTTCATTAAGAACTTCAGAAAAGAGACAGAAAATATATGAAGAGCCATTCAGAGATGAGGCATGCAATAAATGAAATGAGAAACACAAAGATATAGTCAAAAGCAGACTAGAGGATACAGAAGAACAGATAAGCAATTTGGAAGACAAAGTAATGGAAAGCACTCAGCTGAACAGCAGAGAGAAAAAAGAATCAAAAGAAATGAGGATAGGTTAAGGGACCTCTAGGACAATATCAGATGTCCTAAAATTTGCATTATAAGAGTCTGAGGAGGAGAAGGGAGAGAGACAGAGGTGGGAAGCTTACTTGAAGAAATAATAGCTGAAAACTTCCCTAACCTAGGGAAGGAAACAGATATTCAAGTCCTGGAAGCACAGAAAGCCCAAAACAAGATCAATCCAAGGAGGTCAACACCAAGATACATAATAATTAAAATGTCAAAGATCAAAGTCAAGGATATAATCCTAAAAGCAGTGAGAGAAAAGTAATATATTATGTACAGGGGACACAGTATAAAGCTATATCAGCTGATTTTTCAGCAGAAATACTACAGGTCTAAACAGAGTGGCATGATATATTCAAAGTCTCATAGGAAAAACAAATGAAACCATTACAACTAAGATGACTAGCTGGCAAGGTTACCATTCAGAATTGAAAGAGAGATAAAGAGCTTTTTAGATAAACACAAGTTAATAGAGTTCCCCACTACTAAACTAGCCTTACAAGAAATTTTAGAGGGACTTCTTTAAGAGGAGAGAAAAAGCCTTAACTATAGGCAAGGAAATTATGAAAGAAAAAACAATTCACTAGTAAAAGCAAATATATAGCAAAAGATCAATCATTTAAAAAATTCCATGAAGGTTTAAAAGACAAAGTAGTAAAATCAATAACTTCTAAAAATTAGTTAAGGGAATCACTAAATACAAAAGTATACAGGAAGATATCCTACACATGAAATGTGGGGGAGGGGAGTAAAAATTGTCATGCTATTGGAACGTGCTCACATGTAGTGAACATCAACTTAAAAGAGACTTCTATATATATGTAAGACATCATATATCAATTCCATGGTAACCAAACACCAAAAACTTATAAAAATGAAAAAAAAAAGTGAACGAAAAGAATCCAACCATAACACTAAAGTCATCATGCAAAAAGGAGGAGAATAAGAGATGAACAAAGGAACAGAGAAAAACAACAAAAATACCAGGAAACATTTAATAAAATGACAATACATGCCTATGAATAATTAGTTAAATGTAAATGGACTAAATGCTCCAATCAAGAGACAGAATGACTGAATTGATTAAAAAAACAGGACCTGAATTGTGGAAAAAGATGGTGGCGTGATAAGTGAGGCAGAAACCTCCTCCCAAACCACATATAACATGAAAATACAGCAAATACAACTAACCCAGAAAGAGCAACCAGAAGACTGCGACAGACTACCTACATCTGAGGAAAACCTCACAGAAAAGGGCAAAGAGCAAAGCCATGATCGGGTGGGACTCAAGCCCTCCCCCCACCACAGCTCAGGGGTGGGAGGAAGAGAAACAGATCAGGGAGGGAGTAGAATCCCACAACTACTTAACACCCACCCCTGAAGATCTGCTCCAGGAGCACAAACCCACATTACATGGCTCTAGAGATTAGAGGGGTTGAAAAGCAAAGACAGGCATAATACTCAGAGAGACAGATTCCAGCTGCTTGAGAACACATACCCACAATTGGCCATTCTAAGGACAAAAGAAAGGCTGGCACTTTGAAAGACATCCTAACAGTGAGATGGGTGCTAAAGTAGCAAGGATTATATAGAGCTTGCTGCTCTGGAGAAAGGACACGTGGACAAAATCGTCCCAGCACATTCAGCCCAGCAGGTAGGGAACTTCAAGGAGCTTCAGGAGCTCAAACCTTCTGGTTGGCAACGTAGCCCCAAGGTCCCCCACTGCCTACCATCCTTCCTCCTGGCAGGCACCAGTACACTCACCTGCAGCACCCACCATCATGCCAGGCCAGCTGGAGGGAAGCCTCAACTATGGAAGCTACAGGCACTTAAAGAAGAGGCTTCTCCCTGTGCACTCGGGCCACTGGACCTAGTGGTGTAGGCAGGTACTACAGCTGCGAAGGAGGAAAGGGCTCATTCCTCCGGGCAGGTGACAGCACTGCTCACCTGCAATCCTGCCAGCACTCCAGGTGCTGGGCAGCACCAGAGAGTAGAGATTCTGGGTGCTACAAGGCGCCACCTACACCAAGTCATTATTACATAATAAACATTAGAAATATGAAATGGCAAAAGAATCTTGTACAAACAAAAATCCTTCAAACACCAGGAAAGAGCTAACAGAAAAGGAAAATGCCAATCTTCTTGATAAGTATTTCAAAACAAAAATCATAAAAATGCTCATGGAGCTACAGAAAAATATTAAAGATCTCAGGGAGGACTTCAAGAAAGAGATAGAAATTTTGAAACATGGAGTATCTGAAAAGAAACATACAATGGAGAGATTTAAAAGCAGATTAGATGAGGTGAGGAGATGGTAAATGAAATAGAAATTAGTGAACAGGAAAACAAAGAAGCTGAGACACAGACAGTAGAAAGGATCTCTAGGAATGAAAGAATATTAAGAGAACTGTGTGACCAATCAAAATGGAACAAAATTCACATTATAGGGGTACCAGAAGAAGAAGAAGAGAGAAAAAGGGATAGAAAGTCTCTTTGGGGAAATAATTGATGAAAACTTCCCCAATCTGGTGAAGAACATATTCTCTCAGGTCATGGAAGTCCTCAGATATCCCAACACAAGAGACCCAAGGAGAACAACACCACAACATATAATAATTAAAATGGCAAAGATCAAAGACAAAGACAGAATATTAAAAGCAGACAGAGAAAGAAAAAAGATCACATACAAAGGAACACCCATCAGGCTATTATCAGACTTCCTAGCAGAAACCTTACAGGCCAGAAGAGAGTGGCATGATATATTTAATGAAATAAAACAGAAGGGCCTCAAACAAAGAATACACTACCCAGCAAGATTATCATTGAAATTTGAAGAAGGGATTAAACAATTTCAAATAAGCAAAAGTTAAAGGACTTTACCTCCTACAAACCATCTCTACAGTGTATTTTAAAGAGACTGCAACAGACGTCAGTGCTCTGAAGGCTAAATAGCTGTCACTAGAGAAAACAAAATCACAGTAAAGGAATTAGACCACTTAATTACTAAGCAAATGAAAAATTAAATCAAATACCCACAAAGTCAGTCAAGAGATACACAAAACTTACAGAATATGACATCTGATATATAAAGAGGAAGAAAAAGAAGGGAGGAAAAAAAGAACCTTTAGATTTTGTTTGAAATAGCATATTAGGTGAATTAAGTTAGACTGTTAGATAGTAAAGAAGCTACCCATGAACCTTGGTAACCACGAATCTAAAGCCTGCAATGGCAATACATATCTATCCATAGTCACCCTAAATGTAAATGGGCTGACTGCACCAATCAAAAGACATACAGTTACGGAATGGATAAAAAAGCAAGACCCATCTATATGCTGCCTACAAGGGACTCACTTCAAACCCAAAGACATACACAGACTAAAAGTGAAGGGATAGAAAAAGATATTTCAGATAAGGAGAAAAAAGCAGGAGTTGCAGTAGATATATCAGTCAAAACAGACTTCAAAACAAAGAAAGTAATAAGAAACAAAGAAGGACATTACATAATGGTAAAAGGGTCAGTCCAACAAGAGGATATAACCATTATAAATATCTATGTACCCAACATAAGAGCACCTACATACATGAAACAAATACTAACAGAATTAAAGGAGGAAATAGAATGGAATGAATTCATTTTAGGAGACTTCAACACACCACTCACTCCAAGGACAGATCAAACAGACAGATAATAAGTAAGGAGACAGAGACACTGAACAATGTATTAGAAACAATGGACCTAACAGACATCTACAGAATATGTCATCCAAAAGCAGCAGGATAAACATTCTTCTCAAGTGCACATGTAACATTTTCCAGAGTAGATCACATACTAGGCTACAAAAAGAGCCTCAGTAACTTCAGGATTGAAATTGTGCCAACCAGGTTCTCAGACAATAATGATATGAACCTAAAAATAAATTATGCAAAGAAAACAAAAAATCTCACAAAGATATGGAGGCTTAACAACATGCTCTTAAATTATCAGTGGATCTATGATCAAATAAAAAGAGAGATCAAGCAATATATAGATACAGATGAACACAACAACTCAACATTCCAAAATCTGTGGGATGAAGCAAAGGCGGTTCTAAGAGGAAAGTATATTGCAATACAGGGTTACCTCAAGAAAAAAGAACAATCCCAAATGAAGGGTCTAAACTGACAATTAATGAAACTAGAAAAAAAGAAAAAATGAGGCCAAAGTCAGTAGAAGAAGGGACATAATAAAGATTATAGCAGAAATAAATAAAATTGAGAAGTAAAAAACAATAGAAAGAATTAATGAAACCGGGATCAGGTTCTTCAAGAAAATAAAATAGATAAACCCCTTGCTATACTTATTAAGACATAAAGAGAGTATACACACATAAATGGAATCAGAAATGAGAATGGAAAAATCACTACAAAGATCACAGAAATATGAAGAATTAATTGGGAATACTATGAAAAATTATATGTTAACAAATGGGATAACGTAGAAGAAATGGACAACTGTTTTGAAAAGTACAACTTTCCAAGACTGACCCAGGAAGAAAAAGAAAAGCTGAACAGACCAATTACCAGCAATTAAATTGAATTGGTAATCAAAAAACTACCTAAGAACAGAACTCCTGGATCAGATGGCTTTAACATCGAATTTTATCAAATATTTAGTGAAGACCTAATACAATCCTCCTTAAAGTTTTCCAAAAAGTAGAAGAGTATGGAATACTCCCAAACTCATTTATGAGGCCAGCATCACTCTAATACCAAAATAAGGCAAAGGTACCACAAAAAAAGAAAATTACAGACCAATATCCCTGATGAACATAGATGCAAAAATACACAACAAAATATTAGCAAATTGAATTAAAAAATACATTAAAAGGATCATCCATTATGATCAAGAGAGATTTATACCAGGGATGCAAGGCTGGTACAATATTAAAAAATCCATCAACATTATACAATACATCAACAAAAGAAGGACAAAAACCACATGACCATCTTCATACATGCTGAAAAAGAATTTGACAAAATTCAACACCCATTCATGATAAAAACTCTCAACAAAATGGGTATAGAGGACAAGTACCTCAACATAATAAAGGTCATATATGACAAACCCACACCAACATACTTAACAGTGAAAAGCTAAAAGATTTTCCTCTAAGAATGGAAACAAAACAAGGATGCCCATTCTCCGCTTTTATTCAGCTTAGTACTAGAGGTCATACCATAGCAATCAGACAACACAAAGAATTAAAGGCACACAGATTGGTAAGGAAGAAGTTAAATTGTCCCTGTTTGCAGATGACATGCTATTGTAAACAAAAATCCCTAAAGAATCCACTCAAGTCAGGGAGTTCCAGGAAGACGGCGGCGTGAGCAGGATGGTGGAAATCTCCTCCCAAAACTATATAAATCTATGAAAATACAGCAAATACAACAACTCTTAAAGACAGAGCAGAATTTACAGCACAGCGCACAGCCTGCCTCCACCCCTAAGAGGACTTGGCACCCCACGAGGCAGTCTTAAAGAGCCCAGCTGACATACGTGGCACCTACCAGTGACCACTTCTATCACCATAAAAAGACAGAGGAATATGGTACAAAGATCACCCAGACCCAGACAACACCTGAGAGGGAACCTGAAGGGATGGAAATGTACAATCTTCCTGAAAAAGAATTCAGAATAAAAGTCATAACCATGCTGATGGACCTAAGAGAAATATGTAAGAGCTGAGGGAGGAAGTGAGGGAAGTCAGGAAAGATAATGCAGAAATAAGACAAGCCATCAGACTGGACGAGATGCAAGAGACTGTTAATGGAATAGAAATCAGAAAACAGAAATACAGAGCAGCTGAGGCAGAGAGAGATAAAAGGATCTCTAGGAATGAAAGAATATTAAGAGAACTGTGTGACCAATCCAAACGGAACAATATTCGCATTATAGGAGTACCAGAGGAAGAAGAGAGAGAAAAAGGGATAGAAAGTGTCTTTGAAGAAATAATTGTTGAAAACTTTCCCATGCTGGGGAAGGAAATAGTCTCACAGTCCAAAGAATCCCACAGATCTCCCAACACAAGGGACCCAAGGAAGAAAACACCAAGACACATAATAATTAAAATGGCAAAGATCAAAGATAAGGACAGAGTATTAAAGCAGCTAGAGAAAGAAAAAAGATCACCTGCAAAGGAAAACCCATCAGACTTCTCAACAGAAACCTTACAGGCCAGAAGAGAATGGCATGATATATATAATGTAATGAAACAGAAGGGCCTCGAACCAAGAATATTGTATCCAGCACGATTATCATTTAAATACAATGGAGGGATTAAACAATTTCCAGACAAGTGAAAGCTGAGAGAATTTGCCTCCCATAAACCACCTCTACAGACATCTTAAAGGAACTGCTCTAGACGGAAGCACTCCTAAGGCTAAAAAGATGTCACCAGAGAAAATAAATCATAGCAAAGAAAGCATACCATCCAAATACTAACTAAAGGCAAAGAATAAAACACCTAGTATATAAAGAATGGAGGAGGAAGAATAAGAAGGGAGAGAAATAAAGAAACATCAGACTGTGTTTACAATAACTGAACAAGAAAGTTAAGTTAGATTGTTAGATAGTAAAGAAGCAACCCTTGAACCTTTGGTAACCACGAATCTAAAGCCAGCAATGGCAATAAGTACATATCTATCGATAATCACCCTAAATGTAAATGGACTGAATGCAGCAATCAAAAGACACAGAGTAACAGAATGGATAAAAAAGCAAGACCCACCTACATGCTGCCTACAAGAAACTCACTTCAAACCCAAAGATATACACAGACTAAAAGTGAAGGGAAGGAAAAAGATATTTCATGCAAACAACAAGGAGAAAAAGGCAGGTGTTGCAGTACTTGAATCAGAAAAGTAGACTTCAAAACAAAGAAAGCAGCAAGAGATAAAGAAGGACATTACATAATGATAAAGGGGTCAATCCAACAAGAGGATATAACCATTTTAAATATATATGCTCCCAACATGGGAGCACTGGCATATATGAAACAAATACTAACAGAATTAAAGGAGGAAATAGAAAGCAATGCAGTCATTTTAGAAGACTTCAACACAACACTCACTCCAAAGGACACATCAACCAGACAGAAAATAACTAAGGACACAGGGGCACTGAACAACACACTAGAACAGATGGATCTAACAGACATCTACAGAACTCTACACCCAAAAGCAACAGGATACATATTCTTATCAAGTGCACATGGAACATTTTCCAGAATACACTACATACTAAGCCAAAAAAAGAACCTCAATAAAGTCAAAAATATTGAAATTCTACCAACCAACTGCTCAGATCATAAAGGTATTAAACTAGAATTAAATTTTAGAAAGAAAACAAAAAGGCTCACAAATACATGGAGACTTAAAAACATTATCCTAATTAATCAGTGGGTTAACGACCAAATCAAAACAGAAATCAAAGAATACATGGAGACAAAGGAACACAATAACACAAAGCCACAACTTCTATGGGACACAGCAAAGGCGGTTTTGAGAGGAAGGTATATTGCAATCCAGGCCTATCTAAAGAAGGAAGAACATTCCCAAATGAATAGTCTAAAGACACAATTACTGAAACTGGAAATGAAGAACACATGAGGCCCAAAGTCACCAGAAGGAGGGACATAATAAAGATCAGAGAAGAAATAAATAAAATTGAGAAGAATAAAACAATAGAAAAAAATCAATGAAACCAAGAGCTGGTTCTTTGAAAAAATAAACAAAATAGATAAACCCCAAGCCACATTTATTAAGAGAAAAAGAGATTCTACACACATAAACAGAATCAGAAATGAGAAAGGAAAAATAACGAAAGACCCCACAGAAATACAAAGAATTATAAGAGAATATTATGAGATTGTATATGCTAACAAGCTGGAAAACTTAGAAGAAATGGACTTCTTAGAAAAATACAACCTTCCAAAACTGACCAAACAAGAAACAGAAAAACTAAACAGACCAATCACCAGCAACGAAATGGAAGCAGTAATCAAAAAACTACCCAAGAACAAAACCCTCAGAACAGATGGATTCACCTCTGAATTCTACCAGATATATAGAGAAGAAATAACACCCATTCTCCTTAAAGTTTTCAAAAAAACAGAAGAGGAGGGAATACGTCCAAACTCATTCTATGAAGCCAGCATCACTCTAATACCAAAACCGGGCAAAGACCTCACCAAAAAAGAAAACTACAGACCAATATCCCTGATGAACGTAGATGCAAAAATACTAAACAAAATATTAGCAAACCAAAGTCAAAAATACATCAAGAGGATCAGACACCATGATCAAGTGGGATTCATTCCAGGGATGCAAGGATGGTACAACATTCGAAAATCCATCAACATCATCCACCACATCAACAGAAAGAAGAACAGAAACCACACGAACATCTCCATAGATGCTGAAAAAGCATTTGACAAAATACAGCATCCTTCATGATTAAAACTCTGAACAAAATGGGTATAGAGGGCAAGTACCTCAACATCAAAAAGGCCATATATGACAAACCCACAGCTAACATCATACTTAACAGCGAGATGCTGAAAGCTTTTCATCTAAGATCGGGAACAAGCAGGGATGCCCATTCTCTCCACTGTTATTCAACATAGTACTGGAGGTCCTAGCCACGGCAATCAGACAAACAAAGAAATACAAGGCATCCATATTGGTAAAGAAGAAATCAAATTGTCACTATTTGCAGATGACATGATACTGTACATAAAAAAACCCTAAAGACTCCACTCCAAAACTACTAGAACTAATATCTGAATTCAGCAAAGTTGCAGGACACAAAATTAACACACAGAAATCTGTTGCTTTCCTATACACTAATAATGAACTAACAGAAAGAGAAATCAGAAAAACAATTCCATTCACAATTGCATCAAAAAGAATAAAATACCTAGGAATAAACCTAATGAAGGAATTGAAAGACCTATACTCTGAAAACTACAAGACACTCTTAAGAGAAATTAAAGAGGACACTAACAAATGGAAATGCATCTCATGCTCTTGGCTAGGTAGAATAAATATTGTTAAAATGGCTATACTACCTAAAGCAATCTACAGATCCAACCCAATCCCTATCAAAATACCAACAGCTTTCTTCAATGAACTGGAACAAATAATTCTAAAATTCATATGGAACCACAAAATACCCCGAATAGCCAAAGCAATCCTGACAAGGAGGAATAAAACAGGGGGAATTACGCTCCCTGACTTCAAGCTCTACTACAAAGCCACAGTAATCAGGACAGTTTGGTATTGGTACAAAAACAGACCCACAGACCAGTGGAATAGAATAGAAAATCCAAACATTAACCCAAACATATACAGTCAATTAATATTTGATAAAGGAGCTTTGGATATACAATGGGGAGATGACAGCCTCTCCAGCAGCTGGTGTTGGCAAAACTGGACAGCCACATGTAAGAGTATGAAACTGGACTACTGTCTAACCCCATACACAAAAGTCAACTCAAAATGGATCAAAGAGCTGAATGTAAGTCATGAAACCATAAAACTCTTAGGAAAAAATATAAGCAAAAATCTCTTGGACATAAACATGAGCAACTTCTTTATGAACATATCTCCCCAAGCAAGGGACACAAAAGCAAAATGAACAAGTGGGACCATATCAAGCTGAAAACCTTCTGTACAGCAAAGTACAACATCAGTAGAACAAAAAGACATCCTGCAGTATGGGAGAATATATTCATAAATGACATATCCGATTAGGGGTTGACATCCAAAATATATAAAGAACTCACGCACCTCAACAAACATAAAGTAAATAATCCATTTAAGAAATGGGCAGAGGACATGAATAGACACTTCTCCAAAGAAGAAACTGAGATGGCCAACAGGCACATGAAACGATGCTCCACATCGCTAATTCTCAGAGAAATGCAGATTAAAGCCACAATGAGATATCACCTCACACCAGTGAGGATGGCCAACATCCAAAACACAAACAACAACAAATGTTGGCGAGGATGTGGAGAAAAGGGAACCCTCCTGCACTGCTGGTGGGAATGCAAATTAGTTCAACCACTGTGGAAAGCAGTATGGAGGGTCTTCAAAAACCTCAAAATAGAAATACCATTTGACCCAGGAATTCCACTCCTAGGAATTTACCCTAAGACTGCAGCAGCCCAGTTTGAAAAAGACATATGCACCCCCATGTTTATCGCAGCACTATTTACAATAGCCAAGAAATGGAAGCAACCTAAGTGTCCATCAGTAGATGAATGGATAATGAAGAGGTGGTACATATACACAATGGGATATTATACAGCTATAAGAAGAAAACAAATCCTACCATTTGCAACAACATGGATGGAGCTAGAGAGTATTTTATGCTCAGTGAAATAAGCCAAGCCGAAAAAGGCAAGTACAAAATGATTTCACTTACCAAAGAGAAAGGGACTGGGGAGGATGGGTGGGAAGGGAGGGACAAGGTGTAAAAAGTGGCATTACGATTAGCAGATGTAATGTTGGGGGGGCACAGGGAGGGCTGTAGAACTCAGAGAAGACAAGTAGTGACTCTATAGCATCTCACTATGCTGAAGGACAGTGACTGCAATGGGGTTGGTGTGGGGGACCTGATGAGGGTGGTAGTTTAATCACCATAATATTGCACATGTAATTGTAGATTAATGATACCAAAATAAGTTATTAAAAAAAAAACAGAATCCACTCGAAAACTAGAACTAATAACTGAATTCAGCAAAGTTGCCAGATTCCAAAATAATACACAGAAATCTGTTGCATTCCTGTATACTAATGATGAACTAGCAGAAAGAGAAATTAGGAAAACAATTCCATTCACAGTTGCATCGCAGAAATAAAACACCTGGGAATAAATCTAACTAAGTCGTTGGAAGATCTATAACCTGAAAACTAATGAAAGAAATTAAAGAAGACACCAATAATTGGAAATACTTTCAATGCTCATGAATAGGAAGAATTAATATTGTCAAAATGTCCATCTTGCTTAAAGCAATCTAAGATTCCAGGCAATCCCTATCAAAATACCAACAGCATTCTTCAATGAACTAGAACAAATATAGCTCTAAAATTCATATGGAACCACAAAAGACCCTAAATAGGGAAAGCATCCTGGGAAGAAATAATAAAGTGGGGGCGATTATGCTCCTTAACTTCAAGCTCTACTACAAAGCCCCAGTAATCAAGACAATTTGGTAGTGGCGCAAGAACAGACACATAGATCAATGGAATAGATTAGGACTTAAGCAGATATAAACTCACATATATATGGCCAATTAATATATAATAAAGGAGCCATGGATATACAATGGAGAAATGACATCGTCTTCAACAGCTGGTTTTGGCAAAACTGGACAGCTACATGAAATAGAATGAAACTGGATTATTGTCTAACTCCATACAGAAAAGTAAAAAAAAAATGGATCAAAGACCTGAATTTAAGACATGAAATCATAAAACTCTTAGAAGAAAACATAGTAAAACTTTTTGAATAGGAACATGAACATTTTCATGAACATATCTCCTCAGCAAGGGAAACAGAAGTAAAAATGAACAAGTGGTACTACATCAAACTAAACACTTCTGTACAGCAAATGACACCATCAGTAGAGCAAAATGCTTCCTACAGTATGGGGGAATATATTCATAAATGATATATATGGTAAGGGGTTAACATTCAAAATATATAAAGAGCGCACATGCCTTATCACCCAAAAAGCAAATAACCCAATTAAAAAAATGGGTGGAGGATATGAACAGACAGTTCTCCAAAGAGGAAATTCAGATGACCAATAGGTACATGAAAAGATGCTCTGCATTGCTAATAATTAGAGAAATGCAAATTAAAACCTCAGTGAGATATCACCTCACACCAGTTAGAATGGCCACCATCCAAAAGACAAGGAGAAACAAATGCTGGTGAGGATGCAGAGGAAAGGGAACTCTCCTACACTGTTTGTGGGGATGTATATTAATTAGTTCAACCATTGTGGAAAGCAAAATGGAGGTTCCTCCAAAAACTGAAAGTAGAAATACCATTTGAATCAGGAATTCCACTCCTAGAAATTCAGCTGAAGAAAACAAGATCAGAGATTCAAAAAGACATATGCACCCCCGTGTTTTGCAGTACTATTTACAATAGCCAAGACATGGAAACAATCTAAGTGTCCATCAATAGATGAATGGATAAAGAAGATGTGATATATACACATGGTATATTATTAAGACATAAGAAGTAAACAAATCCCACCATTTGCAACATGGATGAAGCTAGAGGGTATTATGCTCAGTGAAATAAGCCAGGTGGAGAAAGACAAGTACCAAGTGATTTCAATCATTTGTGGAGTATAACTACAAAGCAGAAATGAAAGAACAAAACAGCAGCAAGACTCACAGACTCCAAGAAGGGGCTAGTGGTTACCAAAGTGAAAAGTGGTGGGGAGTGTGGGTGGGGAGGGAGGAAAACCAGGATTAAGGGGTTTTATGATCAGCACATATAATGTACGGGGACACGGGGAAGGGAGTATAGCACAGAGAAGACAAGTAGTGATTCGGTAGCATCTTATTATGCTGATGGACAGTGCCTGCAATGGGGTATGTATAGGGGGAGAGCTGATAATATGGGTGAATGTTGTAACCACAGTTTTGCTCATGTGAAACTGTCATAAGATTATATATCAATGATACCTTAATAAAAGAAAAGTAAATTACAAACAAATCTCCTGGTGCAAAATCCTAAACAAAATACTAGCAAAACAAATTTATAAATACATTAAGAGGATCATTCATTCTGACCAAGTGGGATTTATTCCAGGAAGGCAAGGATGGCTCAATATCCACAAATCAATGATTATACATCACATTAACAAAAAAAAAAGGATAAAAACCATATAATCGTGTAAAGAGATGTAGAAAAAGCACTCAACAAAATTCAACTTCCATTCATAATGAAAACTATCAACAAATTGCATACAGGTGGAACATATCAACATAATAAAGGCCATATATAATAAAACCACAGCTTACGTCATACTCAATGGTGAAAAGCTGAAAGATTTTCCTCCAAGATCAGGAACAATCAAGCATGCTCACTCTCACCAATGTACTTAACAAAAACTAGAAGTCCCAGCCATAGTAATCAAATGAGAAAAAGAAATAAAAAGCATCCAAATTGGTAAGGGAGATTTAAAACTGTCACTATTTGCAGATAACATGATACTTTATATAGAAAATCCTAAAGACCCCACCAAAAAAGCTATTAGAATAAATGAATTCAGGAAAGTAGGATATAAAATATACAGAAATTTGTTATATTTCTATATACAAATAATGGAATAATAGAAAGATAAATTAAGAAAATAATCCCATTTACAACTTCATCAAAAAATAATGTGCTAATAAAATACCTAGGAATAAACCACTGGAGGAAGTGAAAGGCCTTTACTCTGAAATGACACTGATGAGAGAAACTGAAGAAGACAGAAATGGAAATCTATTCCATGCTATGTAGAGAAAACTCTAAACCTCCACCAAGAAAACTATTAGAATAAATCAAATCAGTACAGTTGTAGGGTATAAAATCAATATACAGAAATCTGTTGCATATCTGTATACAAATAATGAACTAACAGAAAGAGAAATAAAGTAATCAATCCAATTTACAATTGAATAAAAAAGAATAATATACCTAAGAATAAATCAAACCAAAGAGGTAAAAGGCTTATATCTGAAAACTATAAGACACTGATGAAAGAAATTGAAGACACAAATAAATGGAGAATTATTCCATGCTCATGGATAGGAAGGATTAATATTTGAAAAATGGAACACTTCCTAAAGTAATCTTACATATTGAATGCAATTTGTATCAAAATACAAATGGCATTTTTCACTGAACTAGAGCAAGTAATCCTAAAATTGATATGGGACCACAAAATAACCTGAATATCCAAAGCCATCTTAGGAAAGAAGAATGAAGGTGAATTTCAAACCGTAGTACAAAGCTACAGTGAACAAACCAATATGAAACTGGCACAAGAATATATACATTGATCAATGGCACAGAATAGAGAGCTCAGGAATAAACCTACACCTGATGGTCAATTAATCTATGACAAAGGAGGCAAGAATATTCAGTGGGCAAAAGCCAGTCTCTTCCCTAATTGGGAGAATCAGAGAGCTACACACAAAAGAATGAAACTGGATCACTGTCTTACATCATACACAACAATAAACTCAAAATGGATTAAAGATCTACATATAAGACCTGAAACTATAAAAGTCCCAGAAGAAAATAGGCAGTATATTCTTGAACATCAGCATTATTAAATCTTTTCTGGGCATGTCTTCCCAGACAAGGGAAACAAAAGCAAAAAATAAACAACTGGGACCATATCAAAATAAGAAGCTCAGGAGAGGAAACAACAAAATGAAAAGCAACTTACTGTGTGGAATAATGTCTGCAACTGATATATCTGCTGATGATATATCTGCTAATATCCAAAATATATTAAGAACTCATATATCTTAACATCCAAAGAAAAAAAATAACCCAGTTCAAAAATGGGCAGATAACCCGAATAGACATTTTATCAAGAGATACAGATGGTCCACAGGCACATGAAAAGATGCTTAACATCACTAATCATCAGGGGAATGCAAATCAAAACCTGAAGGAGATATCACTTCACACAAATGGCTAACATCAACAAGACAAGAAATAAAAAACATTGGTGAGGATGTGTATAAAGAGAACCCTCATGCACTGCTGGTGGGAATATAAATTGATGCAGACTCTATGGAAAGCAGTATGGTAGTCTCAAAATATCAGAAGTAGAAATAACATATGATTCAGTAATTTCACTTCCATCATATACCCAAAGAAAAGAAAGTCACTTATTCAAAGGTGATTGAACCAAGCAGTTAGGTTGCATTCACATTGTGAATGCAAAATAAATGTTCTTGAAGGAAATTAAAATTGCTATTCCAGTGAATACATGAACAATAAGAAAATAAAGTAGCCTTATTGCAGATATAAAGTTTGTGGTTTGGGTAGAAGATCAAACCAACCACAGTATTCTCTTAAACCAAAGTCTAATCCATAGTAAGTTCCTAATTACTTTCAGTTCTATGAAGGCTGAGAGAGGTGATGAAGCTGCAGAAGAAAGGTTATAATCTGGCAGAGATTGGTTATGAGGTTTAAGGAAAGAAGAAATCTCCATAACATAAACATCCAAGGTGAAACAAGTTCTGATGGAGATCTAGCTAAGATAATGAATGAAGGAAGGCAGCTATACTAAAGAACAGACCTTCAATGTGGATGAAACAAACTTATATTGGAAAAATATGCCATCTACGACTTTCTTAGCTAGAGAAAAGATGTTAATGCTTGGATTCAAAGCTTCCAAGGACAGGCTGACTCATTTGTTAGGAGGTAATGCAGCCTGGTGACTTTGGGTTGAAGCCAATGTTCATTTACCATTCTGAAAATCCTAGGGCCCTTAAGAATTATGCTAAATTTACTCTGCCTATGCTCTATATATGGCACAAATCCTGATGATAGCACTTCTGTTTACAGCATGGTTTAGTGAATATTTTAAGTCCACTGTTGAGACCTAAGCCCTAGGAAAAATATTCCTTTTCAAATACTACTGCTCATTGACAGTGTACCAGGTCACCCAAGAGCTTCGGTGGAGGTACACAAGGAGATTAATGTTGTTTTCATGTTTTGATTTTCAAATCTTAATACTTACAAAATACTTTTAAGGCTATATATAACATAAAGTGATTCTTCTGATGGATTTGGGCAAAGTAAATGCAAATCTTCTGGAAAGGATTCTCAATTCTAAATGCCATTCAGAACATTCATGATTCATGGGAAAAATCAAAATGCCAACATTCCCAGGAGTTTGGGAGAAGTTGATTTCAACCTTCATGGATGACTTTGAAGGGTTCAAGACTGCAGGGGAGGAAGTAACTGCAGATGTAGTGAAAATAGCAAGATAACTAGAATTACCAGTGGAGCCTTCAGATGTGACTGAATTGCTCTAATCTCATGATAAAACCTAATGGATGAGGAGTTGCTTCTTATGGAGGAACAAAGAAAGTGGATTCCTGAGATGGAATCTATTGGTGAAGATGCTATGACAATCGTTGAAATGACAGAAAGATACTTAGAATATTATATAAACTTTGTTAATAAAGCAGCAGCAATGTTTCAAAGGATTGACTCCAATTTTGAATTTTGAAAGAAGTTCTACTGTGGGCAAAATGCTATCAAACAGTATTGAATGCTACAGAGAAACTGTTGTTGAAGAGAAGAGACAGTCAATGCTGTCTTATTCAAAAAAATGGTCACAGCCTCTTGATCTTTCAGCAACACCACCCTGATCGGTCAGCAGCCATCAACCCTGGGGCAGGACTCTCCACCAGCGAAAAGATTATGACTTATTGAATAGCTCACATGATGGCTAGCATTTTTAGCAATAAGGTAATTTTTCATTAAGGTGCATATATTTTTTAGATATAATGGTACTGTACACCTAATGGACTACAGTATGGTGTAAACATAACTTGTATATGCATTGGGAAACCAAAAAAATTCATCTGACTCACTTTATTGCCTTATTCACTTTATTGGTGTGATATGGAACCAAACTCATACCACGATGTGTGCCTGTGTAGTTTTGGCCCTTAAGCTAAAAAGACAAAAAATGCAAACCCCACAGTCAGTGTATAAGTAAAAAATGATATTGACATTAGGGTAATGAAAATATTCTGGAACTAAATAGTGGTAAGGGCTGCAGATCATTTTGAATATACCAAACGCCACTGAATTGTACACTTTGAAGTGCTTAAAGTCTAACTTCATATTCAGTTTATTAGTACTTAAAACAAGGGATTTAAAGTAAATGACTTTTAACTTACTTCCTAGTTCTTTCTTATTTTTATATGACAAAAACTAGAGAAAGAAAACTGTTTTGGTAATTATCCACTTGCCAAACCTCAGGTCAATTCCTTGACCTCCTTTCATTCCTGTATTTCTGGGAATCTGACCCCCACAGATTGCATCACTGAGGCTCCCTGACTTTGTGTTTTCTAAGAGTATAGACACTAGGAGGCACTGGTAGAAAATCAAATGATGTGAGGAGAAAACATAGTATCTCTTGCCTTTTTCCATCCTACTTTGCCTGGTGTTCCTCCATATCTGTGTATCTCCCAGAGCAGCCTCCCTCCTTGGTTCTAGCTCTCACTGGCTGTCAGGAACATTCTTTCTTCCCTGGTCCTTCAGTCTTAAAGGTGGCTATGGTTTATTGTTGAAGCTTATGTCTCAGGTACCCAGCCATAACCCTGCCCACCGTCTCCCACATTACATTCTCTAAGTCCCATGTATTTCTTGACAGGACCCTGACAAAGAATATACATATATTATAATGCATATTCATGGAATAGAAGTCACTGACAAGATCCAATGGAGTGATTATGGTATTAATGTACAGCCAGTCATTGTGTTGTCCTCTAAATTTTCTACTATAGGGATCCATGTGTTCAAGTGTTGGTCAGGATGTTCCAGGACTGGCCCTTTTACTTCGTGACACTGCCATTCATTGTTCTGATAGTAGTCACAATGACAAGTGGCAGATATCAATGATTCTGCTACTTTGGTCTTTTCCAAAGTAGCAGATCTAACTATTTAACACAATAGTTGGAACTTTTCACTCTTGATTAACCTGGGAGGTTGTATTTGTGGTTAGTTAGCAATTTCAGCCATCTTTTCTCTTAAGAGTAAAAACAAATGAAAAACAAAAGATATTTGTAATAACTCAACACATATAATTTGTAGACTTGGGTATTGGTAGGAAATTATTTGGCATCATTTTGTGAACTGTGCCTGTTAGACTGGTTACCAGAAAGCACTCCTGATATATACCACTACTTAATACCAAAACCTTTCAGTAGGTTAAATTGCGTTACTCTGAAATTAGTATGTATACATATTAAGGTGTTCATTTTTTTTGTCTAAAAACAATTATCAATTACTTAAAAAGTTAGATTATTTGTTGTATTAGTTTCCTAGGGTTGCCATGGCAAATTACCACAACTTGGTGGCTTAAAACAACAGAAATTTATTCTCCAAGAGATGTTGAGGGCCAGAAGTTCAAAGTCAAGGTGTTAGCAGGTTTCATTCTTCCTGGAAGCTCTGAAGGAGAAACTCTCCTCGCTTCTGGTGACTGTCAGCAGTTCTTGGCATTCCTTGCCTTATAGCTCCATAATTCCAGTGTCTGCCTCTGTCTTCACACAGATTTCCCCCCACTTGCCCCTGTATCTCAATTTAGCTCTCCTTTCTCTCAGCAGGATGCCAGTAATTCCATTATGGCTAACCCTGAATCCAGGATGATCTGATCTCAAGAGCCTTAACTTAATTCATCTACAAAGACCGTATTTTCAAGTGAGGTAACATTCACAGGTTATGGGGATATGTCATATTTGGGGCCACCATTCAAACTATTGTAGATGTTTATGCTGTGTATAGTAGGCTGTAGTTTCTTCAAGGCTCTGTTATAAAAAATTGAGCCTATTAAATGATGACCAGATTTGGTTATGCTAGGACTATTTTCTGACAATTCTAAAAGCTTTCTCTTAGTGGAACAGATTTTTGCTTTGATGCATGAACATCTGCTCATGTCTCATAAAATAATTTGTACTCTTGCAAATGGAAAATGATCATGAACTTAAACAGGTGGCTTTTTCTTGTGGGAAAAGATTCAGAACTCCCTAAATTTCCCTTTCAGCCCCTAGTAATGTTGAAGGATATCACAGTCTGCTGTTAGATTGACATATTGTCTTAGAACAACACTCTGTATGCCAGTTATGGGTTTTAAGGCTGTTCATTCTTATATTTTTCCTTTCCTTTGTGTTTCCAAGTTATCAATCTTCTAGATTCAGGAGCCATCTATTTCTATTATAACACAACTCAATTTCTCTTGACCTTGTTTATAGTTCCATCTACAATTCTCTGATATGTATGTCAGTAAATTAGTTTATCAATGACTATCTCTAACTCTTAAATCTTCTTCTGTGAAGACCAAGAAGGTGGTGGATCTTGGGATTGACAAATATTACATGTATTAGCAGCACAGAGTTGATATTTAAGTGAACAAGTGATTGAAGGAAGATAATAAACAAACACAAGAAAACAAAACAAAATTCAGTGTAACAAATATTTATTGTGTGCCTAGCATGCGTGATATTTATGGGAAATATAACAAAATTTAGTATCTGCAGAAATACAGTACACCCTGATCTAAGAGTCAGGAGAACTAAGGCTTAACATGAATTTATCATTATCAATGTGACCTTGGAAAATCATTTTACCTACTGAATTATGAGTTTTCTTAATTCTAAAATGATGGAGTCATTTTAGATCATTTCTGGAGTCCCTTTTAGCTTTTGATAGTTTATGGTCAAATATTAACAAATATGTTAAAAATAGAATACATAAAGTCAGAAGTTTTGGATGAATATTTTTCTATCACTAAAAATGATATTTTCTTGGCTTTTCATACTATTTTCTGTCTTCATTGCTATTGAAGTCCACCTGAGCCTAGCTTATACCTTCAAAACATTGTATTATTTTTAGGGCTGGATTTGGCTCTTTTCTCAAAAGATTAATGTATTGTGTAAAATACATGTGAGTAGAGAAAAGTGGTTTCAGATACTCCTCTATTGCTCTGCATTGTGAATAGCAGACGCCCTTCATATATACAATATGATATGCAACATGTTCATGGCTATTTGTGCAGATTTTCCCCACTTAACTGAGTTGTAATTTACATAAAAGAAAATTTTTGTTTGTTTTAGAATTTGTTGCAGTTCCTGATTACACATTTGAGTAAATCCAAAGAGCCATGTTTTTATATTTGCTTATAATAAGCAATTTGGGTTTAATTGATTTATGCAATTAGGAAGAATCAAGAGTAGAAACAAAAACACTATCATATACATTATCCTTCAAAACTGAAGCTCCAACTCTTTTCTTCCGGGTTCTCGAAAGGCTATCTGACCCCAGTTCATATTTTAGCAGCTAGAAATGTGTTTGGGAGTGTCATTACTTTACTTTAAATAATAAACACTTAGCATCTAGATTATGAAATTGTTGACATTGAATTTAACAAACAGTGCACTGTGCTCTCCTACTTTCTAGAAGCTACGCTAATATGGCATATTCCTGAGCCCCCAGGATTTATAATAGAGTACCTTGAATGAAAGATTTAGTGTACACAGGCAATAATCATACACATTATCAAAAAGAGAGCAACAAAATTTTGAGGCCCCCCAGAGAACAGATGAATATTGAGAAGATATTTGGGAAAGCAATATATATGGGAAAGACAACAGAAGGTTTGGGCCTTAAAAAAATGAGAAGATTTCAAAGAGAAGAGATGCAACCTTGATGTGACTGAGGTATACAGATGGAATGTGTATTGAAAAATAAGACTAAAAAGATAGCTTGGGATGAATAAATAGATATCCTTGAATGCCATGCTAAGCCTGAAAAAAAAAATTGGGGGAGCATTTTGGAAGGCAAGACAATATGGAAGTCAAAAGAATAATGGTTTGTAGTATTTGAAACGGAAAGGAGGATAAATTCAAGAAGAAAATATTACAGAAGTAAAATCAGCAAGAACTAACATTTGCAGTTGTACAACTTGTCACACATTTGCATAATAATTTGTGCTCTATTATTACTTCAAATAATGTTTTTCATCACTAAGTGCTTAATAAGCATTCATTAGGATTAATAACTCAGACAAAAATGATATGCAAATCACAAGTTTTCAGGTGCATTGCATAAATATAATTTTCCCTGCTGTGTAAGTGTTCTAGTTACTTTCTGCACTTTTTGTATATAGAAGCAGCTTGTGATTTCTTGTCATTGCTGTTTAGTTTTTCTGTTGCCTAACAATTTTCCAAAATGACTGTCATTTCTCAAGTATCTGTGTCTGAGAGATCAGGAATTGGAGGATTCTTTGTAGTCTGCTGTATTTATGTTCTACATCCTTGGTCATCGTGCAGGATGTCAATAGCATCACTGCAGCTGTATTTCCTTATTTTCTCTTGACAGTGTTCTCAGGTTTGATAAATGGTCCCACCTTGGTGTGGAAGGAACGTATTTATTTTGAAGCTACAAATAAGGTTATGAAATCATCATTTGCTACAATGACTGAAATAGGAAACAGGAGTTATTACCTCAACAAAATTAATACCAATACTTTCAAGATTTCTTTTCAGATTATTTTATTCTTTTGTAATTCTTTGTTGTTAAAAGGTTAGCCTAGATTTAACTCTAGAATTTCTTGCTGCGGACATATTGGAAACAACTCACATAGCATTATTAATTAGGTACTCTCAGACAAAAATTACCCTTCTTCACCTTACCATTTCAGGGTTCTGTGTGATACAGCACCCATCCTAAAAATGGTGCCTGATCTGGGACCATTTATTAATATCACAGAAATTGCCTATTAAGTTTAAAATTCATGTTTTGCTAAAAATCTATTTACAAAACACAGATTAGGGGTAAGGTTAAAGTGAGGTGTCTTATTTACCTTGAAACTGAAAACAGTCTACAGTTCAAAGGTGACGTGACTTACCCATTCAGTTATAGGCAGAAAAGCCTACAGGCAGTCACAATATAACAAGTTTCCATCTGTGGGGAACTCTAGTCTGGTCTCCTTAATACAAAGAAACAGGAAGTTCACTGGAATTCAAAAGGGAAAGAACAGAATTCCTGCTGTCCCAGAGCATAGATTGGAGAAACAGAAGCCAAGGGCCTGCTCTAAGAGAACCATGAACCCTGTACCCTAGTGTAGATCCTATCTTGTCATGCTCCAAACAGTAAGGTGGATTACTTCCCCATGGAGGAAGGATGTGGAGAGAAGGCAGTAGCTCCTTCCCAAACATTTTCCACATATGAAGAGAAGGTGAAGGTCTCATTTTCAATGAGCCACATAACACCCAGTATGTGTTCATCCTTGCACAATTAAGTATCCGTTGGCAAATTTAAATTTATGCATACTCAATTGGTAATACATTTGGACACATGATGATAGAAGGTGATTTTCCATAAATTTCTCAAGTTTCTATATACCTTGGTATTAACAGCCAGTTTGTTTCAAATTGTCTTTTCAAAAATGACTATATAAACAAATCACTTTGGAAAGATAGAGACAGTTATCTCCTCTGGAGTAGATTAACTTAAATTCTAGGACAGTAAAGATAGAAATGTCTACCTCCTTTGGAGACATCCCAAGACTGTAAAGATAGAGACACCTCCCCTTCCTCTCCAGAGGTAGATTTGCTTGTATTCCATGTAATAAAGATTATCTCTTTCTCCCAAGGGGTTCACCAGCAGCCCTTGGGGAATATGTCATTGGGGCTTCTTAATATCAGGGATCTTCTCTTGTAATGCATCCCCATTGCATAGGCAGGCAAGATTTTGCTTTCACTGCATTGCCCAGTGGGAACTGGGGCTTGGGGAACAGTCACCAACATGATATTACAGATAAGATTGTCGCTGTGAGTAATAAAGTGTCTTCTGTCTCTAACCCAGAGTCTCAAGTCTTTCTACCAGTTCCTATGACTAAGACAGGCTAACTTAATGGCTTTTCAGTAGGGTCAACTCAGACCTTCGAGAGTTCCTGGCATCATGATTTAACATATTTCTCTTTAAGAACTTATGGAAAAAGAAAAAATATATATTATTTTGAAGAAAAAAATTGAAGCTAGTATTTTATTGAAGATGTATACATTTTTTCATCTTCACAATGTCTTACACACTATGCCTGTAAAAGTGGGGATTTCTCTTGTCTTATTCACGGTGTTCTCCAGTGTCTAATACAAAGTCTGGCACAAAAGGTTGTGGTTACATGAAAAAATAAAAATAAATATGATTAAATGTGTTTTTACACATGGTAGATTGCTGTTCAGAGAGGAGAAATAATTTTCCTTGAGCCATACAGCTAATAATTAGCAGAGCTGTAATTGGTACCCAGAGCAGATCACATAGCCCTTCTTGTTTGCATAGATTTTAATGGGTCAGCTGAAGCTGATGATCCACACATTTTATGGAAGTTTTTGTGTTTTAACATTAAACTCAATCAAATAACTATACACTGAACTAGAACTGGAAAAAATAACAAAATATATTAAAATTATTTTCATTATAAAAGTGTATGCTTTACAGTCTACATGTAGAAACCATCGTTTCATTCACACCTGCACTTTGAAATTGTACTTAACATACCTCGTTACATGTAATATTTTAGGTAACATTATCTCTGATTTATTCAACTTTTCAAAAAAATAACATTCCCTTAACCTACGTAGAATATTCCATTTTTAAAATTTTTACATATTGTCCAGGAATTTCCCTAGTGGTATTCATTTATATGGCACTAAGCTCTTTTTTAGGGCTCAAAGCTTACATGTAGCATTATTTAAATAATTCTCAGGTCACAACTGAATATGAAATATGCCTACAATTCATCCACAATGTACTTTTTTCGATAAAAAGAGGACCACACTAATCAGGTGTGCTTCATAATTCCATGATAAAAGACAGAATCTACAGTGTTTAAGTAGGGAAAAAGACGTTAAAGCAGTTTGTTTATGATCCATTTCTCTCCCAATTACTGGGGACACTCTGAGGAAAGAAACAAGATAGATGGTGTAGTCAAATCTTCCTGTGAACATTCTGATAACTGGACCATCTAGAAAATAGACTCATGATACTTGATCAGGAGGTAGTACTTCTGTTCAGAATACTGCTAGCAGGGTGTCACTGATTTAGCACTGCTAATGGCAAACAAACATGGAAGCTCTGGTACAATGAGCCATGTCTACCTTGGGAATGTCATATATGTTATACAATTATAGCTTATATTAATAACCTAAATGCCTCCTATTGTGTGAGCACATGTCTGAAGCTAATGAGTAAAAGGGCATGGACCTTCCCTCAGTATCTGGGACCTCTCCCTGTTTTGCCTCTTGATTGCTCATATTCCTCAAGTTATTAGTAAAGTTTGGTACTGTGTAAGACCTCTGGTTTGTGTGATTCTTATTTGACAATCTGGTCCTTTAGGTCATAAGGCTACATACATTTATTTTTCTTCATTTTAAAGTTATAAAAATAAGAAGTGAATGATAATCATTTAGCAAAATGCATTATCTGACCAGATAATTTCATTCCTAGAACTTGCAGAAAATATTGCTAAGAATTAACCACCCAATGGGTTTAACAGGTTTTACTTAGGTTATATACATAGACTGTTCCAAATTACAGTGTCCTCTATGTTGTACACGTTCTTTACACTGTGTCCTTTTTTTTAATGATCCAGAAGCATCTCCAAAACATTTCTGTAGCACAATGACTCTAGTGACTCTCTGTTTACAAAGATCAATCAAACTGTTATAGACTGGCCATACTGCTTGGTGGCAAGAACGGAGTTCTTTTTTAACCCAGTATCACTTCTCTACTATACCTGTGTTTTCCCATGTGTTCTTCCTCAGGCAGATCATATTTATCAATTCAGGTTTTTTATTTTCAAAAATAAGCATAGTACTCCACTCCTCCCTGTTAGGAAGATGGAAGTAATGTAATGATGCATATGAAAACATGCTTTGTAACCAAGTAGGGGTGGATTTTTGTGATCATGGAAGCTGAGAAATATAAATTGCTTCTAAACTACAGGCTTCATGAGGACACTGACATATATCTAGAATAATGTAATACCTGGGTTCATTTTATCTACCTACCTGAATGTGTACAAAAGAGTGAAATAAATTTGTTTCCTTAAAATATGGACTACCTAACCCTCAAGATACATTAAAAATATTAGTAAGAAATTAACATCACAGAATTTTTCACTATCACATTCATGTGCCTTATACTCATTATGTAAAGCGTTTTGGAGCATGTCTCTAAACCTTCGGAAAGAACCTTGTTTATTGCCTGGCCATATGAGTTCAAACGAAATGGGAGATATATTGTCATTTGTGTGTCACTTTAGTATATTCATTTAATGTGGTGTCATCCCATATGGATATCCAGGGAGATACTATTAATATAACGAGCTATGTGGAGTTAGATCCCTTTAATGAAGCAAATAGAAAATTAAACATTGGTAAATAAATGGCTATAATTTGACAAGGCACCTAAATTTCTATACCCAGGTTCAGGGAGAACAGGTTTGACCAAGTTTAAGTGTCACAAAATAGTGAAACCATTGCCTTGCAAAATCCCCTAAGAGAAACACCAATGCTGGAATTATGTCTGAACCCTGAATTACTTGAGAACTATTTAGAGGCTCTGCCATACTAAGTGTAATGGGATAATACTCTCAAATTCTAGTCGATTATCGCAAGTAAGACAGAATCATTTTAGAATGCAAACTGTTTGGTTGGATGAATTATTTCCAAGAGCCCACTGCGGCATGATCCTGCCACAGCCATCCGTATCCTAAGAGAAGCTGATTCCCAGGTTTCCTATGGAAACACCACGGCCATGTCAGTAAATTTGCCAGAGTGGTTTCTCTGTGGTCACACATTTACTGAGCCAAACAAATGACTGTGCTTGCTGCGGGTAGCAGATGCTGTCAGTTACAGGACACGGCATCCTCTGACACATCTTTACTCTGGTTGCCACTGAGAGGGAGCGGCCGTGCAAAAGCAGCTGGGTGACTAAAGCTGTACAAGGCCCGGCTTTTTGCTCCTTAGGTTTGGTTGTGATCGCCATCATAGCACGCTTCCAGATTTCCCCCAAAGAGTGACTCAGTGTCTGTTGCTATCCATTTGGAGCGGTGGTAAGAAGCACTGAATAATGCATACAAATACAATACTAGAGTTTTGCAGAGGGCTTCTTACCTCAGTATGACTACCAACACAGGCCAAAGGTGGCCCTCACACCCTAATTCTTCCCTGGGCCTGCAGTACAAAGCACGTTCCACATGTTAAAAGTGTACCATGGAGAAGAGCTTTCTGAGTTAACTGAAAGCTCTCAGTTATACCTAGTGCTCTGAGTGTCTTTCCATCTTTTTATTTATTTCTCTATTCCCCATCACCATCTCCACCCGGTGGATTTCTGGTGCTTCTGAAGGAAGAAACTTGAGACAGATATTGGCCATTGGTTCATACAGTGCCCCCAAACAACTTTCATTTTGCTTGAGTATTTACAATATGAAGGCTAGAAAGCTTATCTCGCAGCTAGGAATGGCTAAGTGATGCAGGTCTGTCAAAGAAAATATAATCAGAAATGTTGGAGTTGCTCTACCCCTGCCTCTTTCATTTTGCCTGGAATCTCAGACATAGTTACACGGCAGCAGCTATTTTGTGACCATGAGGGAAAAGAAAAAGAAATCCAGAGGCCCAGATCAGTAATTGCAGTCTTCTGCCTTCATATTTCTTGCTGTTTGAGAAAAAAAATCCCTATTTTCAAATGAATGTAAATGTATCTGTTATTTATACTCAGATTCTTAAATGAAAAAAACAATTCTTCTTGGATAAAGAGACTTAAATTTGGTGATAAGCTAACTTTTCAACAAATGGTTAGTTGTACGTTTAGTTTTTCCTTGTGAGAGAAAAGATGGTCTTTTATATAACAAATATGAAGAGCCTATAAACTGTTTATCTGATAAACCCCTGTGCCCCAGTAAGGCTGACGTTCCTTTCTGAGTGATACCTGCAAGAACAGCAAACAGCCTGTCTTTGTATTCACCATTAATACTGCATTACTCTGACTGTAAAATAACAACACCATTATATATCAAATTAACAAGAGAAACTTTTATATGTTCTTTTAGGGAGAAAAGGCCCCTGTTTATATTAAGTATTCATGAGGAAACCATTTTGTTTGCTGATTTGTTCTTGTTTTCTATTTGTATTTTTGTTGTTATTTATGTGTTGTTTAAACCCAAAATAAATTCTTGGAACATTTCTTTCTAAGAAGAGGCATACTTTGATTTTTTTTCTGTTCCCTCAATTGTGAATGCTTTATATATCCTTGGCTTCTGGGTCCCTACAGTTCCTGATAGTTTCTCATGCCTCTTGTTCTTCCTTTGATTCTTTTGCAGGGTTCTCTTTGAGATGGCCTTTAGAACATCATCCTTAGCTATCTTTTCTTGCATGTGGCTTGTTCTTCTGGAATTATGGAATTCATTTATATGGCTTTAGTTACATAACATAATGGTGACTGAGTTCATGTCTTCAGGCCTGCACTCTCTCCTAAGATCAATATGGACAGTGGTAAGCTGATGGGACTTACTTTCTGTAGGAAGAAAGGCATACTTTGCAGCATTTGTTAATATCTGCCAAGCTACCAGTAGCTTAACACATAGCTCACAAAGTTTCTGAATATTAACAGTTGGCTTTTGCAAGCAGATATGAATCAGTTCCAGTGCACCAAAGACACTCCTAGATGATACCATTTGGCTGTTGTAGAATTTCAGAATCAGTATGTCCCAAACTAACTCCAATTATCTACTTCTCTCCCAGCTTTCTCCTTCTTGGTGATGAATACCACTACTCATTTATTTGCTTCAGTTAGAACCCTGGATGTCACTGTCACCCTTGATTTGTCCCCACATCTAATCAGTAACCAAATCTGCCATAACTTCATCTTTAATATACTCCAGTGACACTAGCTAAACCTGGGACACCATTATCTCTCACTTGGATAACTACAATAGCCTTCTTACTGGTGTTTCTGACCCAAATGATAATGCTTCCAATTGATTCTCCATGCAGTGACCAGAGGGATCTTTCTATACTGCAGGACTTATCATGTCACGTTCTTATTTATATCCCTTCATCGGTCTTCCAGTACAACTTGGATAAAGTTGCAAATCCATCAGGAAACATGTAAGGCCCTTCATGGGCTGATACCTACTAATCTACCCAGTATCACTTCTTCCCCCACAGACCACACCAACATCATAGAATTAAATGAAATTAATTATGCTGCTTCTGATTCCAAACGTTTGCTCATGTTTTCTCTTGCAAGACTAATATTATCAATAATAAAGCCAATATTTTAAGTGTTTAATATGAAATGTTTCAGACTGTATTTTACCATCCTTATTAATATTCTTGTTTAATCTCATAACTACTGCAGTAGATTTTTGTTTTGTGCTGTTTTTAAAAAAGATTAGGGAGAGAGAGGTGAACCAGGTCTTCTCAGATTGCACAACAGTAAGTGTGGACACTATACTGTTTCTAAATGCCCAGTCCCTCCAACTCTAATCATCCTTACATCTTCTGCTTATGATTCCTTATCCTTCAGGAAGCTTTTACAAATGGAAATATCTCTATGTGCTCCCATAGCAAATAGGAGAGTTAAATCAATCTCTGTCCTTGGCATACTTCTGTGGAATTGCCTGTTTACTTGTCCACGATGCCTAGAAAATTTCATCTTTCCAGAGGCAGGGCTATCTCACCCGCCATTGTTCTGAGGCACTTAATAGGGTATTCAGTACATAACATGTAAATTCATATTTGTTGAATGAATAAATGTTGAAAAGTGAGAAATCATCACTGCAGATCAGTAAGGCTCAACAATGTATAGATTCGTATCACTGACCAAGTTTGAAATGGGAACCAAATAACCAATAGAATAAAATTCACCAAAGCCATCTCTTACCACTTTTAATTGACACATTTAATATGGGATTATAATCAAAGAAGTGAAAAGAAGGAAAATATAAATTGCAGAATTATAGATTATAGATTGTTAAAGAAATTTATAGATCTTCCTGTTGATTCTTCTAGCTATATAGATAAGGAACTAAAGTCAATGCAGATAATGACATCTGTCCAATCCTTTTATTTATTCTACTTCAACTTTCTCATGAAATTAAACTAGGGAGTTCAAGAACTTGTTCTTAAAAAAAGGAATAAGAAATAAGGAATGAAAATTTGGATCTAGGAATTTTAACATTACATCATGAATTATTTGATATTGGAAGCTATAATTTCTGCTTTGCTGTGAACAAAGATATATAGATATAATAGTTGATTGAAAATTAGAGTGCATGGGGGAGGGCTGGGTGGATGAGGGGGATAAAGAGGCACAAAAATCTCATTCATAATATCAGTTGCTCATGGGGACTGAAGTGCAGCATGGAGAATATAGTCAATGGTTCTGTAACATCTTCCTAGGTTGACAGTAACTGCACCACTTAGGGTGAAGATTTAATAATGTGTTTAACTGTTGAATCTCTATGTTGTATACTTGTAACCAATAAAATATTGTAAATCAACTATACTTCAATTAAAAAATACACTTAAAAAAACTAGCATGTATAGGATGTAAAATGAAAGATGTATTATGTAAATTTATATATTTTTTCTTTTTTTACATTTACATTAATAAAACTATAATTATATCTTAGGTGAACTTCTTTCTCTAAACTGAGGATGGCACACCTATTCTCAAAGGGCTTTTATAATAATTACAATAATTCTGTAAAGCTTTAAGCTGTGTCTATTATTGAGTAGATACTCATTAAACATTTAATGAGTAACAAAATATTTAATTGCTAACTTTGAATCCTTTCTACTTTCATTTTAATGAAACTTTTTGTGGTTTATTTTTGTTATTTTTGTTGCTTTTAATTCCATATATAGGTTTTTTTGTGTGGTCAAAGACTTTGAAATTGTCCTTATACCTCCATATCCACTTTCTCTGAAATTACTATTCATAATTTGTTGTGTGATGTGAACAATGTAGATGTCCAAAACAAAACTGTTAGAAACGTCTATCACAAGAAATTAGGTTTTGAGCTCTAGGCTGCGGCTATGAAATGTAAATGTAGAGGTTTTTAAAAGAATTTTTCATTTTGTCATTGAGAATGGCATTCATTGTACTTTTTTTTATCCCCAAAATAAAGCACTTGAAAACATTTTTTTCAAAATTTGACTGATCCAATGTAAGGACAATTTTATTCCTTCATTAGTTTCTTCATCATTAAACAAAATGCTAGAAACAACACACTCTCTACATGTAGGATGTCCCTTCTGTTTGGGCTTGTTTATGATGCTGATCGTCCCTCATTTGCTTTGACATCACGATGCTCTTCCTAGTCACAAATTATCATGGGACGTCATAAGCATAATAAGACAAATATGAGCTTTAATGTACTGGGAAATGCCACTTATGCTTGTGGTCAGGGGCCATCATATGAAAATGATGCAGAATCCAGAGAAACTTGAGCAGAGAAGAAGATGAGACACTTTTGTGGCCTTGTCTCAAGATAAGAGTGATTTCTTTGTAGCCGCATTGGGTAAAACAGGTCTGCTAGGCTTCCAGAGGACATGTAGTGAGGAGTATGGCCCTTTCTCTCCAGTGAGTTACTGAGGTCTTCCATCTTCCTAATGGCAAAGCTGAAGGAGAGCCCAAAGCAGTAGTTGACAGTGTATAATAAACATTTTTCTTTCCTTCACAGAAATAACTCTACCATATGTATCACATCTCAAACTCATGTCTTTCTTACTCTTCTTCTTGAATGTTAGCATGATATAAAAGCAACCATACACTATTTCCACGAAGACCCCTATGACAATGTATCAGAGTGGAAATAACACTGAATCGAGTGAGATGGTGTGATATTGTATAAAGAGCTTTCCCAAGAAGGGGACATTGGAGCAGGAACCTGAATAAATCAGCCATCCATGGATCTGTAAGAAGGAGGTTTCAGACAGAATCCCAAATCCCTGAGGTGGGGGTTTGCTGGATCAGAGGACATCAGGAATATTTCAAGAATAGTCTAAAGGGTGGTTGTCTGCACCACAAGGATTGCGTTGGCTGTGGTAAGGAACTGGACCGTATTCCAGCACGATGGCAAGCAACTAGAGCAGTACAGTGACATTATTTGATTAGCCATTTTGGAGAGTCACTTGATAAGCAACACACTACTACACCAAAAGCAACAAAAACATCACAACCAAGACAATTAAAAAATACTCTAATTATTATTACAGCAGTTCTTACCGCAATTATTTTGAGCCCTGAAATCAACAAGTTCAAGTAGGGGGAAAAAGGCTTTGGTTTTGCTTTTCTTTTTGCCGAAACCTTTTGTATCTGCTCTACTTCTCTCTTTAACCCCACTTAAAATATTAGACTTACCCTGCTATTTTTTTCAGGCATCTTTAAATAATTCAGTCCTCCAGTGAATTTCAGTGCTGACAATAATCTCATTTTGGTAATTCAAATGTCCAGTTATGCGTAGAAATCCAGAAATGCCCTGAACACTAAATGACTCTATACCTCCTTTATGTACTTTTTAATTTTGTTCATCTTGTCTTTCTCCCTCATTTGAAATGGCTACTCTGTGAATACAGAGATTTTTGTTTTTGTTCATTGCTATATACACTGTACCTAAGACAGGAAGGTACACAGTAGTTATTCAAAAACAGATATTGAATAGATGAGGTCATTTAGAAAGGAACACAGCTGGTGGAGGAGAAAAGCTCCATGTTTTTCTGACAGGACTGGGAGGTGCAGAATGATCCCCGAGCCCTGGCGGACAGTCGGTATATCCTGGGTTGGAAGAAAACGAGCCGGAAAGGAAGAGGGAGTAGTGATTTTTTCAAGTAGTACCAAAGTGTTCGAGTATAGTGAGACGTGGGAATTGACCACCAACTTTAACAAGGAATTCACTTGAAAATAATAAATTCAGTTGAGTGGAAAGAACACTTGAATCTTCTATTTTCAAAGACTCAGTCTAGGTGGAGAATGAGAGTTGAGAAAGTGGGAACTTACACTGCACATAATGGTCTCAAGGAGACTTGCTATTAAAGGTTATAAAGAATGAGAAAGGGAATGATAACTGCTAGGAAATATGGGGTTAAGAACGATTAGAGAGAATAGGTTATATCAGAATAAAAATCTTGAGACTTTCATGGCTGAAATACAAATATTTATTTATATTTGTCATACTTACATATGCTTATTTATTACATATGCATATATTATGTAATAGGACATACAAAGTATGCAATATATTATATAATATAAATATATGTAACAATATTTATAGATTATATACTTATTTAAATTCATTATCATCAGAGGCTCTGGTTATAGAGTCACACAGAGACGTAGGCTGACAGGCTCTTACTTTTTTGTAGCTGCATTACCTGCTATACAACGTCTCACAAGAAGGTAGGGAAACAGGAATCAAACAATGGCACAGATGTTTTTAATTTGAATATTGGATGAATGGCTATTGCTAATCTTAAACTAGTCAAGCTTATCTTCTGGAAGATGAGTGTACAGTATCAGCTGGACATTCTTTGGACAGTATGAAGGAAAAGGTGGAGAAGATGGATTAAGAGCTCAAAGAGGTGTCGAAATGGGGGTTACAGGTTTCTGAATTTTGGAAGAAGCTGTGAATGTGAGTTAGCCCACCAGAGGAAAGAATGTAAATGGGAAGAATTGAGGGCAATAAAGCCTTGCAGGAAACACAGGGGAAAGAGAAGGTAGTAAAAGGACAAGGAGATAGGTAGTTAAGGAAGAAAGTAAGAATCAGAGTAAGTGGATTTGGGAAGATGGGAGGTTTAAAAACTTTTAGTAGTCAAAACTAGCAGACAGTGCAGAAAGATCTATAAAGGTGAGGCCATTGGATTTGGCATTTTACAGGTGGCCCCGGCAAGTTTTGGTTTCTTTCCAGTAGTGAGGTCAGTGCAGACATCAAGAGGCCCACAGGGCCGTGGGGACTTTGGAAGCCAAGCTGGTGAGAGTGAAGTATTCTCTTAAGATTTCAAAAATGAATGAACACATGGTGGAAGCATAAGAGAGGGAAAGTCTCTTTGTATAGTTTAAGGGAAATTATAATAATATTTTATGAAAGAGAAAGGAGATACTTGGAAATGAAAAATCAAAGTAAATGGGAAAACCTCTATCATGGGAAAGGACATTTCCACTTTGAAAGATCAAATAATGTCCTTTCAACATGTTCTGATAGCACCTGGTTTGGATATGATAGGTATTTTTGTTTTAAATCTGCTTAATATTTGGGGGGCCTATTTCTATGCCAAATTTACATATATTCTATAGCTTTTTTTATAGCAGCCTCATCATGTCTTGATATGGATAAGATGATCATCATTAGAAAACAGGTAATTTCCATTGTATATTCACATTATTTTCCTTCTAAGTAGTGATTACAGTGCTATGGATTTTGCTCTGGATTTGCTTATTTCAGGTAGATCTTTGAAAAATTCAATTTGAACATTTTTCTCTCTCGAATTCTTTTTTCATAAACCAGTGGATTATATATTCCATCTTATTTTACTGTCTGGAATAGCTTCTGAACAAGAATAATACTATATAATTTGCACTCCTGCATATGGAGATGATATTGATCATTTCAGGACGATTTCATCTGAGATAAAACCCAGAATGTTTTTTTTTCTTTATAGACATTATTTTATTTTCTGCAAAGCTGATACATTAAATGTAGTAATTAAAATACTACAGTAGGAGTCAGTTCAGTTCTCTCTTTGGCTTTGTTGAATATGGGCTCTAATCCTGTTTCACAAATAACCAATAACTATGTCTCATCAGTTATAAACTGTGATTTCTTTCATCATTAACATGAAACTGACACTAACTATTTGAAACTACATAAGTGTTTATAGAATGGCTGTAAATGTGACTCTGTTCTTTTTATTAAATATATTTGGTATTGACATTCTACAAACAATTTTAGCTTGCATTTATTTTCTCTGGAGACACAAGAGAAAAAACAGCAATTCTCCAGGTACTACCAAGAACCATGCCTTTATGTAATCTACATAATATATAGTGTTTTCTAAGAGCTCTCATACTGTGATTTCTTCTACATATATGCCAATTGGAGTAGCCATGCTAGATAGTGAAATGTTTTAAAAGACATGATGGCAATAATAATATGAGAAAGCTGTAGTGGTTAAGTGTGATACCTTGAACCAAAGTGAATTGAGTCTGAAATGACTTTGCTGCTTATGAGATATGTGACCAAGGACAAATTACTTAATTGATTTCCCTGTGATTCAACTTCTTCATTTGCAAAATAGGCATAACAATAAAACCTGCATCACTAGATTGTCATGAACTCTAAAGGAGTTAGTATAAAGTTCTCAGAAGCACACCTAGTATGTATTAGCAATATGAATAATGAGCTATCCCTATTAGCTCACATTTACAGTGTGCTCAAGATGTTTCTAAGAGCTCCATGTGGATGACCTCATTTAATTCTCAGAATACAACTACAAAGTTGAGTCTATTTTTGTTCTTATTTACTGATAGTGACAAATCCTTTGCCTGAGGTCACATGGATAGTGAAAGTAGAACGTCTCCATGCAGAGCACTGTACTCCAGAGACCACTCCCTCAAACACTGCAACACTCCTTCCCACCTGGTACAGGTGTTCATTTAACCAAAATCAGAATTATTGAACTGATTCTGTGTGAAGTCATAAAATGATTCCATGAATCCATAAAATATTTGATGAAACTTTATTTTCCACTTCTCTATTGAATATTAGGCTACTAATGCAAAGAAATTATAGCTTTCTGAAGGCTTATGATGAGAACTCAGTCAAAATTTAAATCTTAGTGATGCCAAAGATGTTTAACTTGCTGAACATTTAAACTCTGACTTATTTTTAATATTTTCTAGAGTTGAGGACCCTTGAAGAACCTGTGAAAGGCATACACACATGGACAATTTTGAATGTATCTTTAGGTGTTCTAAGCCCCCAAGACCATCCATACTCTTCAGGTAAGAGGCCCTGGCTAATATACTATGAAAAGTACTATCTAGCACCCTTGCTGTGTGTTATCAAAAACTCAGTGGGTTAAGACCAATGTAAAAATTTATCTACTTGCAAATTTATGTTAGCCCACATCATTAGAAACTAAGCTTCAATAAATCCTTTAAGCATTTAAAAGCTGATTTAGAAAAACAAAAACAAAATAAAAAACAAAACTTTAAGTACAGCCTCATTACACAACTTTTCAGAATTTTCAAGTCAAAATATACCCACTTGGGACAGTATTCCTGTTTTACTTTTAAATAATTTTTTTAAAAGAACAATCAAAAGAAGCCACTTATTTTCTCTGATTTCTGAAAAACTGGCAAGGCTCACTACTCCTATTCTGGTTTATTTTGGGAGCTTAGTGCATGACCCCCTGAAGGCAGCTATGTTATCTTCCACATTTCCCTTCTCAGGGCCTGGTGCCTTCTGACGCAGATCCTTATTTCATTTTAATGACAAGCAAGGCTCTGTAAATTCCAAAGGGTCTTAAAATCACCAGCAATTCAGAAATACAGCCTGGCAGAAATCTCTCCTGTATAATATGCAAGGTTTTTCACATTTAGGAGGCAAAGAATATCACTCTAGAAATTTTAAGAAGGAAAATGAACTTCTCTTAGAAAAAAAATGTGTGACTCTTACAGTTTGTGGAAGACATGCATTTATCCAATATGAGACCCTGAATATGATATATTTTATAGAAAAATCAAGATTCAAGGACTTTGAGAATGTCATTTTGTAAAGGCTGATGTAGGGCTAAGTTGCCCATGGATTGTCATAGCTAACTCTACTCTTACCCATTAAAAAAGAAATAAATGTTTAGTTTTGCTGAGTTTCAATATTGAAAAAAAATATGTACACATATGTATGTGTGTATTACATATTTATTTATTTAAATTTAGTGAGGTATTTGTATCTTTGAAGATTAGTTATGGATATTTATATTTCTCTTGCTTTCATTTTTTTTCTTCAATTGCTTATTATGAAAATTTCAAACTTACAGCAAAGGTAAAAGAATCACTTGTTTTTTTAATGAAAAACTGTCTACTGTGTTCCCAATAAACACAAGGCAAAATGACTGCTTTGTATCTGCTTGAGAAGATATGACATATTCTCAGGAAATTATAACTATCAGAAAATCTTTTTTAGCTAACTCTAAGAGTTACAGAGAGATCTGGAGGTTGGAGATAGTCCTAACTCAATAAGTTTCATGTGCATTATGTCTTTGGAATAGACTCACATGAACTGTTTTATGGTACTGGCACATTCAGGTGTATCTATTAGAATGCCTGCCTGCTTATATGCTAAAATATACACATAAATACACTGGATTTGACAGAGCACTCTGTCCTTCCACAAAAAGGAATGGGAAAATAACAAAGTTTTCTCTCTACTATGTGGTTGTAAAGTACTGTATATAAGTATTATCACTATGCAGAAACACATGTTTAACTTTAAAATGCCATTAGTTTGTAAAATAGACTTGGAATATTACATTTTAACTGTGAACTGATTAATTTTATAAGGAAAAAATAAGGTCACCAGTTATTTGGCATTATACAGTTTCCCACTAAAATGTTTATTGGCATGGTTATATACAGGATGCTGAAAGATGTTTACTTAAAGGGAATGTATTAAACTGGGGAGCAATCATATTTTCAGGGAAGGAATCAGATAAATTTGGTAACTCTGACACAGTATTCTTTAGCTTTAGCATTGATTCAATTTAAAAACTAGGTTTTAAAAATATTTCTTTTGAAAGATAAATAAAAGACTAATAAATATGAGTGAATTTAGTCTCATCCCATTGAGCTAAACTATTACTAAAAATTAATCAAATACTGATTTGTTTGCAAATGCACCTTATAGATCAGTCACAGAGTTAACTACCTTCCTTCTATGATATTTATTATATTTATTATATTATTTCTGAGGGGACATGGGCATACACAAATAGTAAGACCAATTATACTGGCATTTGAATGAAAACTTTTCCTGTACCTTAAGCTGACCACTGGGGGAAACTTAAACCAATAGTTAATCATGACACCTCATAACTATTTTACACATCATTAAGCAATACATTCTACATAAAGCTGTCTGGTATTGGTAAGACAACTGAGTAATCAAATGTTTCACTCTTTACCATACTCAAAAACTGAATGTGTATTGTGTTGTCATGCAGGCTCTCTAATATGAGACTGAGTTTAATGCCCACCCTAGCATTTGTGAGCTATAGGACTTTGGGCAAGTAAACCTCTCAGAAAATCAATTTTTTAATTTGTAGATTAGAATAGATAACAGAATCTCTCTCAAATTTTGTGTTAAGTAATAAATGAGACACTAGATGAAAAGTACTAGTACAGTAGTCACCACGTAGTAAAAAATAAATACTGGGTATTGCTATTAGGCACATTTATCCTAGAACTCTATCCCCATCTAAGAATATCCAATGATCTATAGGTCTTTACCAGCCACTATAATTTATTTTACCATAAAACTGAGTAATAAAATTGGTAATTAATTGATTTAACTACTAAATGAATTAATTTACTAATTAGGTTGGAGTGCATGAAATACCATTTCTTAGAAGGAGATTAGCCTAGCAACAGTAGACCAAGGTACAGATTCTGGAACCAAACTCTGTTTGAGTCCCAACTTGCTACTCATAAGCTGTGACACTTTGGAATGGTTAAGAACTGTGATTCATCAGTTCCCTCACCTTGTAATATAGATAACAATGCAGTCTACCATTTAGAATTGTTACAAAGGTTAGAAACATTACTACTTGAATAACTCTTAGAATAGTGTCTGCTATTTAGTAAACTTTTTAAAGTAAATAGCTTAAATTATTTGGTAAATAAATAGAATCAATTGCAATATTTTATGGGTCTTTTCCCATATTAAATATTTTTATGGCTAGGTTTCAAATATATTCGACAAATGTTTTCATGTATATGAATCAGACTAGGAAATTGTGTAGCCAGCATAAATCATGCCCTTTTGTGCATTTAGATAGAATTATGAAGCTCAAATGTAGAACCACTAGAAACTGGCCCAATTCTATAGACTGCTTGATTTGGCAATGACTCTACTTAGGATGCTTAGGACCACATACACCATCACTGACAACTGCACTGTGTTTTACTGGCTCAAGGAGTATCATTGTTTATTTAAATAAAAGATGTAGGGGAGAAAAAAGCTCATTTTTTCCTCTCAATAAACCCTCACCAAAAATCTGACTAGGACAACTGAGAACAAATGGATAAATCCATAGCAGCAAAATTTGCCAAGAATAAATCAGGAAGAAACAGAATATCTGAACAAACTGACTACTAAATAATGAATTGGGATAAAAAATTCCCCCCAAAATGCAAGGACCAGATGGCTTCACGGTGAATTCTACCAAACATTAAAAGAAGGGTTAATACCTATTTTTCTTGAGCTATCCCAAACAATAGAAAAATTAAGAATACTACTAAATTCATTGAGGCAAGCATTATCCTGATACAAAAACCAAAAGAGTTTTTGTAAAAGTAAATTATAGACACAAAATAAATACACAGAAATGTTGTATTCCTTTATACTAATGATGCACTAGCAGAAAGAGAAATAAGGAAAATAATTCCATTTACAATTGCATTTAAAATAATAAAATACCTAGAAATAAACCATACCAAGGAGGTGAAAGACCTATACAGTGAAAACTACAAGACATTCATAAAAGAAATTAGACACCAGTAAATGGAACCTCATGAATAGGAAGAATTAATATTGTCAAAATGGCCATCCTGCCTAACATAATGTACAGATTCAATGCAATCCCTATCAAAATACCAATGACATTCTTCAACGAACTAGAACAAACAGTTCTAAAATTCATATAAAACCACACAAGACCCCAAATAGACAAAGCATCCTGGGAATGAAGAATAAAGCCGGGAGAATTATACTCCCCAACTTCAAGCTCTACTACAAAACCACAGTAATCAAGATAATTTGGTACTGGCACAAGAACAGACCCATAGATCAATGGAATAGAATAGAAAGCCCAGATATAAACCCACATATATATGGCCAATTAATATACAATAAAGGAGCCATGGATATACAGTGGATAAATGACACCTTCTTCAACAACTGGTGCTGGCAAAACAGGACATCTACATGTAAGAGAATGAAACTGGATTACTATCTAACTCCATATACAAAACTAAACTCAAAATGGATTAAAGACCTGAATGTAAATCATGAAACCATAAATCTCTTAGAAGAAAACATAGGCAAAAATTTCTTGAATGTAAACATGAGAAAATTTTTCCTGAACACATCTCCTTGGGCAAGGGAAACAAAAGCAAAAATGAACAAATAGGACTACATCAAACTAAAAAGCTACTGTACAGCAAAGGACACCATCAGCAGAACAAAAAGGCATCCTATAGTATGGGTGAATATATTCATAAACAACATATCCGACAAGGGGTTAACATCCAAAATATATAAAGAACACACATGCCTCAACACCCAAAAAGCAAATAACCCAATTAAAAAATGGGCAGGGGATCTGAACAGACACCTCTCCAAAGAAGAAACTCAGATGGCCAACAGGCACATGAAAAGATGTTCCACATCACTAATCATCATGGAAATGCAAATTAAAACCACAATGATGTATCATCTCACACCTGTTAGGATGGCCAATATCCAAAAGACAAGGGACAACAAATGCTGGGAAGACTGGGGAAGAAGGGGAAACCTCCTATACTGTTCATAATAATGTAAATGAATTCAACCATTGTGGATAGCAATGTGGAGGTTCCTCAAAGAACTAAATATAGAAATATTATTTGACCTGGCAATTCCACTCCTAGGAATCTACCCTAAGGAAAAAATATCCATGATTCAAAAAGACATATTCACCCCTAGGTTTACCACAGCACTACTTGCAATAGCCAAGATATGGAAGCACCCTAAGTGTCCATCAGTAGATGAATGGATAAACAAGATGTGGTACATATACACAATAGAATATTATTCAGCCATAAGAATAAAACAAATCCTACCATTTGCAACAACATGGATGGAGCTAGAGGGTATTATGCTCAGTGAAATAAGCCAGGCAGAGAAAGAGAAGTACCAAATGTTTTCACTCATTTGTGGAGTATAACCGCAAAGCAAAACTGAAGGAACAAAACAGCAGCAGACTCACAGATAACAAGAAGGGACAAGTGATTACCAAAGGGAAAGGGGGTGAGGAAGGTAGGTGGGGAGGGAGGAAGACAGGGACTTAAGGGTTTTATGATCAGCACACACAATGTAGGGAGACACAGGGAAGGGCGTATAGCACAAAGTACAGATTTGGTGACTCTTCACTCTATAGCATCTTATTACACTGATGGACAGTGACTGAAATGGGGTATGTGTGTGGGGGAATTAAAATATGGGTGAATGTAGTAACTACAATGTTGCTCATGTGAAACATTCATAAGATTGTATATCAATGATACCTTAATTAAAAAAAAGTAAATTACAGACAAATCTCCTGGTGCAAAATCCTAAAAAAAATACTAGCCAAACATATTCAAAAATACATTAGAAGAATCATTCATTCTGATCAAGTAGTATTTATTCCAGATAGGCACAAATGGCTCAATATCCACAAATTAATCATGATACATCACATTAAAAAAACAAAGGATAAAAACCATATGATAATCTAAAGAGATGTAGAAAAAGCACCTGACAAAATTCAACATCCATTCATGATAAAAACTCTCAACAAAGTGGGTGTAGAGGGAACATATCACAACATAATAAAGTCCATATATAATAAAACCACAGCTTACATCATACTCAATGGTGAAAAGCTGAAGGATTTTCCTCTAAGATCAGGAACAATAAATGTATGTTCACTCTCACCAATGCACTTAACAAAGAACTGGAAGTCCAAGCCGTAGCAATCAAACAAGAAAAAGAAATATAAAGCATCCAATGTGGTAAGGGAGAATTAAAACTGTCACTATTTGCAGATAACATGATACTTTATATAGAAAAATTCTAAAGAGTCCACCAAGAAACTATTAGAATAAATTAATTCAGGAAAGTAGAATAGAAAATTAATATACAGAAATTTGTTATCATTCTACATACAAATAATGGAATAATAGATAAATTATGAAAATAATCCCATTTACAACTGCATCAAAAAATAATGTACTAATAAAATACCTAGGAATAAACCACTGAAGGAAGTGAAAGTCCTTTACTCTGAAATGACATTGAGGAGAGAAACTGAAGAAGACACAAATAAAGGGAAATCTATCCCATGCTCATGGATAGGAAAAATATTGTCAAAGTAGCCAACCTGCCCAAAGTAGTTTACAGATTCAATGTAATCCCTATCAAAATACAAATGGCATTTTTTTTTCAGTGAACTAGAGCAAATATCCTAAAATTCAGGTAGAACCACAAAAGACCCCGAATAGCCAAAGCAATCTTGAGAAAGAAGAACAAAGCTGAGGGTACTATACTCCCTGACTTCAAGCTATACTAAAAAACTACAATAATCAAAACAGTATGGTACTGGCACAAGAATAGATCCATAGATCAATGGAACAGAACAGACAGCCCAGAAATAAACCCATGCACGTATGGTCAATTAACATATAATAAAGGGGTCATGAACATACAATAGGGAAAAGACCGTCTCTTCAATAAATGGTATTGGGAAAACTGGACAGGAGAGCAAAACTGGATTACTGTCTAAACCCATACAGAAAAGTAAACTCAAAACAGATTAAAGACCTAAATATAAGATATGAAACCATAAAACTCTTAGAATAAAACATAGGCAAAAGTTTTTTGAATGTAAGCATGAATAATCTTTTTCTGGATATATTGTCCCAGGAAAGGGAAACAAAATAAAAAATAACTGGTACTACTTCAACCTAAAAATCTTCTGTACAGCAAAGGACACCATCAACAAAACAGAAAGACAACCTATAGTATGGGAGAATATATTCATAATTGACTTATCCAATAACAGTTTAACATCCAAAATATATAAAGAACTCATGACTCACTATCAAAAAACATAACCTGATTAAAAAATGGGTGGAAGAAATGAACAGATATTTTTCCAAAGAAAAAATACAGATGGCCAATAGGCACATGAAAAGATGCTCCATATCGCTAATCACCAGGGAAATGCAAATCAAAAGCACAATAAGATATCAGCTCACACCAGTCAGAATGGCCACTATCCAAAAGACAAGAAAGTTGTAACAAGTGTTTGTGAGGGTGTAGAAAAAAGGGAACCCTCCTACATAGTTAATGGGAATGTAAATTGGTGCAGCCACTTGGAAACCAATGTGGAGGTTCCTCATAAAAGTAAAAATAGAAATACCATATGACCCAGTTACTTCACTTCCAGGAATTTACCTGAAGAAAATAAAATCCCTGATCTGAAAAGATATTATACAACCCTATGTTTATTGCCACATTATTTACAATAGCCAAGATATGAAATCAACCTAAGTGTCCATCAATAGATGAATGATAAAGAAGATGTGGTACATATACACCATGGAATATTTCTCAGCCATAAAAAAGAAAGAATCCCTACCGTTTGCGACAACATGGATGAACCCAAAGGGTATTATGCTAAGTGAAATAAACCAGGAGAAGAAAGACAAATACCATATGATTCCACTTATTTATGGAGCCTAAAACACAAAATAAATGGATGAACAAACGACAAAAAAACAGAAATAGACTTATAAATACAGAGAACAAACTGGTAGTTTGTTCCACAGAGGGGAAAGGGTGGGAGTGTAGGCAAAAAAGATGAAGGGGATCAAGAAAAACAAGCTTCCAGTTATATAATAAATAAGTCACAGGAATGAAAAGTACAGCATAGGGAATGTAGTCAATAATATTGTAATAACTTTGTAGATGGTAACTGACAGATGGTAACTACACTTATCATAGTGAGTGTTTTATAATGTATAATATAATTGTCAAATTCACTATGTTGTACATGTGAAATTAATATATCATGTCAACTATACTTTCTAAAGAAGATGATGAAATCAACCTCTCAAATACTCATCAAATATAATCTGAGACTATATCCAGACCTGTAAGTGAGGAATGCATCTTCAGAATAGCTTTTCCCCTAATAGAACACATTTGCCTCAGGATACCAAGTTCTTACTGCTGACAAATATCACTGTGTCTGATTTTTGTAGTTTATAATTCTCTTATTTAAAAAATAATTATATTTTTTCAATTTACTGTTTTGTCTGTAGGTGATGTAATTTCAAGCCTTATATTCATGCAACCTTCACTAAATTCCTTTCCAGATCCCATAAATAAATACTGTCATTTAAAATATATATGCATATTTATGGTATGATAAAATGCTAGGGAGGGAAAGGTTAAGGTTTTTCAATTTTTGGAAAATTCATCACTATATTTCCAAGTCCATAATAGTTTTCCATAATAAATGGTACTGATCTACTCACCTAAGCTGGGTTAGCTATATTAATGTGCTTTAAGAAAAATTGGGTGTGTTTCATAATTGCCTAACTTATTTCAATGAAAGATAGTAGTCTTCTGGGATCCTTGATATGATTCTATGTTCTCTTCCTCCACAACACTGGAGAATTCTTTAAGTCTCTGAAGATGTTCAGGGATCATTACTTTTATGAAAGATATATTGCTGATTGAGGCTTACGGGCTACTTTGGACCCAAAGAAGTATCTAAAGCTGACACTGCCTGTTATGACCTGATTAAAAAATATATGTATGTTAATAGCTACTATGAAGGATTCCATCTAGTATTGTTCATACACTTCTTCAAGAATATTTTTAAATTGAAAAAAATTAATAAAACTCTTGGAAATATTTGAAAGCCATATGAAATTATAATTTCTCAAGATAGTTGAACATTCTCAGAACCTTCCAATAAAATTGCAAGTCCAATCGGAGGCCGTTGACTATGTCTGCAACTGATATACTACACGCTCATACACATATTTAATTGATATTTATGACAATCCATTGATTAGTTCATACTGAACAGAAAACATAGTATTGTGGTAACTTTTGTGAAAGAAGTAGGTACCACACCTTTTCAAGAACTTCGTTTGGTGTTAGTTCTTGCCAGTCAGATTCTATTTATATGAGGAAAAAAATCTGCATCAAATTTCAACCAACTATTTGAAAGTCAAAGAACTTTTCACATAATATCCTCAGTTATGACCCTGTATACTTAAACTAGGTTGAACTATTCACTTAATACATTTAGAGCTTCAAAAAGTGTCCTGTTAATGTACCTGCTTTGTTTCTTCCTGGGTTTTCTACTCACTTCCACTGTATTAGCTCCATGAAGTCAAGAAAGTTTGCTGTATGTGTCAATATATTCTAATGCTTGAGGACTACATGGTACATATGGAATCTCAAATAAATGTCAGTTTCTAGGCAGCTTTTATTATCTAGGCGGCTGGGAAATCTTTTTGGATTTGTCTTTATTTTTCTTTATTGGTGACATAGCACAGTGCCTGGGAGTGCCTGTCTAGAGTCAGGCCTGCTGCATTATTGACTGTGATATTGTGGGCAAGCTCTATAAACCCTCTACATTCAGTTCCCCTACCTATAAAAGGGAGATAATAATAGTTTCTCCTCCAGGAGCTTGCTGGGAAGATTAAATAGATAGCATACATAAATGTGTGTTTTTTTGTATAAAAACTGGCACATTGTAACTTCTCAGTAAGTGTAACCTGTTATTTTTCTAGTCCAACATTTGGTCTGTGACCTTATACAACAAGAAACAACTTACACTCATTGTGTAGCTTTTCCTATACCTAGTCATCCTCTGTCCTTGGAACACCATTTGAAACAAGGTAGATAAGCTTATCTTGACCCCTTCAGGTGAAGAGACAAGAGTTTGATATTTTAAGACTGTGAGTTGAAGCATGTATAAAACACGTGCTCAGCTGGTCTGATTTGGAAGGAAGGCCATGATAAGTAGAAGGGGAAATAATGTTTGCAGAAGTTGAATAGGATGATTGATACTAGACACATGATGCTAGACTTTCATGATTCATAGAAAGTTACAAAAGAGGGATGACTTATGAGTGAGGAAGTTTATTGCAGCTTTTTCTATAGGGTGACTTAGTATAAAACCTTTGTGGTGAAGAGTGCAAAGGAGTGAGTGGGTAGAATCAAGAAATTTTGTAAAGGTAGCTTCCACCTCATGTGAAGTGATTTGGACAGTATGGCTTCACACATTCCAACACTTTTATGGATCTCATGTACAGGGAGAACTAAGAACTTAATGAGGGAGTTATCCTGCTTAAAAACACTTAAATTCAATTAAAAAGGTAGTTTCAGCCTTGGGAAATCCATATTAAACACCTTCTATATTCTAAGATGGCAAGATGACAAATGTAAAATGAAAAGGTGTAATACGTTTGAGGTTAAAAAAATCACTCTGCCCTGATGACTGGCTACATGAAGAGGATGGGGATAAGGTATGTGATGGTAACAGCAACATTACAAAGTTGGATTGCAGCAAAATGATGGATTTAGAGGAAGAACCACTAAAAGTTAGGTATACTTTAGGAATCTTTGGTTCTTTCCTGCTAATCTGTCAGTTTATGACATGAGGTTTTAGAGATGGTACATTATCATAGCATCTAAAGTAGGAACTATTTTTTTACTAAACAGAAGCATCTCTAAACTAGATATATTGCCAGAATATATATATTTTTTAATTTTTAAAATCTATGCAACTAATCTCAGTGTTAGCATCTTCTTTCATCTAGTGCTTGTTTATCACTGAGTCCACATCATATTTTCTCTTCTATAAGGCAGTTTTACTGAGGCTTAACATTTGATGTCACTAAATGAAAGTGATACACGACTCATATCAAAATGGAAAAAACCAATCTCCAAACTCTATTTTAAATAAATAGGGCTTACAACCCCTTAGCGAGATGAATAAGCTTTTTTGCTTTATTGGCTTTGACAAAGTTATAGATACCAACATGGATTGGCCGATGCAGCAGAAATTTTGCAGTTTAGTGGTTCTCAGATTATTATATCGCACTTACTAAAATACACACATAGCATCTAATACTCTTTCATGAAATTAAATGTTCCCTGTAATTTTCAATGAAATGCTAAAATATGCATTTCCATATGCAGGTGCTCTTTCTGAACAATTTCACCTGGCTAAACATCCATGAAGTAGTTTTATTCTCCCATGATTCCTTATTATGAAGATATCTCTTATATAAACAAACACTACCTTTTTTCTACCTAAATCATTCAGTAGTACTATAACAGTATTTGTATTTGCAGTGGAAAATTTAGCTATGAGAGCTAGATAACGCAAACAGGTGTTTAAATGATGTTTACAAGAGAGGAATTTTATATCTACAGTATAATGTTAAATGGAAAGAAAGAATACAAAATTATGTCCACAGTGTTGTGATTTCAGACAAGGTTTCAAATTCCTTAATATTTTTGCCACCAGAGAGGAAGTCTAAGTACCCATTCTATTGAATCTGGATGAATTTGTCCCTGCTGCACCCAATAGAGAGTGGACAAAGTAATGCCATGTGACTCCAGAGACTAGGTTGAAAACATTGTGGTCCTGACCTGCTATGTGAGAGGTTAGATGAGACTGCTAGGACAGAGAAAAACATGAAGATGCTCTGACTGACAGTTCACACTGGGCCCAGCCCATGTTACAGACAGGCATGCTGGGAAGCAGTCTTGGAACTGGACCCTCCAACTCAAGCTGTTCTAATTCTCTGCCATTTGAGGCTCTCTAGCTGAGGACCCAGGCATAACAGAACATAGAAAAGCTGATCCAGCTATGTTCTTCTGAATTCCTACAAAAAAGTACTTCAGCACAGTACAATGGTTATCTTACATGCTGCTCGGGTGCCACGAACAGCTCACATTAGCTTTTGAAAAGTGTTACATTTTCAAGAATTTGGCTAGCAAATTGTGGCACAGTTATTTAAAACATTATAATTCAACAAATTATATTAAAAACAAAGTTAATAAATGCTCAGAATTCATGACATCTTCATTATATAGTACTTCAAGATAAAGAGTATGTCTTGAGCTTACTATTTTCTATAATTCCTACAAAATTTCTCATATTTTCACTTAAGTAGTAACATTCCATTCTTATGGTTATAATCTATTAATATTAAGTATTAGATAAGAATTCCTGATCATTACTCAATCATAATGAGATTTATAATAGTTTGCCAATCTACCATCAAATGACTGAGCACTTTTAATATATGTGCAGTGTTAAAATAGGAAGGGAGGAATCAAAAAGCGGCAGATGGAGAAAAACATAGTGGTTTTTACCTTCTTAAGAATTTAGACCAACTGGTACTCTGTTGAGTCAGCAATACCTGTTTGTATCAAGTGATTGTTTGAAGGAACACATGCAAATGATTTTTTAGTAAAAATTCTTCATATTGTACATCAGTTATAACCACTTAAAAATCCATATACTTCTTGTAAATGACCCTTTAGCTCTGATAAAAAAATACTTTGCCGAACTAAACCCATGTGAAATCTAATTTCACTTGAGCTTCTTATAAAATTAATTTTAATGCCTAATCATACCGTCTTCATGCTGACAAAACCCATGCTGAAGTTAATGAGACAGGTGTCTCCAAGGAATATCTGAAATTTTTATTCTGTTCAAACAGCAGTAGTTCAAAGATCTTGGTTTTAATACTTTCCCCTCCACCAAACTTTATAAGAAAAAAAGCACTCAAATATGTTAAAACTAAATCTATATGGAAGATTAGGTGATGAGTTAAGGTTAGCTTCCTGACATTAAAAAGAATTTCCTTTTAAAACTCACTTACTTTTTTATTTTATTGATAAATAATTATTTTTAATTCAAATATTTCTGAGAACCTGCTTTTATCTCTTTCTCTTATCTCAAAAATGTTTAAGTCACACATCCTGATGTAGAACAAATTCTGTTTAAAAATAACAGAATGGATTTAATATGTTTATCATAACTTTGAATAAGTCATTATGTTAGTGACTTTAAATGCCAAGGTATTTATTTCACCATCTATTATCTATGGAATCATGGGATTTAATCAATATATTTCGAAAATTACACAAAATGTATGATGCAAATTATGTTTGAACTGTGTAGATATTTAATAAGCTTTTATTTAAAAATACACAAGTATTTTTATATTCTTTGTAAACATTGGATACAATATTTCATTTTAGTTTGTGTCTAGGCTTTAGAGTTAACCTTCTTATACTATGCTTGTGTTTGCATTTAAACTGTGAATATATTATTAGTCTAAAATGCATTTTTAAATGAGTAACTATAGGTATCCATTCTGGTAAAAATGGGAGATGCTATATTATTGTCAGATAAGCTTCAGATATATCTTTTCTTTGCTTGTCATGGTTTAGCAATTGTACTGCTGTCATGCCACTGATGTTTAGAGCTTTTAAAATAATATGAAGGTACAAAGAGCACTCATATTTGATTTTATATTTGTTAAAGTATTGTAAATTTGAAACTTTTTAATTTTTTGATATTTTGCTTGTAAAATCATACTACTGAGAAATGACTAATGACAAAATAGCACCATCAGAACACATATCAAAGAAACTGGAATCAGAAACAGGATTAAAGCAATTTGTCAAAATTTCTTAAAGAATTGTGCTAGGACTTACCATCCTTATATACATGGTTTTGCAAAATAGTCCTATATTCCCTACTAATTAAAGCATTACCTTGAAAAACACAGTAAACTAAAATATGAGTTTTTATATCTTCAACAAAACGTTGTAGTTGAACATGTAGTTGAAATCTTTCTCATAAAGAGAACTCCACATTTAAATGGCTCCTCTGATCAGTCCTAACCAACATTAGGTAAGAAATAAGATTGCTTTTATGCACACTCTTTCAGAAAACTGAAGAGAACACTGCACGGTATTTTGTCAGTCCTGCATTGCCTGAATACAAAAGATGGAGACAGCAAAACTATAGTTCAATATGACCACAGATACAAAAACTAAGACAAAATAATTTTAGTAAATAGAATCCGAATATATTTTTAAATGATATTAAGATCAAGTGGAATTTATCCCAAGAATGCAAAATCTGTTTAACCTATCTAAATGTCTGTCAACAGTTAAATGGATAAAGAAAATGTGACTTACACAAACAATGAAATATCACTTGCCTTTAAAAAGAAGGAAATCCTGCCATTTGCAGCAACATTAGGTACTTGAAGGACATTATGCTAAATAAAATAAGCCAGACATAGAAAGACAAATACTGTATGATCTCACTCACATGTGGAACAAGACAGTGAAACTCATAGAAGCAAAGAATAAAACTGTGGTTGGCAGAAAAATGGGGAGCTGATAGTCAAGGATATAATTTCAGTTAAATCAGGTAAATTAGTTCTGCAGATGCATTATACCGCATAGTGTCTACAGCTAACAATATTTTATATGTAAAATTGATAAGAGGGTATATTTTATATTAAGTGTTCTTACGACACAAAAATATAATACCAAAAGGGGGGGTTTATGTTTATGATCTTGATGGTGGTAATGGTTTCACAGGCATATACTTATCCCCAAACTTATTGAATGGTGTAAGTTATATATTTAAGGTTTTTTTTTTACATGTCCAGCGTACCTCAATAAAGTAGCTGAAATAAAAGAAGACAGTTAAAAAAATAAATCACTGTGATTTTATTTCAACAGAATAAAAATTAAAACTACAATCATATCAATAGACACAAAATTAAAAATTAAAATCCAAATCCAGTTCCTGATAAAAACTCTGAACAAACCAGGCATGAAAGAGAACATTCTCAACTTAATAAACAATTTATATATGCTATTTATTAATAAGCAAGACATTAGACCAAATGTTCCTAATAGACATATACAGATAATTACATTCCCAAATTGTTGAATACTCATTCTTTTTAAGTACTCTTGAAACATTCTCCAGTATAGATCGCATGTAAGGCCATACAACAAGTCTTAATAAATTTAGGAAGACTGATATACCAAGCATCTTTTCCAACTACAACAGTATGAAACTGAAAATCAATTACAAGAAAAAAAAATTGGAAAAATAAAAACATGTGGAGGCTAAATACCACACTACTAAATGACAAATGGGACAACAAAGAAATAAGGAACCAAGAAATACTTGGAGAATAATGAATACAGAAATAAAGCCTTACAAAATCTTTAGGATATAGCAAAAGCAGTTCTAAGAGGGAAGTTTATAGCATTACAGGCCTACCTCAAGAAGTAATAAAAATTTCAAATAAACATTCTAGCCTTATACCTAAAGGAACTAGAAAAAGAATAAACAAAGCCCAAAGTTAGTAGAAGGAAGGAAATAATAAAATTCAGAGCAGAAATAAATGAAACAGAGACTAGATAGAAACTAACTAAATAGAGACTAAATAGACTAAACAATAGAAAGGATCAATGAAACCAAGAGTTGGTTCTTTGAAAAGATAAAATTGAAAAACAATTAGCTAAATTCATCAAGAAAAAAAGAGAGGACCCAAACAAATAAAATTGGAAATGAAAGAGGAGAATTTATAAGTGATACACAGAAACTCTAAGAGATTACTCTTAAAAATTATATGCAAACAAACTGGACATCATAGAGGAAATGGATAAATTCCTAGAAACATACAATCTCCCAAGAGTGACCCAGGAAGAAATAGAAAATCTGGACAGACCAATTACTTGTAGTGAAATTGAAAACAGTAATCAAAAAACTCCCCCCAAACAAAAGTCCATCCCAGATGGCTTCACAGGAAGATTCTAACAAACACTTAAAGGAGAGTCCACCCCTATCCTTCTTAAACTACTCCAAAAAACCGAAGAGGAAGGAAAGCTTCCAGATTCATTCTATGAGACCAGCATCACCTTGATACCAAAAGAAAAGACACTACCAAAACAAATGACAAACAACAACAGAAAACAACTACAGACCAATATCCCTCATGAAAACAGATGCAAAAATACTCAACAAAATATTAAGAAACCAAATTCAGAAATACATTAAAAGAATCATTCACCGTGACCAACTGGAATTTATTCCAGGGAGTCAAGGATGGTTTAACGTCTTCAAATCCAAGATATACAGCATATTAACAGAAGAAAGGATAAAAACCATATGATCATCTCAATGGATACTGAAAAAGTGCTTGACAAAAATTCAGCAGCCATCCATGATAAAAACTCTCAAAAGTGGGTACAGAGAAAACATACCTCAACATGATATAATCTATATGTAACAAATCCATAGTTAACATAATATTCAATGGCAAAAAGCTGAAATCTTTTCCTCTAAGATCAGGAACATGACAGGGATGCCCACTCTCCCCAGTTTTATCAACATAGTACCGGAAGCCCTAGTCATGGCACTCAGACAAGAAAAAGAAATAAAAGGCATCCAAAGTGCCAAGGAAGAAGTAAAACTGTCACTATTTGAAGATGAAATGATACTATATAAGAAAGCCCTAAAGACTTAACCAAAGAACTATTACATTTAATGAATGAATTCAAGAAAGTCACAGGATACAAAATCAACATACAGAAATCGGTTGCATTTTGAAATACAAATAATGAAACTACCAAAAGATAAAATAAGAAAATAATCCCATTTACAACTGTGGCAAAAAAAGAATAACATATCAAGGGTAAATTTAACCAAGGAGGTAGAAAACCTGTACGCCAATAACTACAACCCACTGATGAAAGAAACTGAAGATAACACAAATGGAAATATATCCCATGCTTATGGGTAGGAGAAATAATATTGTTTAAATAGCCCTACTTATCAGTACTACAGATTTAATGAGGTCTCTATCAGATGCAATGACACTTTTCATTGAACTAGAGCATATAATCCTAAAATCTGTATGGAACCACACACACACACACACACACACACACACACACACACACAAAATAGCCCAAGCAATCTTAAGAAAGAAGAACAAAGCTGGAGGTATCATGCCTCTCAATTTCAAATTATTCTACAAACTGACAGTAATCAAAACACTATGGTACTGGCACAATAACAGACACACAAATCAATGGAATAGAACAGAATGCCCAGCAATAACCCACACCTATTTGATCAATTAATATATGGCAATGGAGGCAATAATACACGATAGAGAAAAGACAGTTTCTTCAATAAGTGGTATCAGGAAATTAGAAAGCTGCATTCAAAAGAATGATACCAAATCACTATCTTATGCCATATACAAATATGAACTCAAAATGAATTAAAGATCTAACTATAAGACCTGAAACCATAAAACTCCTAGAAGAAAACATAGCACACTCTTAAACATCAGCATTAGTAACTTTTTTCTGGATATGTCTCCCTAGGCAAGGGAAACAAAAGCAAAAATAAACAAGGGGGACTACATTAAACTAGAATGCTTCTGCACAGCAAAGGAAACCATCAACAAAATGAAAAGGGAGCCTACTCTATGAGAGAATATATTTTCAAATGGTATCTCATAAGGGGCTAATATCCAACATATATAAAGACCTCATATAATTCACTACCCAAAAAATAAATAAACTCATTAAAAACTGGGCAGAATACCCAGGGACATATTTTTCCAAAGAAGACAAACAGATGGCCAACAGACACATGGAAAGATGCTCAGCATCACTAATCATCAGGGAAATGCAGATCAAAGCCAGAATGAGATGTCACCTCATATAAGTCAATTGGCTAATAACAACAAAACAAAAATAACAAGTTTTAGCAAGGATGTAGAGAAAAGTGAACCCTTGTATATTGCTGGTAGGATTGCAAATTGGTGCAGCCAGTATGCAAAGCAGTATGGAGGTTTCTCAAAAAAGTAAAAATAGAGATACCCTGTGACCCAGCAATTCCACTTCTGGAAATGTAACCAAAGAAAACAAAATTCACTAATTCACTCCTATGTTTATCTCAGCATTATTTACTATAGCCAAGATATGAAAGCAACCTAAATGCCCAAAGATAGATGAATGAAAAAAATAGAGGTGGCACATATATACAATGGACTATTAGCCATAAAAATGAATGAAATCTTGCCATCTGCAACAATATGGAGGGTATTATGCTAAGCGAAATAAATCAGAGAAAGATGAATACCATATTATTTCCCTTCTATGTAGTACTTATATGTGGAGTTTAAATAACAAAACAAACAAATAAAAGTGAAGACTCAAACCCAGAGAATAGACTGGTGGTTACCACAGGGGAGAAGAGTGGGAAGACAGGTGTAATAGATGAAGGGGAAGCAATATTAGAATGATTGGTATTTTGATCAGTGCAATGGTTATGTGGTGGATACACATGTCAAAATTCATCAAGCTCTATAGGAAGATATGTGCATTTTTTGGTACCTCGATAAAAAAAATTAATAAAAAATAAAAAAGGAAAATGCTATAGAATCTATTCTCATCAGTTACTAATCTTGGTGCTAAAATATAAATTTGATTATAGAAGGAAATTTCTTAATGCTGTATCCTCAGCACATACAATAATTCCTTGTATGTAGCTGGGAGAGAAGCTTGTGACTGAAAGAATAGATCAATAAAGATTTGTGTTCAACAGATTTGATAACAGATATCTGAAAGCATGTTATTTGGAAGGGTGTAGGGAAGCTTTGATTCTCTCCGTGTATTTGTTTCACATAATGTATGTGTAATGATGAATATGAGAAATATTAACCTTTTAAAAATATGTGATAGACAGAAATAGATGTGTGTTTAAGTCATTTATTAACATACTATTTATGAAGTAAACCATGATGCCTTATAGCAATGCAAGAAAAATTACAAAAAAGTACAGTTCACATAAAAGCAGTTGTCAAAATGTAGTCATGTCATGTTTGTTAGATTGAGAAGTGCTAGCTGCTAAGATTCTAATAGCTTTCAAACGCGTTTTAACTAATACCACACTGATTTCAACATGCAGACTTATGTACATTCAAGTAGTTAATGTATTCTGGAATTTCCATCTATTTGTTTATTTATTTTTACTGTAATATTGAGGCAAGTCAAAGTTCCATGATTAATATTTCAGATAAAACACTGAATCACCTTAAACTTTGGCCAACAAAGCAGAATGTCTTTCTTATTAAATATGACTACAGCAGCATACATGACTTACTGATGTTCAGTTGACTAAATGAGCCCAATTCAATACTGCACATCGATGGGTTACTATTAAATGTAGCTGATACGAATCTTAACCAGTGTATTCAAATGGCAACAAATATAGTTCTCTATAACTTGTGTTAATGCTTAAAACAAGCTCCTACAAATTTGAGGGGTTCTGATCAATTCCCAAAAGCTTGTATTTAATTATGGGGCAGAATTTTCAATATGAAAGCATATGGTGGATGGGGTAGGGGGGTGTGGATACATTCAGCTTTTAGACTTCTCTTCCTAGAACAGTGCCATTCAGACTACACATGGGACACTTTTCTTGTCTATGATGTCTACTGCTTCTGTACTATTAGAATTTGAGAATTTAAACAGAACACCTGCAAGCACTAGAGCACATATGCAAACTGGTGCTATGTTCCTCAATCCTAGCCCCACTGCTCACTTACTGTAACCTTAAGCCACCTAATTAGCATGTGTGTCAGTTTCTTCCATGAAAAAATGGGGATAATACCATCGATTGAAATATTATTCTTTTAAAGTATTTAGACAGTTCCTAACATATAGTAATCTATGTGCTGTAGGTTAAGTATTATTGTGGTCGTGTTCACTGCATGAATTTGCAACCAAATGAGGGTTCAGAGGAATCAGGACTATAGATGCCAAAATATCACCGTTATCATATGGCTTATATGTGGAGACAGATAGATTTCCTAATAGTGAACCCCAGAGAGTCATGGGTTGCATTGGAAAACCATGACTGTTCTCTCCACCCACTGGCACTGCCACAACAGAACTCACAGCCTGGAAAAATAGTGTAGAAATGGGCTTCTGGGAGCAGGAACAAGATGATTAAATACACATATCAAGCTCCTCCTTCCAAATTTACAAATGAAATTAACTCCTTTGCAGGAGAATAGGAGCCTTAGACTAGTGACATGGAAACACTTGGCCATGCAGAATAGAAAGCATTGCTCTCCTAGAAAATGGTATTCAGTTGCTCAAATATACCATACTTTTCATCTTACAGCCTTTACAGTGTTTTCCCTGTGCCTGGAGAAGAGAGGTTCTGAAAAAACAATGTTGGATGAAGAAATGCTTGACTATGAAAAACATCTAAATTACTAGTGATTCTGATTTAAAAACAAAAACAATCCTGCACTTAATTTTTTTCTTTTGCCCAACAATATATGTTAATATGAGGATAGTGTATCTATAAAAATAAAATAAAAAGCACTGATCTCTTTGCTCTCTTTACCATTGCATTGAGTGACTGACTTAAGATACCCCACACAGATTTAATCCAGTATCATATTAGATTCCCTGGGCTATTTTGGATATTGTGTTTGTTCCAGTTCTTCTCTGCTCTCAGATTCCCTAAGTGTATGAGTTTTATGTGATTACCCACACCAGGAACATGCTGTAAAGTGGGAGAAGAGAAAGGGGGAACCATCCAGATCTAAAACCTCTTTGCTTTCTTTGAATCTCCGCATGCTTTAGCATACAGATTCTTAAACTGTTCTGGGGAAAAAGTCTAGAAAATTTCATCATAATTTATATTAATTTCTTTACAACACAACAAGTCAAAGCAACATAAAATTCAAAAAGCAAGATCTGACTTTTGGGAAAATGAATTTTAGGGACTTCAGCTGGTAGAGAGGAGGAACAAGAATACATAAGAGATTACAAGAAAAACATTCTTAGCATATTTCAAAATAATGTCCATCACACATATCATTCTAATATCATGATGAAATTGAATCTTCTAGTTTGTAATCAACATGCAACAAAAGTATGACTTGTTGGAGGGTTAAAAATGAAATTCTTGGAAACCTTCATATCAAAAATATTTGAGAATGATTTTTCACTAAAAAGTCAAAATGTAAAGTAACTGAGGAAGCTGCTCATTGATTCTCTTTAATCTAAATCTTACCAGTTGAGAAATTGGGAAAGTTTTGTTTTAAAGATGAGTCCTCTTTCATGAATTCAGGTCAGTTGATTTAAAAATACCCGTCTTCTGAATGTAAGTCATGAAACCATAAAACTCTTAGAAAAAAACATAGGCAAAAATCTCTTGGACATAAACATGAGCAACTTCTTCATGAACATATCTCCCGGGCAAGGGAAACAAAAGCAAAAATGAACAAGTGGGACTATATCAAGCTGAAAAGCTTCTGTACAGCAAAGGACACCATCAGTAGAACAAAAAGACATCCTACAGTATGGGAGAATATATTCATAAAAAACGTATCTGATAAAGGGTTGACATCCAAAATATATAAAGAACTCATGCACCTTAACAAACAGAAAGCAAATAATCCAATTAAGAAATGGGCAGAGGACATGAATAGACACTTCTCCAAAGAAGAAATTCAGATGGCCAACAGGCACATGAAAAGATGCTCCACATCGCTAATCATCAGAGAAATGCAGATTAAAACCACAATGAGATATCACCTCACACCAGTGAGGATGGCCAACATCCAAAACACAAACAACAACAAATGTTGGCGAGGATGTGGAGAAAAGGGAACCCTCCTACACTGCTGGTGGGACTGCAAATTAGTTCAACCATTGTAGAAAGCAGTATGGAGGTTCCTCAAAAAACTCAAAATAGAAATACCATTTGACCCAGGAATTCCACTCCTAGGAATTTACCCTAAGAATGCAGCAGCCCAATTTGAAAAAGACAGATGCACCCCTATGTTTATTGCAGCACTATTTACAATAGCCAAGAAATGGAAGCAACCTAAGTGTCCATCAGTAGATGAATGGATAAAGAAGTGGTGGTACATATACACAATGGAATATTATTCAGCCATAAGAAGAAAACAAATCCTACCATTTGCAACAACATGGATGGAGCTAGAGGGTATTATGCTCAGTGAAATAAGCCAAGCCGAAAAAGACAAGTATCAAATGATTTCACTCATATGTGGAGTATAAGAACAAAGAAAAAATACTGAAGGAACAAAACAGCAGCAGACTCACAGAACCCAAGAACGGACTAATAGTTACCAAAGGGAAAGGGACTGGGGAAAATGGGTGGGAAGGGAGGGACAAGAGGGAAAAAGGGGCATTATGATTAGCAGATGTAATGTTGGGGGGTCATGGGGAGGGCTGTACATCTCAGAGAAGACAAGTAGTGACTCTATAGCATCTCACTACACTGATGGACAGTGACTGTAAAGGGGTTGGTGGGGGGACCTGATGAAGGGGTAATTTAATAACCATAATATTGCACATGTAATTGTAGATTAATGATAATAAAATAAATTATATTAAAAAAGAAAAGAAAAAAAGAAAAAAAATACCTGTCTTTACGGGACAAGCTACAATAAAACAAGGGGTAAAAGCTCTTAACACTTGGAATTATGTTTCTGCATAAACCAATCATTTTTTTAAATGAAATACCTTTAGGTAAAGTGATAGAAATTGGGGAGGGAGGGTGGGATTCTGTATATCTTCTTAGAGAATAAGGAACATATTCATTTTAAAATGGAACACATGATACCAGTCTTATAATGGAATGCAACAATATTCTGTAAATGATAAAGTAAGAACTTGTTGCCACTTGGACTATTCAGGGATCAAATAAGAACAGCAATAGAAATAGAACCTTAAACTTTATCTTCTTCATACCAGACACTAATCAAAGTAATTCTCACAACAAGGTACTATTTTAAATTCTACAGAACAGTAAATACAGCATAGAATTATTAAATAACTTTTCCTAAGTCACAAACTAAGTGGTGGAGTTAGAATTGGGTGACAAATAGGGCTAGGTACTGAATATTCTAATAAATGTCATATCTTGTACCAATTGAAAGGTTATTTTGTTGAATGAAAATTATAGCACTTTTAGAATATATTTCTTACCAAAAAATTTAAAAAAACCCAGTCAATAGTTCTTTTAAGGCAAACAAACCATGGATTATAGTTTTTTTATATCCTTTAAAAAATATTTTTGCAGACTTTACCACTCAGTAAACCATGTATACTACACTCAAACACCATCATTCCATAATATAGTTGAATCCCCTTTATCCATATACTTTTCACACTTCAATTAATAAAATATGAATAAATATTTCTGGGAGAATACGTTTGAAAATGAGCAAAGTGTACTCTAAGAAACTGGCCACTTTTGGTAACTTGCATTTCAAGCTCTCATAAAATATCCTAGAAAAAAAATTTTCAAAAATTACAATTGGGGATAGTTATAGCTCTATATATTCCCAGTGGAAACTAACATTTTTAAAGTCACTAACTTCTCCCATCTTTGAAATGTCTGTATAGGGCCCTATCAGGGTGGGAGCATTTTCTGTTGCTGCTATAACAAATCACCACAGATTCAGTGGCTTAATACAAACCAGACTTGGGGTTCTTGGAAGATGGTGGCATGAGAAGGGTGGTGGAAGTCTCCTCCCAAAACCATATGTATTTATGAAAATGCAACAAATACAACTATTCCTAAAAGAGAGATCAGAAGATACAGGATGACACCCAGCCTGCAGCTACACCTGAGATGACTCGGCACCTCGTGAAGCCGGTAAGATATGGAGCCGCGACCCGGCGGGACCCGAGCACTCCCCCACTCCAGTGCACCAGTGGGAGGAGAGGATTCAGAGCCTGGAGGGAGTGGAAGTACAGGCCTGAGAAATAACCGGCCCTGGTGATCTGTGCCGGGGAGCGCTGACACACATTGCGCAGTGTATCGGGGATTGGAGAGGCAGAGGGTGCAGGATCCAAGATGGCAGGTCCACTCAGCTGGCTCCCCAGAACAAAAGAAAAGCATGCACTTTTTTAGGGGTCTTAAAGAGACAGGGGCCCAAGGGAGGAGCAGGATCATCCCAGTGCACTCAGTCATGCAGGCTGGGAGTCCTGGGGAATTTCGGTCCCCTTGGACTGCGGCTGGGAAAAGCAGTCAGACAGAGACTTTCCACAGAAATCAGCAGCCTCCTATTTGTTCCCTCCCCAGCCAGAGTCACAAAGCACCTGGCCAAGTGGCATGGAGGCAGAATAGTGGAGCAGCAGTGCTGTCTACAGCATTCTCACAGAAACTACACCTGGCAAGCATTTTTTTTTCTCTATTTTCCCTTTCTTCTTTTTTTCTTTTTCTGACACTTCTATCACCATGAAAAGACAGAGGAATATGGTACAAACAAAGCCTAACCAGACAACCCCAGAGAGGGAGCCTGATGGGATGAACATGCACAATCTTCCTGAAAAAGAATTCAGAATAAGTCATAACCATCCTGATGGATCTGCAGAGAAATATGCAAGAGCTAAGGGAGGAAGTGAGAGAAGTGAGGAAAGACAATGCAGAGATGAGATAAGCGACTGACGGGCTTAGCAGCAGACTGGACGAGTTGCAAGAGACTGTTAAAGGAATAGAAATCAGAGAACAGGAATACAGAAAAGCTAAGACAGAGAGAGATAAAAGGATCTCTAGGAATGAAAGAATGTTAAGAGAACTATGTGACCAAACAGAACGATATTCGCATTATAGGAGTACCAGATGAAGAAGAGAAAGAAAAAGTGATAGAAAGTGTCTTTGAAGAAATAATTGCTGAAAACTTCCCCAAGCTGGGAAAGGAAATAGTCTCTCAAAACATGGAAGCCTACAGATCTCCCAACACAAGGAAGACAACACCAAGACACATAATAATTAAAATGGCAAAGATCAAACATAAGGACAAAGTATTAAAGGCAGCTAGAGAGAGAAAAAAAATCACCTACAAAGAAAAATTCATCATACTATCATCAGACTTCTCAACAGAAACCTTACAGGCCAGAAGAGAATGACATGATATATTTAAGGTAATGAAACAGAAGGGCCTTGAACCAAGAATATTGTATCCAGCATGATTATCATTTGAATTTGAGGGAGGGATTAAACAATTTCCAGACAAGCGAAAGCTGAGGGAATTTACCACCCATAAACCACCTCTGCAGGATATCTTAAAGGGAATGCTATACAGGGAAGCACTTCTAAGGCTAAAAAGCTGTCACCAGAGAAAATAAAATCATAGCAAAGAAAGCAGACCATCGAAATACTAACTAAAGGCAAAGAATAAAACACCTAGTATATAAAGAATGGAGGAGGAATAATAATAAGGGAGAGAAATAAAGAATCATCAGACTGTGTTTACAATAACTTAACAAGAAAGTTAAGTTAGACTGTTAGATATTAGAGAAGCTACCCTTGAACCTTTGGTAACCATGAATCTAAAGCCAGCAATGGCAATAAGTACATATCTATCGATAATCACCCTAAATGTAAATGGACTGAATGCACCAATCAAAAGACACAGAGTAACAGAATGGATAAAAAAGAAAGACCCATCTATATGCTGCTTACAGGAGACTCACCTCAAACCCCAAAATATACACAGATTAAAGGTGAAGGGATGGAAAAAGATATTTCATGCAAACAACAAGGAGAAAAAGGCAGGTGTTGCAGTACTTGCATGAGACAAAATAGACTTCAAAACGAAGAAAGTAGCAAGAGATAAAGACGGACATTACATAATGTTAAAGGGGTCAGTCCAACAAGAGGATATAACCATTTTAAATATATATGCACCCAACACAGGAGCGTCGGCATATGTGAAACGAATACTAACAGAATTAAAGGAGGAAATAGACTGCAATGCATTCATTTTAGGTGACTTCAACACACCACTCACCCCAAGGGACAGATTAACCAGACAGAAAATAAGTAAAGACACAGAGGCACTGAACAACACACTAGAACAGATGGACTTAACACACATCTACAGAACTCTACACCCAAAAGCAACAGGATCCACATTCTTCTCAAGTGCACATGGAACATTTTCCAGAATAGACCACATACTAGGCCACAAAAAGAACCTCAGTAAATTTAAAAATATTTAAATCCTGCCAACCAACTTCTGAGATCACAAAGGTATAAAACTAGAAATAAATTTTAGAAAGAAAATAAAAAGGCTCACAAATACATGGAGAATTAACAGCATTCTCCTAAATAATCAATGGGTCAACAACCAAATCAAAACAGAAATCAAAGAATATATGGAGACTAACGACTACAACAACACAAAGCCACAACTTCTGTGGGACACAGCAAAGGCAGTTCTAAGAGGAAAGTATATTGCAGTCCAGGCCTATTTAAAGAAGGAACAACATTGCCAAATGAATAGTCTAAAGACACAATTACTGAAATTGGAAAAAGAACAACAAATGAGGCCCAAAGTCACCAGAAGGAGGGACATAATAAAGATCAGAGAAGAAACAAATAAAATTGAGAAGAATAAAGCAATAGAAAAAATCAGTGAAACCAAGAGCTGGTTCTTTGAAAAAATAAACAAAATAGATAAACCCCTAGCCAGACTTATTAAGAGAAAAAGAGAATCTACACATATAAACAGAATCAGAAATGCAGATTAAAACCACAGTGAGATATCACCTCACACCAGCGAGGATGGCCAACATCCAAAACACAAATAACAACAAATGTTGGCGAGGATGTGGAGAAAAGGGAACCCTCCTACACTGCTGGTGGGAATGCAAATTAGTTCAACCACTGTGGAAAGCAGTTATGGAGGTTCCTCAAAAAACTCAAAATAGAAATCCATTTGACCCAGGAGTCCCACTCCAAGAATTTACCCTAAGAATGCAACAGCCCGGTTTGAAAAAGACAGATGCAGCCCTATGTTTATCACAGCACTATTTACAATAGCCAAGAAATGGAAGCATCCTAAGTGTCCATCAGTAGATGAATGGATAAAGAAGATGTGGTACATATACACAGTGGAATATTATTCAGTCATAAGAAGAAAACAAATCCTACCATTTGCAACAACATGGATGGAGCTAGAGGGTATTATGCTCAGTGAAATAAGCCAAGCGGAAAAAGACAAGTATCAAATGATTGACTCATATGTGGAGTATAAGAACAAAGAAAAAAACTGAAGGAACAAAACAGCAGCAAACTCACAAACCCAAGGACAGACTAATAGTTACCAAAGGGAAAGGAACTCAGGAGGATGGGTGGTAAGGGTGGGAAAAAGGGGAAAAAGGGGCATTACGATTAGCAGACGTAATGTTGGGGTGTGCAGCGAGGGCTGTACAACTCAGAGAAGACAAGTAGTGATTCTATAGCATCTCACTATGCTGATGGACAGTGAGTGTAATGGGGTTGGCGGGGGGTACCTGATGAAGGGGTAGTTTAATAACCATAATATTGCACATGTAATTGTAGATTAATGATACCAAAACAAATTATAAAAAAAATTAACCAAAAAAAAACCCAGGCTTATTCTTTTATAGTTCTGGAGGTCAGAAGTCTAAATTCAAGGTGTCAGCAGAACTGCATTCCCTCCAGAGGATTCAGGTCAAAATGCGTTTGCTGGCCTCTTCTGGTGTTTACAAACTACCTGAATGTCTTGGCTCATGGCCACTTCCTCTGTCTTCAAAACCAGCAGTATAGCTTCTGCCCAACGCTATTGCTGCTTCCCTCATCACATTGCATTTTTGTCTGTTTCTGATCCCCTTGCATCCCTCTTATAGAGACCTTATGATTACATTGGGCTCCCCTGGATAATCCAGAATACTCTCTCCATCTAAATTCTATTTGCAAAGCCCCTTAAGGTAACATATTCATAGGTTCCAAGGATTAGGAAGTGGATATCTTTTGGGGTAGGCCATTATTGAGTGAGTAAGAAGAAACATTTTCTAGTATTACACAGAAGATCTTTGCAGTTAAAGTTGGAAAACTTTTAGTTGTTGACATTTCTGGACATATATTTCTAATTATGTTTTATATCACAGAATCTTCAACACTGAAAGGGCATTAAAGATGAAGTATCCAATTTTAAAGACAAAATGCTGAAGCCTTTAGAAATTGTGTCCTTTCAAGTATTAAATTGTTATCTCTTGTCATAGATCCAAAACTTGGTCTCATGCCTTTCAGCCGTGTGCCTGGTCTTACTTATTACTCTAAAAGAAAATGTTCATCTCAGATATTTGACCACTGTATTTTCTCTTTTCAAATAATAATATTAACAGCAACAATGATGACTTTATTCATAAATGGACAATAGGCATACCTTGTAGAAATTTAGAAATACTGTTAGAATTATCTAGAATTACTGAATTCTTTTGTAGGTATCTGGATAAGAAACTGATCATATTACTGATTTTTGGCAAAGTAACTAATGTACAGGCAAGCCTTCAAATGGAAAATAATAAGAGCAATTCATTCACTTTCATCTTCTATCCTTCTGCCTATATAAGCTCCTGGGAAATTTTTCAATCCTTCTCTAGGTCTTTGAAGTTTGTAATTGCTATGGAAACTGCAAAGATTTTTTCTTACCATTGAAAACAAAAACTAAAACGTGCAGTACATAAACAAGAATTTAAACATTATTGCAAAGCTTAAATATGCTTCTGCAAAAGTTTCTAAAAAATGTCTGAATGATTAAGCAATACTTGTGAAGGATTTTGAAAATAATTAGTGTAAAATTTTAATAAGCAACCATAGCATAAGTAATACATTTTGAATCTTAGGTTCTTTATTGAAAGATATAAAATCAATTACATTCTTTTAGTGAAAGCAGAACAGCTTTTGTATCTTCTATACTCATTTTATTATTCAAACTCACATGATTTATGTATATGATGTAATTTCACTTTGCAGATAACATATTTTGTGAAGAAAATGTAATTATGCAACATAATTAGAACAAAAATATTTCTTTAATTCTAATTATATGCGTTTTTTTCTTGGAACAAAAAGCTTTGAATTTGAACATGAATTATGATGAGGAATGATCTATAAAACCAATAATATACTTATTTTTCAAGGCACTAGTTTTGATGGATTTTTGTGTTACACTATGGAAGAGGGATAATGAAGATGATTATTTTCACACTGGGATTAAGTTATCAGTAATACTAATATATAAAGCATGTTTTCTCTGAAGTTCCTTAGGTCCAATGATTTCACTGTGATACTGTCAGATAATGAGTATTACCCTTTTCAACCTACACACATGGAAACTGAGGTTCAAAAAGTATATTTTTTCTGAGCTCAAGTCACAGGTTTTCAAGAGGTAGTAAACAATCCCAAGCAATGATTGAGAAAAGACCATTGCTAGTTACCAAAGAAGGGCCTCACAAGTCCTTTTCAATCTTAGTCCATCTCTTGGCTTCAGTTTTCTCATCCATAAACTGGGATTGAAAATACTTCCCACCTCACCTGCCAATCATTAGGAAGAGATATAATTATCATAAATATACAATCACTTTTGAAATGTCAATGAAACTTTTTCCTGAGAAGGACACATGCAAAGTTTTATGACATTTGAGAATGTGTATTTTGGCTTATAAAGTCTATATTAATTACATGCATATTTCATTATTTTTTAAATTAGTAAATCAATAAATCATGATTGATGTAATTTCTAATGGATTGCAACTATATTAGATTCCACATCTTGCTATAGGCATCTGGTTTTTCTTTATTTGCTGATCAACAAGATGCTTTAAAACATGGATTCCTGATTAATGATCTTGTTAATAAACTAATCTAAATGCATGCTTCTGGGCATCTCCTAAAGAAAAGAAGGTTTTGAGAAAACTAGCAGAAGAGAAAAACAGTTTATGAATAATGCATGTATCTGTTCACTTCTATCTCCCTGCCTTTTGCTTGTAATGATATGTTTTGATAGCTGTAAATAACAGGGATTTTTGGATGAAAGATACTGCCTACCTGAAGGTATTTTACCATTCCAGAGATTTGACATATCATTAAATCACCCCAACAGCAAAATCAGTAAATGCTGCTTAACCTTAAGCTTTGAAATGGTAATAATTACACAGTAGTTTTACTAGAGATGATAAACATTTTGCAAAATTGCAATTGCATTCCTAATTTTGGGTGGTAATATGTACCAATGAGACATGTGGAATTTATGGGAAGTAGATGTTAGAGAAACATTACTTCTTAATAAAAGGTGTAGCATTTGCCAAAATATACGTGTTTGATGTTGTGAGTCTTACAAGGATTCAGACAATTTCCATCTTGTAGTTTACCTAATGGCTTTCAAATTTTGACTTACTCCTTCCCATTGGAACTAATAATAACAGCTATCATCACATGAGATCCAGACAATGTGTTAGGCATTTTGCAAGCACTATGACTATATAAAGACCTTGCTGTTTCCAGAAATACACTACAGAATATAAATGATGATAGCCACCAATAGCACATTTAATACCTTATATTATTATAGATTTCTTAACATCTGTTTGAAAACTAGTCCATACCACAAACTCATTTTAGTCTCTAAACAATATTTTTCTGCCATAAGTTAGCCATTATATTTTGTATGATGAGGAATCACAGTCTAAAGAACTAACTTTTCCAAGATCAAAAAACATATTGATGCCATGGCTATAACTAGACGCACCCTTCTTGAATTGCTCATCCTCTTTTCTTATCCTTTATATTATTTTTCTACTGTTGCATAACAAATTATTACAAAATGGGCTGTTTCTGTGGATGAGGATTCCAGGCACAGCTTAGCTGTGTCCTCCGGTTGGAGATTTCTCACATGCCTGCAGTCAAGGGGTCAGCTGTCTCATCTCAAGACATGCCTGAGAAATAGTCTGCTTCTAAGCGGATATAGTTGTTGGAATCCAGTTCCTTATGGGTTATAGAACCAAGGGCCTCAGTTTCCTGCTGGTCTTTGGCCAGAGGCCACTTTCATTTCCCTGCTACATGTACTTCTTCATACAGCAGCTCAAAACATAGCAGTTCACTTCCACAAACTCAGTAATGTGAGACAGTAGCAAAACCATGTAATAAGCCTCTATAATGGTCATGGAAGTGACATCCACCACCTTTGTTATGTCCTCTTGGTTAGAAGCAAGTCACAGGCCCAGCCAGCACTCAAGGGGGCATGGAATACACATGAGTGTGAGTTGGAGATACCTGGGGGTCCCCTTTAGAGTTTATGTACCATAGCCTCCTTACTGAAGTCTGGAAAATGGCACAAGAGCACCTTAGTTCATGCCACCATCTTGGGTTTTCACTGCATTCATAAGTCAACTATCCAGGGACCTACCCTTCCAACATCTCGCCCACTTCTGAGATCATATCTTAGACTTTACCATGACTCATGATTGAACAACCTTTCACTCCCTCTTGGATTTAGGTATTCCATTCTCATCAGTCAACTGTCATCCCGTAGGTAATATTTTCACAAATTTTTATGTCCATCCCAGAGTAGCATAGGACCTATGTCAAATACTTTCACAAAAATATGAACCTTCTCGACATTTCACTTATCATAGTTGAATTTTTAATTTATTTGGGTTTTTAAAAAAAATATTATCTCCTGCACTTTAGATTATAATTTCCATGGTGATACTCTTTCCCTCATCGTTAGCATAGGGCTTGCCATGCATTGAGATACAATCAATATAGTTGTCTAAACTAATAGTGATTCATAGAACTAAAATTCACCATTGATTTCTACTCCATCTCTTCATTCTTATTCATCTTTTAGCCTTTTAAATATATCTTACAAACTCTATATGTGACTTCCTTATTATCACCAATTCTGCCACTGTTATCTACCTAAAATTATTTTCTAAGACCTAAAGTAAAGGTGATATCCAGAAGAAATATTCTAAACTTTCTGAGGATTATTAGTTATTAAGGAAACTATTATCTGCACATTTAAAGATATTGTGGTACTTGTGTTAATTTATACTTAAAAGACTTTATCAGAAAGAAATAGAATGATTGACACAGAAACAAGAAAAAATAGGTGTATCCTAACTTAAAGCTATCCTGGTTACCTGGTAACCATATACTGACTGGAATTCAAAGGTCATATGACTGACAAAAGAAGAAACCAGAATTATCAGATGATAACACTTTTTTTCAATTATTTTGAATATAAATTTGAAGCAGTTTAATATGAAACATGGTGAAGCCATCTTTTCTAAACTTAGCCAAAAAAATTCATGAAAAAATTAAAGAAGTAAAGCTATTGGAAAACAAATACTTTAAGTTTCTCATTGACAAATGCTGGAGGTAAATATTGTAAAAGAAGACTACAGTCTCCCATAAATGTTGAGATTCTTAACATAAAGTTTAGGGTCCAATGAGCGACTTTAAGAGTTCAACCCTCTCCTGAAATTTTATGCCAGGAGACACTTATTTAATTCCAGGAGAGGACTTTTTATTTTTATCAGATCCACAAATGAATCCTTGATCAGAGTAATCCTTGAGTGAAAAACAAAAAAGAACCCCATATTAAATGTTAAAATCACACCCACAACTCTACCTATTCATCAGGCCTATAGTGCATGTAGACTAGCCAACATCTTAAGAGCATTACAGTCTAAATCATAGATGCCATAGACTATTCACTCCCAATCTTAGTTTCATTTGCCCAATGATTGAAATAATTTTCCCTCTGCTCTAAGAGGAAGCAAAAGATTAAAATAGCCACATTAGGACTTTATGTGGATTACTTATGCTTTAGACAGTATTGCCCTGAGACCTATACAACAATGTTCTTCTGGGTCCTGCACCTCAGTCTCCAACTCTTTGAACTGCCTTTCCCAAATGTTCTAATACCCCCTCCAGCACCTGAGATGGATTAGGCTAGCGCTGCCATTTAAGTTGTATGATCCGAATGCAGACTGGCACCATGTGGGCCTCTGTTACCATTTCACTCCTTGAGAACTCTTTCAAGCCTCTTAATAACCTCAAGTCCACATGTGGAGTTGACTGGATGCTCTAACGACCTTCAGGACTCCCACTGATGAGGTCACCTGGGACTTCAAGCATGCTCAGTTCCACGTGGGTAGCCTGGCAAGTGAAAACTTTCCTCTAACTTACATGGTAATTCTTTTGTGAGAATATACAAAATTGGGCTCCCCAAATGGTATTGTCATACAAAATTTGGTTAATTCTCATTTCTACTGGATATAAAATGAGTCCATGGCTCTGGGGTATCGACTATGCACTGCATCTTGGGCATGAGCTGGAAGTGTGGGTCCATGCATCATCCTTTGCTAGTCTGTCGGCTCTCACCTGGTATTGTGACTGCAGTACCCATGTTGGTCTTCATTCCTCAAGGGTAGCAGGAGTGGTAGTGAGAGGACTTTACTCTCTGTGCCTCTGCCACTGGTCAGGCAGCCACCACATTTCTGAAGGCTCTAGGACATGTTAGGCAGTTCTCCAGTGGCTATGTTTACCTTTTGAGAGTTTTAGAGGGTTCTAGGTAATGTCCTCCTTTGCTTCCAACAATGTGGAGATATCCTATTCTGCTGGATCAATTTTAGGCCAAGGGATATTCATAGTATAAATGTAACTGGTCTTCTCACTCTGTCTGCATTCTCTCATGTGTCCTTCCACCTGATGGTGGTGTTTGGAAGATTAGAGTATGATTAATACTGGAGAAAGTTCACATTTTCGGACACAGGGATTAGGGCCTACAGTGTTCCAAAGAAGACAGTGATGGAACATGTGTTGTTTATACACATGTTGTAAAATTCCAAAAGGTAAATATCACATGACATGAAAACAAACTATTGCTTACATTTTCCTGCATGCTCTGAGTAACACTTGCAGTTTTGGTTAGGACCAAAAGACCAAAGTAGTAACTTCTGATAGTATAATTAGAAGCCTATATTCCCAGGTGGCAGTGGGAATGAGGCAGCATCATCCCATCAGTAATAATGTAACCAGCCTTAAATAGGAGGGCACAGCAGGAGCAAGAAAATCAGTACTGCGATAAAAACAGTGTCCTAAGAGATATAGGATTATGAGAAATAACAGAATTGCTACCTTTTTCTCATATTCCTGAGGAAGCTGAAATGAGCCAAGAATAGTGCATCTGACAATAGAGAACTTGAAACGATGAATACCGGGCCTTATAAGGGGAGATTATGAGCTGACATTAGGAAAATCTTTATGTGTCCCAACCGAATAATACATAAGTATGTAAATAACACATACCTACCAATTATTCTAACTATTCATAAGTGAATCACTACACATCATATGGGGCCACAAGTTTTGGAATTTTTTTAAATAGCAGCTTTGTTGACATCTAATTCACATAGGGCAAAGTTCACCCTTTTAAAATGTAGAATTCAGTGGTTTTTAATGACTTGTGTGACCAATACTAGTTTGAAACGGAAGACAATTGTAATCACCCCCAAAATAAACCATCTTTCCATTAGCAGTATCTTCCAGTCTTACTCTCTGTGACACCCAGTAACTACCAATATATTTTATGCTGCTATGGATTTTCTTATTCTGGACATTTAATATAAATGGAATTAAGAATATGTGGCCTTCATGGCTGGCTCCTCTCGCTTACTGTAATGGTTTTAAAAGTCCATCCATGCTGTAACATGCATTGGTAATTCATATCTTCTTACTACCAAAAAAAAAAAAAAAGAGAAAATCCCTTGTCTGACTATATCACATTTATTTATTCATTCATCAGTTGATTTATATTTGGGTTGTTGCAGATTTTTTGGCTATTTTGAATAATGTAACCATTTTTGCACATGTTGTAGTATGGAGAAAAGTTTTAATTACAGAAAGGAATGTAATATCTGAATAAATCTATTTTTAACATTTTGATGAACAGCCAAATGGTTTTCCAAAATGGCTGCACTCTTACAAACCCACCAGCAAAGTATGAGTGTTCCCACTTCTTGCCATTCTCACCATGACTTGCTGTTGTCTGTCTTTTTGGTATTAGCCACTCCAGTGGGTATGAGTGGTACCTCATTGTAATTTTGATTTGCATTTCCTGCTCACAGATGATGTGGGTACCCTTTTGTGCACTTATTAGCCATTTTTGTATCTTCTTTGGAAGAATCCCAGGTCAAATCCTTTGTCTATATTTAAAATTTACTTATGATTTTTAGTTGTGATATTTTATACATAGATTGGTTACTTGACAATTATTAGATATATAATTTGCACAGATTTTGTTACTGAAGTCCTCTTTTCACTTCCTTGATGATGTCCCTTAAAGCATAAAGAGTTTTCATTTAGATGAGGTTCAATTTATTTCTTCTTTTGCTATTTGTGTTTTTTGTGTCACATCTAAGACATTATTGCCTGAGCCAAGGTCATAAAGATTTAAACCCATGTCTTTAAGAGTTTTATAGATTTAGTTCTTACACTGAGGTCTATGATGCATTCTGAGTTAACTTTTGTATATGGTATGAGGTGGGGGGTACAACTTAAATTTCTTTTTGTGTGTGGATATCCAGTTGTATTGTGTTGGGGGTTTTGAGGTCTATACTAAATGATTTTGGTCTCTAATTTTCTTTGTCATGCCTTTGTCAGGTTTTGGTATCTAATAATACTGGTCTGATAAAAGGTTTGGGGAAGTATTGCCTCCTTGTCTCATTTTTTGGAAGGGTCTGTGTGGCACTGATATTAATTCCTTTCTGTATGACTGGTAAAATTCACACTGAAACCATCAGACCCTTGGCTTTTCTTTGTTAGGTGGTTTTTGATTACTCAGTCAACTTCTTTACATCATGGTGATAGGCTTGCTGAGATGTTCTTTCTCTTTGAATCAGTTTTAGAATTTGTGTGTTTTGGGGATTTTTGTTCCTTTCATCTAGGTTATCAAATTGTTGGCATAAAATTGTTTATAGTATTCATTTATAATCCCCTTTTTTACTCCTATAAAGCCGATGGTAATGTCTGTTCCATTATTCATGGTTTTACTAATTTGAGTCTTAATCTCTTTACCTCTTGATCAGTCTTTCTAGAGTTTGTAAATATTGTTGATTATTTCAAAGAACTGATTTTTGGTTTCATTGATTTTCTCTATTGCATTTCTATTCTCTCCTTATTTTCCCTCTAATTTTTATTATATATTCCTTTTTCTTGTTTCAGATATAATTTGCTCTTATTTTTCTAATTTCTTAAGGTAAAAGGGTATGTTATTGACTTGATATCATTTAATATATGTGTTTACAGCTATAAAATTCCATCTAGACACTTGATTAGTTTCTTCCATTGTATTTGGCATATTGTGCTTTTTTCATCAGTCTCAAAGTGTTTTATTTCCTTTGTGATTTCCTCTGTGACTTATTGGTTGAGTGTTTTATGTAATTTCCACATATTTTAAAATTTTCTAAAAATTCCTTATGTTATTGATTTCAAATTTCATCACACTGGTTAGAGAACATACTCTGTGAGATTTCATCTTTTAAAATTTATTGAGACTTGTTTTAAGGCATATGTGTCATTGGTCCTGAAGAATACTACATGTGCATTTAAGAATGCATATTCTCATGTGATTAGATTAAGTGAAATATAGATGTCTGTTAAATCTAAATTGTTTATAATATTGTTTGACTCTTACTTCATTGTTAATCTAAACAGTTGTTCTATCCATTATTAGAGTGGGGTGTTGAAATCGACTATTATTTTTGTATACTGTTGTCTATTTTTCTTTAAATTCTGTCAGATTTTTGCTTCAGAAGTATGAAACTCTGTGGTTAGGTGTTTATATATTTTAATTGTCATAACCTCTTGAATTGCATTTTTATCATTATAAAATTCCTTAAAGACCATTTTTTTTCCTTAAACTGTGGACTGTCTGATAGTAGTATAGCCACTCCAGTTTTCTTTTGGTTTGTTTGTACCACTTCACATTCTTTTACATTCAAACTACTCATGTCTCCACATGAAAAACATGTCTCTTATAGACATTATTTAACTAGATACTTTTAAAAATCTATTCTATTAATTGCTGCCTTTTGAATTGAGGCTTTCATATATTTATACTTGATGTAATAGATAAGGTAGGACTTAAATCAGGCATTTTGCTATTCTTTTCTATAAATCTTGTTTTTCTTGGTTCTCTAGCCTTCCAATGCTGCCTTACCTTTTTTAAATAGATATTTTCTAGTTTATTATTGTAACTCCCTTAGCATTTCTTATACTATTTCATTTTTAGTTATTTTCTTCATGGTTGCCCTAGGGATCACAATTAAGATCTTAATTTACAACAATCAAGTTCATATTATTGCCAAATTAATTTTAGTCATATACACAAAGTTTCTTATATCTCCCTCCCCATCCTTTGTGCTATTATTGTCATATAAATTACATCTTTATAATGTTAAAGCCCATAAATACATTTTATAAGCATTGCTTTAGCAACTCTCTTTAAAATCAGGTGTAAGAACAAGTTACAAAAAGTTCATTTATATGGTTTTAAAAATATTCGCCTATGTAGTTTTCCCTTAGTGTTATTTCTCCATGTGGTTTCCAGGTAGTCCAGTGTCCTTTTATGACATCGTGAATGACTCCCATTAGTATTTTTTATAGGGCAGATCTGATAAAGGCAGATTCTCTTAGGTTTTGTTTATCTGTAAATGTCTTGAATTCTTTTACATTTTTGAGGGAGAGATTTGCTCTCTCAAAATGTATATTATTTTGAGGGACATACAGAATTTTTGGTGACTGTCTTTTTAGCACTTTAATATGCATCCCCCTGTCTTCAGGCCTGCATAGTTTCTAATGAGATGAGCTATCATTTGTTAACCTGTTCAGGATGTCTTGTTCATGATGAATCTATTCTCTTTCTTGCTGCCTTCAAAAAACATTTTTGGCTTTTAATAGTTAATGATGTATCTAGTGTGAAACTCTGTTTATATCAGAGTTTGTTGGGCTTTTTGCATATGTAAATTCATACCTTTTACCAAATTTGGCAAGTTTTTAAAGCTATTCTTTCTTTGAATAGAATGGCTTTTTAAAAAAAATCTTTCCTGTCTTTCTGGGATTCTCATGCAAATGTTGCTACACTTCTTGATGGTCGGAAGTAGAGAGGCCTCTGAGGCTCCACTCATATGTCTTCATTGTTTAGTTTTTCTGTTTCTCAGCCTGTATAATATCAATTGACCCATCTTCAAGTTAATTAACTCTTCCTTTGCTACTTTAAATCTGATATAGAGTCCTTCTGGTGAATTTTTCAGTTCAATTATTGTATATTCAGTTACCCCCCACCAAGGGTTTGTTATTATTGATGTTGGTTGTGGTGGTGGTTTTCAACACCATCCTAGATTAGTTTTGTAAACTCTGTATTCTTTGTCATCTGTGATCACTGAGGTTTCTGCTGAGCTTGATGGTTACCTGATTATTGGGATCAGTACAATTGTCATATTTAGCTTTATCATATGCCTCTATATAAGAAAAGGATCAAATTATTTGCCATTCATAACCCTCACCATCAATATTTATTAGTGATTGCTTATAGGGATATCTGCTTAGAATCTTTTTCCCCCTGATGTTTGAGTGCCTGTTTGTAGTGATGATTTTTTTCCAGCTTTATTTAGAAACAATTGACATATAACACTGTATAAGTTTAGGAATACAATGTGTTTATTTGATGTACTTTTATATATTACAAAATGAATATCACCATAGTTTTAACAGTTCCATTATGTTGCATACTTACCATCTGTTTTTTGAGGTGAGAACATTTAAGATGTACTCTCTTCAAAACTTTCAAGTACATAATACAGTATTGTTAACTATAGTAACCATGCTATATATTAGATACCCAGACTTTATTCATGTTATAACTGGAAGTTTGTACTCTTTGACTAACATCTCCCTATACCCTCATTTCCACCATTGTAATGTAGTAATGATTTTTAATGCATAATATTATGTGCTAGGCATCAAAGAGAAAATACTAAATAAAGCAGCCTCAGGTAGACTCATCTTAAAGTCTACCTGGTAATACAGAGGGTCAATAAGAAAAGGATGTAGGATCCTAGACTATTATTTTTAAACTTCCTACTAGATATTCAGTAAATAATTCTCCCTTGGATTCTGATTTTTTTGTTTTTCAACATTAAAATATAGTGTACCTTCAGACAAAGCTCACCCATACAACACAAGAGAGGGAGCCTGAAGGGATGGAAATGCATAATCTTCCTGAAAAAAATTCCGAATAAAAGTCATAACCATGCTGATAGATCTACAGAGAAATATCCAAGAGCTGAGGGAGGAAGTAAGGGAAGTCAGGAAAGACAATGCAGAAATGAGGCAAGCCACTGATGGGCTTAGCAGCAGACTGGACGAGATGCAAGAGACTGTTAATGGAATAGAAATCAGAGAACAGGAATACAGAGCAGCTGAGGCAGAGAGAGATAAAAGGATCTCTAGGAATAAAAGAATATTAAGAGAACTGTGGGACCAATCCAAATGGAACAATATTTGCATTATAGGAGTACCAGAGTAAGAACAGAGAGAAAAAGGGGTAGAAAGTGTCTTTGAGGAAATAATCACTGAAAACTTCCCCATGCTGGGGAAGGAAATAGTCTCACAGTCCACGGAAGTCCACAGATCTCCCAACACAAGGAACCCAAGGAAAAACACCAAGACACATAATAATTAAGATGGCAAAGATCAAAGATAAGGACAGAGTATTAAAGGCAGCAGGGAGAGAAAAAAGATCATCTACAAAGGAAAGCTGATCAGACTATCAACAGACTTCTCAACAGAAACCTTACAGGACAGAAGAGAATGGCATGATATATTTAATGTAATGAAACAGAAAGGCCTCAAACCAAGAATATTGTATCCACCACGATCATCATTTAAGTACAATGGAGGGATTAAACAATTTCCAGAGAAGCGAAAGCTGAGGGAATTTGCCTTCCATAAACCACCTCTACAGGACATCATAAAGGAACTGCTCTAGAGGGAAACACTCCTAAGGCTAAAAAGATGTCACCAGTGAAAATAAAATCATAGCAAATAAAGCAGACCATCCAAATACTAACTAAAGGCAAAGAATAAAACACCTAGTACATAAAGAATGGAGGAGGAAGAATAAAAAGGGAGAGAAATAAAGAAACATCAGACAGTGTTTACAATAACTTAACAAGAAAGTTAAGTTAGATTGTTAGATAGTAAAGAAGCAACCCTTGAACCTTTGGTAACCAGAATCTAAAGCCAGCAATGGCAATAAGTACATATCTATCAATAATCACCCTAAATGTAAATGGACTGAATGCACCAATCAAAAGACACAGAGTAACAGAATGGATAAAAAAGCAAGACCCATCTATATGCTGCCTACAAGAAACTCACCTCAAACCCAAAGATATACACAGACTAAAAGTGAAGGGATGGAAAAAGATATTTCATGTAAACAACAAAGAAAAAAAAGCAGGTGTTGGCAGTACTTGTATCAGACAACATAGACTTCAAAACGAAGAAAGTAGCAAGAGATAAAGAAGGACATTACATAATGATAAAGGGGTCAATCCAACAAGAGGATATAACCATTATAAATATATATGCACCCAACATGGGAGCGCCGGCACATGTGAAACGAATACTAACAGAATTAAAGGAGGAAATAGACAGCAATGCATTCATTTTAGGTGACTTCAACACACCACTCACCCCAAAGAACAGATCAACCAGACAGAAAATAAGTAAAGACACAGAGGCACTGAACAACACACTAGAACAGATGGACCTAACAGACATCTACAGAACTCTACACCCAAAAGCAACAGGATACACATTCTTCTCAAGTGCACATGGAACATTTTCCAGAATAGACCACATACTAGGCCACAAAAGAACCTCAGTAAAATCGAAAATATTGAAATTCTACCAACCAACTTCTCGGATCATAAAGGTATTAAACTAGAATTAAACTTTAGAAAGAAAACAAAAAGGCTCACAAATACATGGAGACTTAACAACGTTCTCCTAATTAATCATTGGATCAATGACCAAATCAAAACAGAAATCAAAGAGTATATGGAGACTAATGACAACAACAACACAAAGCCACAGCTTCTGTGGGAAGCAGCAAAGGCAGTTCTAAGAGGAAAGCATACTGCAATCCAGGATTATCTAAAGAAAGAAGAACATTCCCAAATGAATAGTCTAAAGACACAATTACTGAAATTGGAAAAAGAAGAACAAATGAGACCCAAAGTCACCAGAAGGAGAGACAAAATAAAGATCAGAGAAGAAATAAATAAAATTGAGAAGAATAAAACAATAGAAAAAAATCAATGAAACCAAGAGCTGGTTCTTTGAAAAAATAAACAAAATAGATAAACCCCTAGCCAGATTCATTAAGAGAAAAAGAGAATCTACACACATAAACAGAATCAGAAATGAGAAAGGAAAAATAATGACAGACCCCACAGAAATACAAAGAATTATAAGAGAATATTATGAGAATCTATATGCTAACAAGCTGGAAAACCTAGAAGAAATGGACAACTTCTTAGAAAAATACAACCTTCCAGAACTGGCCAAATAAGAAACAGAAAAACTAAACAGACCAATCACCAGCAACGAAATTGAAGCAGTAATCAAAAAACTACCCACGAACAAAACCACCAGACCAGATGGATTTACCTCTGAATTCTACCAGACATACAGAGAAGAAATAACATCCATTCTCCTTAAAGTTTTCCATAAAATAGAAGAGGAGGGAATACTTCCAAACTCATTCTATGAAGCCAGCATCACTCTAATACCAAAACCTGGCAAAGACCTCACTAAAAAAGAAAATTACAGACCAATATCCCTGATGAACATAGATGCAAAAATACTCAACAAAATATTAGCAAACCTAATTCAAAAATACATCAAGAGGATCATACACCACGATCAAGTGGGATTCATCCCAGGGATGCAAGGATGGTACAACATTCGAAAATACATCAACATCATCCACCACATCAACAAAAAGAACAAAAACCACATGATCACCTTCTTAGATGCTGAAAAAGCATTTGACAAAATTCAGCATCCATTCATGATTAAAACTCTCAACAAAATAGGTATAGAGGGCAAGCACCTCAACATCATAAAAGCCATATATGACAAACCCACAGCTATCATCATACTTAACAGCAGGAAGCTGAAAGCTTTTCATCTGCGATCAGGAACAAGACAAGGAAGCCCACTCTCTCCACTGTTATTCAACATAGTACTGGAGGTCCTAGCCATGGCAATCAGACAAAACAAAGAAATACAAGGCATCCAGATTGGTAAAGAAGAAGTCAAATTGTCACTGTTTGTAGATGACATGATATTGTACATTAAAAACTGTAAAGACTCCATTCCAAAACTACTAGAATATCTGAATTCAGAAAAGTTGCAGGACACAAAATAACACACAGAAATCTGTTGCTTTCCTATACACTAATGATGAACTAACAGAAAGAGAAATCACGAAAACAATTCCATTCACATCCAAAAGAATAAAATACCTAGGAATAAACCTAATGAAGAAAGTGAAAGACCTATACTCTGAAAACTACAAGATACTCCTATGAGAAATTAAAGAGGACACTAACAAATGGAAATCCATCCAATGCTCTTGACTAGGTAGAATAAATATTGTCAATATGGCTATACTACCTAAAGCTATCTACAGATTCAATGCAATCCCTTTCAAAATACCAACAGCTTTCTTCAATGAACTGGAACAAATAATTCTAAAATTCATATGGAACCACAAAAGACGCCGAATGGCCAAAGCAATCCTGAGAAGGAGGAATAAAACAGGGGGAATTACGCTCCCTGACTTCAAGGTCTACTACAAAGCCACAGTAATCAAGACAATTTGTGATATTGGCACAAGAACAGACCCACAGACCAGTGAAACAGAATAGAAAATCCAAACATTAATCCAAACATATACAGTCAATTAATATTTGATAAAAGAGCATTGGATATACAATAGGGAGATGACACCCTCTTCAGCAGATGGTGTTGGCAAAACTGGACAGCTACATGTAAGAGTATGAAACTGAAGTAATCTCTAACCCCATACAAAAAAGTCAACTCAAAATGGATCAAAGACCTGAATGTAAGTCATGAAACCATAAAACTCTTAGAAAAAAACATAGGCAAAAATTGCTTGGACATAAACATGAGCGACTTCTTTATGAACATATCTCCCTGAGCAAGGGGAAAAAAAAGCAAAAATGAACAAGTGGGATTATATCAAGGTGTAAAGCTTTTGTACAGCAAAGGACACCATCAGTAGAATAAAAAGACATCTTACAGTATGGGAGAATATATTCATAAATAACGTATCCGATAAGGGGTTGACATCCAAAATATATAAAGAACTCACACATCCCTACAAACATAAAGTAAATAATCCAATTAAGAAATGGGCAGAGGACATGAATAGACACTTCTCCAAACAAGAAACTCAGATGGCCAACAGGCACATGAAAAGATGCTCCACATCAGTAATCATCAGAGAAATGCAGATTAAAACCACAATGAGATATCACCTCACACCAGTGAGGATGGCCAACATCCAAAACACAAACAACAACAAATGTTGGAGAGGATGTGGAGAAAAGGGAACCCTCCTACACTGCTGGTGGGACTGCAAATTAGTTCAACCATTGTGGAAAGCAGTATGGAGGTTCCTCAAAAAACTCAAAATAGAAATACCATTTGACCCAGGAATTCCACTCCTAGGAATTTACCCTAAGAATGCAGCAGCCCAGTTTGAAAAAGACAGATGCACCCCTATGCTTATCGCAGCACTATTTTCAGTAGCCAAGAAATGGAAGCAACCTAAGTGTCCATCAGTAGATGAATGGATAAAGAAGAGGTGGTACATATACACAATGGAATATTATTCAGCCATAAGAAGAAAACAAATCCTATAATTTGCAATAACATGGATGGAGCAAGAGGGTATTATGCTCAGTGAAATAAGCCAAGCCGAAAAACACAAGTATCAAATGATTTCACTCATGTGTCGAGTAAAAGAACAAAGAAAAAAAAAACTGAAGGAACAAAACAGCAGCAGACTCACAGAACCCAAGAAGGGACTAATAGTTACCAAAGAGAAAGGGACTGGGGAGGATGGATGGGAAGGGAAGGACAAGGGGGAAAAAGGGGCATTACGATTAGCAGATGTAATGTTGTGGGGGCACGGGTAGGGCTGTACAACTCAGAGAACACAAGTAGTGACTCTATAGCATCTCACTACGCTGATGGACAGTGACTGTAATGGGGTTGGTGTGGGGAACCTGATGAAAGGGGTAGTTTAATCACCATAATATTGCACATGTAATTGTAGATTTATGATACTAAAATAAATTATAAAAAATAAAGAAATAAAAAATAATGTGTACCTTATAAAAATAATGATTCTATTTATTTAATTAGCATACTCATATCCCAACTTCAAACTAACTACAACTTGTTTATCAAGCTTGATAACACACTGCATAATTGGTCACAGTTATTTAATTGTGCTTTCTGACTTTTAAGCATTTTGTTCCTACTCAAAATATTCAATGTGAAATGAACCAGTCTCATATCTCCTGATAAATGTTGCTCTTCTCTTTTCTTTCTAAATATTCAACCTTCTTAATGAACTTGTCTGAAAACTTTTCTTTTCCCATAGGATCTAATGTACAAACTTGACACTTTCACCTTGCTCCATGTGAATTCAAGGTAAAGCCATCTTTTTCACCAGAGATTTGGTAATTTCATTTTTATATTCTTAAGTGATCACTAAGCACCTTTAAAATTCTATAAAATTCTTTAAAATAGTTTATTTCATGAAAAAATATTACTGTAAGTGAACAATTTTTATAAATTGGACAAATCCATATAATGAATACCAACACTGGGAATGATGAATGCACCACAATAATCCTTCCTTTTATTACTTTCCACTAATGATCTTCCAACCACTCATACCAAAGGTAACCACTTTTCTGACTTCTAAAATCATCTATTATTCATTCCTGGTTCTATAATATATTTGTTTGGGTGAAATTATATAGTGCGTACCTGTTTTGAGTCTTATTTTTTCACTCAAAATATTCGTGATATTCAAGCATGTTTTGTGTATATTCTTTTTGCTATACAGAATTACATTTGTGAAGATACTGTGATTTATTTCCCCATCTAAATGTTGATGAGCATTTGATTATCTGCACTTTGGAGCAGTTCTTCTTCACAACATCCTAAAGTATAGCTTTTGTCAGACATAGGTTAAGTTACTTTTTAATGCACAAAGCGAGGTTTAAAAGAATGCTCTACATTATTTGAAGATGTGAAAGTGCTATTCAGACTTAAAAAGTAACAGTTAGTGATGCTGAATCAGCTATCCATTTGACTAAAGCAATCACAGGAACGTTTGGCTTCTCAGCTTTTACTGGATTGCATCATCTGGAACACATTTATACTCTCACTAATTAAGAATTAAATTTAAACATATTTTACATTATTTTCTGAAAGTTATTTTACCTCATTCCACAGCCAGAAGTCTCATGCCTGGATTAGAGATAACCAGACTAATGAGAATTAAAGGATAAGCAAGGTAAAAGACGAAGTTATCTAAAATGATGTTGGAAATTAGATGGATGGAAAAAGTTATGCTTTACAGAGGAGAAGGTTAAATATATAACTAATAAAATCATTAATCATGTAAAATTATGGTTTTACCATGAAAGCATTTCATTAGTTTTGATTACCTGGCATATTCATACCTAAAACTCTTTATCTTTTAAATGTTAATCCTACTAACATGAGTTGATGTTTTGTCATTATTTTGACCCATTAGCATCTATGACCTATTGGAAGGAGTAAGCTTTAACAACTTTCAATTCCCTTCTCCTTAATTATCCTTTTGGAGAAAAAAAAGGAGTGTTCAGGCACTGTATCGAAGAATTATGAGTGAATTCAAAATTTAAGTGATTTTATATGAGAAATTATAATTCATAGTGATAACCATAATCATATATTTCAAATGAATACATAAGACTGGAAGTCTGAATTCAGTTAAAAGTTAGAATTCTATTATGCAAAACCTTCCAAAATTTCATAAAAGTAATTCTTTCTTTTTTTTTTCATTAAGTATTATTGATATACACTCTTATGAAGGTTTCACATGAAAAACAATGCGGTTACTACATTCACCCATATTACCGATTCACCCCTATACCCCATTGCAGTCACTGTCCATCAGTGTAGTAAGATGCCACAGAGTCACTATTTCCTTCTCTGTGCTACACTGTCTTTCCATGATCGCCCCCACACCATGTGCGCCAATCATAATCATAATACCCTTCGATCCCATTTTCCCTCTCTCTCTACCCGCCCTCCCACAACCCTGCCCTTCGGTAACCGCTAGTCACTTTTTGGAGTGTATGAGTCTGCTGCTGTTTTGTTTCATTGTTATACTCCACAAATGAGGGAAATCATTTGGTACTTGTCTTTCACTGCCTGGATTATTCACTGAGCATAATATCCTCCAGCTCCATCCATGTTTTTGCAAATGGTAGGATTTTTTTATTTCTTATGGCTGAATAGTATTCCATTGTATATATGTACCACTCCTTCTTTATCCATTTATTTACCGATGGACACTTAGGTTGCTTTTATATCTTGGCTATTGTAAATAGTGCTGGAAAAAACATAGGGGTGCATATGTCTTTTTGAACCTGAGAACTTGTATTCTTTGGGTAAAGTCCTAGGAGTGGAACTCCCAGGTCAAATGGTACTTCTATTTTTAGGTTTTTGAGGAATCTCCATATTGCTTTCCACAATGGTTGAACTAGTTTACATTCCCACCAGTAGTGTAGGAGGGTTCCCCTTTATCCATGTCCTCGCCAGCATTTGTTGTTCTTAGTCTTTTCAATGTTGGCCATCCTAACTGGTTTGAGGTGATATCTCATTGTGGTTTTTATTTGCATTTCGCTGATAATTAGTGATGTGGAGCATCTTTTCATATGCCTGTTGGCCATCTGAATTTCTTCTTTGGAAAATTGTCTGTTCATATCCTTTGCCCATTTTTTATTAGGGTTATTTGCTTTTCGGTTGTTGAGGCATGTGAGTTCTTTATATATTTTAGATGTTAACCCCTTTTCAAATATGTCATTTACAAATATATTCTCCGATACTATAGAATGCCTTTTTGTTCTGCTGATGGTGTCCTTTGCTGTACAGAATATTTTAGCTTGATGTAGTCCCATGCGTTCATTTTTGCTTTTGTTTCCCTTGTCCAAGGAGATGCGTTCAGGAAAAAGTTGCTTATGTGTATATTCAAAAGATGTGTTTCCATTCACTGGTATCTTCTTTAACTTCTCACATGAGTGCCTTGTTGTTTCCAGAGCATAGGTCTTTCACTTCCTTTGTTAGGATTATTCCTGGTATTTTATTCTTTTTGATGCTATTGTTAATGTAATCGTTTTCCTGATTTCTCTTTCTGCTGGTTCATTGTTAGTGTATAGGAATGCAACAGATTTCTGTACATTAATTTTGTATCCTGCAACTTTGCTGAATTCAGATATTAGTTCTAGTTGTTTTGGAGTGGAGTCTTTAGGGTTTTTTATGTAAAGTATCGTGTCATCTGCAAACAAGGACAGTTTAACTTCTTCCTTGCCAATCTGGATGCCTTTTATTTCTTTGTGTTGTCTGATTGCCAGGGATAGGACCCCTAGAACTATGTTAAATAAATCTGGGGAGAGTGGGCCTCCTTGTCTTGTTCCCAATCTTAAAGGAAAAGCTTTCAGCTTCTCACTGTTAAGTATAATGTTGGCTGTGGGTTTGTCATGTATGGCCTTTATGATGTTGAAGTACTTGCACTCCAAACCCATTTTGTTGAGAATTTTATCATGAATGGATGCTGAATTTTGTCGAATGCTTTTCAGCATCTATGGAGATGATCATGTGGTTTATGTCCTTTTTTTTGTTGATGTGGTGGATGATATTGATGGATTTTCGAATGTTGTATTATCCTTGCATCCCTGGAATAAATCCAACTTGATCACGATGAATGATCTTTTTGATGTATTTTTGAATTCAGTTTGCTAATATTTTCTTGAGTATTTTTGCATCTCTGTTCATCAGGGATATTGGTCTGTACTTTTTTTTTTCCAGTGTCTTTAACTAGTTTTGTTATTAGAGTGATGCTGGCCTCATAGAATGAGTTTGGAAGTATTCCCTCCTCTTCTACTTTTTGGAAAACTTTAAGGACGATGTGTATTAGGTCTTCATTAAATGTCTGATAAAATTCAGCAGTGAAGCCATCTGGTTCAGGAGTTTTGTTCTTAGGTAGTGTTTTCATTACCAATTCAGTTTCATTGCTGATAACTGGTCTCTTCAGATTTTCTGTTTCTTTCTGGGTCAGCCTTAGAAGGTTGTATTTTTCTAAAAAAACTGTCCATTTCTTCTAGATTATTCAGTTTGTTAGCATATAATTTTTCATTATACTCTCTCATAATTCTATGTGTTTCTGTGGTGTCTGTAGTGATTTTTCCTTTCTCATTTCTGATTCTGTTTATGTGTGTATACTCAGTTTTTGTCTTGATAAGTCTGGCTACAGATTTATCTATTTTGTTTATTTTCTCAAAGAACCAGCTCCTGCTTTAATTGATTCTTTCTATTGTTTTATTCTTCTCAATTTTTAAAATTTCTGCTCTAATCTTTATTATGTCCCTCTTTCTACTGACTTTAGGCCTCTATTGTTCTTCTTTTTGTAGTTTCGTTAATTGTGAGTTTAGACTGTTCATATGGGATTGTTCTTCTTTCCTGAGGAAGGCCTGTTTTGCAATATACTTTCCCCTTAGCACGGTCTTTACTGCCTCCCACAGATTTTGTGTACCTCCATGAGCATGTTTATGATTTTAATTTGAAATCTTTTTCAGGAAGATTGATGAGTTCATTTTCTTTTGACCCTTTTTCTGGTGTTTGTGGGATTTTGGTTTGAACTTCATTTGAGGTTTCTTATTGTATGTGGCGCCCTCTAGTGCCTAGAAGCTCTACTTTCTGGAGCTTTTCAGCCCCTGTGGCAATGTCTGGGGTTGCAGGGGAGCAGTGCTGGTGTCTGAGAGGAGCAAAGAGCTGTTTCCTGTTTTCTGGCTGCTTGCCTATCTCCACTGCCAGTACCAGTGGGCCGAACTCACAGGTGTAAGCCTCTGTGCTTTGTGTTTGTAGCTGCCATAGGTGGGGCTTCCCTCTGGCTGTGCTAACACCAGGGCAGAGGCTGCGTATTTGTGAGCCAGGTGTGGGCTGACAGGGAGGAAGGTGCAGCAGGCTGAATATCATGGTGGGGGGCCTTGCAGCTGCATAGCCAGGCAGTGGGATGGAGTGCCTGAAGCTCCTGAAAGTCCCCAACCTGTTGGGCAGAGTGAGCCCAGACTATTTTGTCTACCTGTCCTTTGTCCTGAGCAGTAAGCTCCATGCAATCCTTACCCCTTTAGCAGCCCTCTCACTGTTAGGAAGTCTCTGAGACTGCTCGCCTTTCTTTTGTCCCCAAGCAGCTGTTATGGATCCCTGTTTTCCACAAGTGGCTGGAATCTCAGTCTCTCCAGGTATTCTGCCTGTCTTAGCTTTCCAATGCCACTGATCAGCAGAGCACCATGCAATGTAGGTGCATGCTCCCAGAGCATATCTCCAGGGCTAGGTGTTCAGCTGTCCCAGGCCTCTACTCCCTCCCCACTCTCTTTCTCTTCCTTCCACCAGTGAGTTGGGGTGGGGGAAGGCTTTGGGTTCTGCCAGATCATGGCTTTGGTACATTACCCTGTTCCATGAGGTCTGTTCTTTTCTCCAGGTGAATGCAGTCTGGTACAGCCTTCTTTCCTGTTGCTCTTTCAGGATTAGTTGTATTAATTATGTTTTCGTATTATATGTGGTTTAAGGAGGAGGCCTCTGTCTCACCTCTCATGACACCATCTTTAATCCTAATCTTCATAAAAGTAATTCTTTAGTAGGTAGATATTACCAGTTCTGCCAACAACTGAACTCTGTATTTTTTAATCAATGAACTTTCATTCTTCCATTTCTTTTGAATTACCCTTGCCTTTTAATTTTTTAAACCAATAATACTATATTGGTTTCAGGCATAAAACATTGTGATTTCATATATATATTACAAAATGCTCACCATTAACTGTAGTTAGCTACTGTCACCACACATATTATGATACCTTTGACTATATTCCTTATGCTGTATTTTTAATCCCTGTCACTTTTGTATTTTATAATTGGGGTGTGTCCCTCTTTATCTCCTTCACCTAATTTGCCCATCCACCACCCCCTTCTCCTCTGGAAACACCAGTTTTTTTCTCTGTGTTTGCTCTTCTCTTTATCTGGAACAATTATGCTTCTTTTCCTCATCAAAATTCTATTAACTTTTTAAGACCAAACTCAAATAATCCTTTTTTGTGTGAAGTATTCACTCAGTTATTGCTAATCAGGAGAGACTATGTTACAATAGCAGAGAAACCCCTAAATTACAGTTTGTCTTCTTCAAGGTCACAAAATCCTGTCAGCTCAGCTGTTTTCCACCATCTTGTAACTACACTTTCTGAGCACATGGTTTCCAAGATCCCCATGCCAGAGAAATACAGAAATGTAGGAGACACAAGAGCCCTTGATAATTTTGGCCTAAAGATGAAACATGTCACTTCTAAAAATCCTCTAACAGAACTAGTCAGAAAACTATAACCCATTAACAAGAGTGTAGACAATCAAAGCTTTTTGAAGACATTTCCTCTCCTATCAATCATATCAATAAATATCTTTGAGCATCACCTTAGGTTCTGACTCTAGTCTAAATAACTCATCTTGTTAGTGAATACCTTATATTAAGTCCTTTATAGTCATTACTTTACTTAAGTGTTTTGCATGTTTTAGATAATGGGAACATAACCTTAGAAAAAAATACAGACTTGCCCTCCAAAGAGCTCAGAGCCAAGAAAAGGTGACATAAGATAATTGTCAATTTTAACTAAATGCTTTGAGTGCAAGAGACTTCAATTTGACTCTTTAGTTCTTGGAAATCTGAAACAATGTATTTTTTAAAAGGTGCATTTTATCCATCAATACAAAAGTACACATAGAGAAAGAGAGCAAAGTGGTACAAAGGACAAAAGGTAAAGCCAGGCCAGTACTCAGACTCTCTGGTCCTCTTTTTAATATCACAGTTTATACAGCACCTTCTTAATCAAAACATTTAATTGAGTAGAACTTCTCTATACCTGCAGCATTAAAAACAACAATGATTTCCTCTGATGACGATTTCCTTCCTGTTTTTTATTCTATTATCAGCGAATCTATTTCAAGGCCTTTGTAAGAAATAAAAAACACCCTCTGCTGACTGGATTACATTTAGAACCTGGTGAAGCCTTGGCCAGTAAGACTATTTTTCTTCTTCCCAGGAACCTGGATGTAGAACTAATTAATCTCCATTGGGTTCTTATACTAAAACATCAAGTGGAAGCTGGAGCTCTTATGTTTAGACTGTGGATGTGTGGAATCTATTTGTAAAGAGAATTAAACAAAGAACAGAACAGACTTACAGAGAAGACCATATGTCCTCTGGGGTGAAGATTATGAAAAAGTGTAACTATATTGGCTCCTGAGAAGTTTCCAGAGCTTTCACATAGGCCTGTGTGAGGTCTAAATCTATTCCTAGACCTAAAGTTCTGTGCAAAAGTCCTATATCCTTTCAAATGCTTCTTTTACTGTAGACTAATCCATGTAACATTTCCCTGGCAACCACATAATCCCTGAAAATGTGTGCAATGGAAACATAAAATCAACGCCTAGTGAGGGAGACCCAAGAGAGTTTTGATTCGATCGATAAAATTTCACTACATTCTGGTTCTTTGGAAGCCCTTACCAGCCCTGGCCATCTCTTGCTCCTCCTCCGTGGAGCCTGGAAGGGCAGCACTGTTCAGTCTCCATCAAGGCAAGCACCTGTCACCATTAGCTGGGGAAACCACAGTTAGTCCTTCTGCAAAAGGCAGAGTATCTGGCATCCTGGGTGCCTCAAGGGGGAGAAAACATATCTACAGACTGAGAGCTTTCTCTTCTGTCTAGTTGAAGCCTAGTCTTAGACATCTCCATTGGCTTCCACTGGCCAGACTGCCCAGGTCTTGATAATCATATTTCTTATTTTCTATAGCCTTCTCTTGAGTTCTTGCTATGAAAACCTTGATAACAGAAAACATGCAGGGGCTGATGCGAACTTCTCTCATGTATTAAATCACTTAATCCTTATAACAAGGCTGCAAAACACAGACATGTTAGTGATTTTCTTGGGGCCATATTGCTATTCAGGTTAGGATTCAAACCCCAAACTGCACAGTCAGTTCTCTCTTATCTACTCTATACTAATAATCTGGGCCTGGGCAACAATTGCTGGCTTTGAGAACTCTACTGGGCCTAGGTTCTGGTTGTGGCCTGGTATTTCAAGCAGTGCATTTCTTTGGATCTCAGTATCTGGGCTGAAACTAAGCTCTTGGAAACCATCCTCTTGGAAAATGAATATTAAAATCTCAGGTACCTCCATTGAGATTGAGAAGCACCAGTTTACACAGCTCACTGTTTCTGTCCTTTTGCTTCTAGGAAGCAAATAGCATAATGTTCCAATCCTGGTTCTTTCTCCTGCAATTGGCATGTCCTTGGACGGGGCCGTGGACTCCCTATGCCTCACATTTCCTCAGAGAAAAGAGGAAAGCAAACCTGCTCATCAGAGTTTCAGGACATATGATACGACAGGGTGTATATAAAACATAACTCTAAAAAATATGTAGGGCATTTTTCCCACCCATGCTCTGAACTCTTTTATATGGAATATAAATAAAAACATTTACAAACATCTGTTCCACATTGTATCTCATGCATGGCCTACTGCTAAGTAAAAATTTTGTTGGTGATTATTTATGTTTTCAGGACATTCTGCAAATTAATTAGCAGACTGATGCAGACAAAATTCCATTTTCATTCTCATTTTCTTCTGAATGTTTTTCTTTCCCACATGAGGGTGAAAATAGATCACGAAATTCTATGACAGCCTGATTCTTCCTCACCTTTGAAGTTGATGTCTGAGGTTTCTTCTGGAGATATGGATTCTGCAAAGGGTAGTTTTATTACTCTGTCTTGGGTAAGCAAGGATTAGGGAGATAATCAAAGGTCATAGTTAAAGCTGCGCTGAATTACTTTTCCAGATTCCGAGGACACAAGCAAACAAGTTCTTACCATGTGTCTGTGGAATCAGACTTCCTGCAAGAGAGACTGCCCTGTCTTTTGAATCCCTATCTCTGTTCCTTTCAAAACAGACAGAGTCTGCTCCTGCCAGCATGAACATCATTGCTGTTTTTAAAGAAGCACTGTCCTTCCTTTCTCTCATCAGATGAGCTACACTGTCCCCTAAGTTCTATTACACAGATTGGGGTGTTGACTCAGTAATCCTGAGCACCGCTGGGGTCAGCAGCTGAATTCCCCAGAGTTAGGGTCTCACCCATTTTCCTATCTGTGATCTCTGTTTTGGACCTGCATGGCAGCAAACTCAGAAGATGCTTTCAGCTTTTTCTCTAAAGCCTCTAAACTTACTGCCTTCTATACTGAATATCATAAACTAATTAAACCAATTCTGAAATCCATATATATTTTGGTGCTGTTAACTACAAAAAATTCATGAAAAAACAAAATCAACAGCCTAGAATTTTCTTCTTTTCTCTCATAGTTTTTCTTTCCAGCTGGGAGAGCTGTATATGTAGCCCTGCTTGGAGCACAATTATTGCAATAGGAGAGAAAAAACCAGCTGTGAAAGATATTGTCCAGCAGGTAGGTCTGCCCTGCCTGGGGAGGCTTGCCTCAGAGAGGCGTCTGCAGCGGCAGGCCATCATATCAAAGACTTCCAGTGGGTTATGCAACTTTGAGGAAGCAAAATTCTGTTGTCCAACTTTATTTGTCTCTGAATCTGATTGCAAGGATTACTATTCATTACAGAGCTGCCTAGCAAGTGCTTACAAAGTCACAGTTCTTTGTATTAATCTAGACAACAGGCCATTGTGAGCGGTAACGTTAGATTTGGGGAAAATACAATGTACTTGATTGGGTAAAAGGTATGCTCTCATGTTTTCCTTTCTTCTGCTTTTACATATGAGATCCTTTCATATCTCTGAGATTTGGGGGTGGTGTAGAGAAGGAGATAGGCAGTACCTTTTTTTGACATAAGTAGTCACTTTTTTTAAGGGAGAATTTCTAGCCTGGAAAAGTTACAGTATGAGTCATTAGAATTGGCATTCCATAGTAGACCAAAGAGTCTTAGAAAGAATAAGAATATTCTTATAAGAATACCTATATTCTTTATCTAAAATTCTAGCCATTATCAAATCACAGGAGAGATGGTAATATTTTTACACAATATTTTGCACATTGCTTCATTCAATAATTTCAGTGCTGCCAGGTTCTTTATTCTCTTTCAATAAATGAGAACAAGGCTCAGAGACATGAAAGAAATGGCCAGAGTTCATCCAGCTACGTAGTACTTGAATCCAGATTTGATATCAGGTCAGCTGGGGTGGAAGATTTATGGCAGATTCTAGAATACTGTATATACCATGCACAGGCTGGGGCATATGCACAAACACACAAACAGGAGGCAGAGTAGGATGTAAGCTCCATAGGGACAGCACCATAAGGGGAATTTGTCTTTGAACTGACATATCCACAAGTCCTAGATAAGTGGCCCACAGTAGGTGTGTCCAATGTTTGCTTATTATATAATAAATAAATGAGTGACTAAATACACAAACATATTTTAAAGCAGGAGACAGCATAGCAAAATGGCAAGCCATACTTGATGTTGCCTTTTTAATTTTCAATGATTTATCTTAAGACATAAAGAAAAGCAAACATGTTTTTGTCAAACTTTGCTACTAATACTATAACTTTTGGCTTTATCAATTTTCTTTCAAATCCAATGTTAGGTATCTTGACATTTAACAAACTTCTAAGGAATATGGTACAGACACCAATAAAGAGATAAAAATTTATAATAAAGTAGATTAATTATAATGTATACCAATATTCTTGGCCCAATATAGAACTATTCCCCACTGTCAAATTCCTTCAATTCTGTGGAATAGGAGCTGGGACGTGATAGAGGAGAATGATGGGCTGGAAAAAGGTTGACAATGTAATTCAGGAGGATGGGGCTATATTTATGTTACGGTATTCCTATTTTGCCTGAGTAGAGGACATCTGTTGTGTAATGAAATTATCATTTGTATGTGTGTTGGGTCTTTCTCACTTGGTATGTTGACTCACTGGTAACGTCAGATGAGAAAACTAGAGGGCTTAGAAACTTGAGGACTCTAAACTGGGGAGATGTGGACAGTGACGTGTTGGTCTGAGACCTGTTCTGATGGAATCTAAATCTGAAAACTACATGTGGCTCCTCCTTTATTAGACCAAATGGGAATAGGAGAAAAAAGTTTCAGCACCACTACAGGAGAGAACGTGTGAATGGATATATTTTTCTCTTTTTTCTTTTTTTCTTTTGGTATTATTAATATACAATTATATGAGCAACACTGTGGTTACTAGATTCCCCCCATTATCAAGTCCCCACCATATACCCCATTACAGTCACTGTCCATCAGCATAGTAAGATGCTATAGTCACTACCTGTCTTCTCTGTCCTATACTTCCTTCCCTGTGTGATCCCCCTACATTATGTATGCTAATTGTAATGCCCCTTATTCCCCTTATCCCTCCCTTCTCACTCAACCTCCCCAGTCCCTTTCTCTTTGGTAACTGTTAGTCCATTCTTGGGTTTTGTGAGTCTGCTGCTGCTGTCTTCCTTCAGTTTTTTCTTTGTTCTTATACTCCACAGATGAGTGAAATCATTTGGTACTTGTCTTTCTCTGCCTGGCTTATTTCGCTGAGCATAATACCCTCCAGCTCCATCCATGTTGTCGCAAATGGTAGGATTTGTTTTCTTCTTATGGCTGAATAACATTCCATTGTGTGTATTTACCACATCTTCTTTATCCATTCATCTACTGATGGACACTTAGGTTGCTTCCATTTCTTGGCTACTGTAAATAGTGCTGCGATAAACATAGGGGTGCATCTGTCTTTTTCAAATTGGGCTGCTGCATTCTTATGGTAAATTCCTAGAAGTGGAATTCCTGGGTCAAATGGTATTTCTATTTTTAGTTTTTGGAGGAACCTCCATACTGCTTTCCACAATGGTTGAACTAGTTTACATTCCCACCAGCAGTGTAGGAGGGTTCCCCTTTCTCCGCACCCTAGCCAGCATTTGTTGTTCCTAGTCTTTTGGATGTTGCCATTCTAACTGGTCATTGTGGTTTTTATTTGCATTTCCCTGATAATTAGTGATGTGGAGGATCTCTTCATATGCCTGTTGGCCATCTGAATTTCTTCTTTGCAGAAGTGTCTGTTCATAACCTCCACCCATTTTTTAATAGGGTTATTTGCTTTTCGAGTGTTGAGGCATAAGTTCTTTATATATTTTGGATGTTGACCCCTTGTCCAATATGTCATTTACAAATACAGTCTCCCATACTGTAGGATGCCTTTTTGTTCTGCTTATGGTGTCCTTTGCGGTACAGAAGCTTTTTAGCATGATGTAGTCCCATTTGTTCATTTTTTATTTTGTTTCCCTTTCCTGCAGGAGATGCGTTCAGGAAAAAGTTGTTCATGTTTATTTATATTCAAGAGATTTTTTTTGCCTATGTTTTCTTCTAAGAGTTTTTTGGTTTCATGACTTACATTCAGATCTTTGATCCATTTTGAGTTTACTTTTGTGTATGAGGCTTGACAATAATCCAGTTTCATTCTCTTGCATGTAGCTGTCCAGTTTTGTCAACACCAGCTGTTGAAGAGGCTGTCCGCATTGTATGTCCTTGGCTACTTAATCACATATTAATTGACCATATATGCTTGCATTAATATCTGGGCTTTCTATTCTATTCCATTGATCTATGGGTCTGTTCTTGTGCCAGTATTAAATTGTCTTGATTACTGTGGCTTTGTAGTAGAGCTTGAAGTCGGGAGCATAATCCCCCAGCTTTATTCTTCCTTCTCAGGATTGCTTTGGCTATTTGGGATCTTTTGGGTTTCCACATGAATTTTAGTGAATGGAGATCTTGCACATCCTTCTAAGAGCACTCAGCACATCTAGATGCATTTGTCCATGCTCCAGTATGCCTATTACATCCCCTGGAAGACTATAAAGAAACATCTCATTCTACCTAGTGAAACCCAATTCCTTTGGTGCCCTAAAAGTGACACATGAGAGCACCGTAAGAACAAAGAGAACAGAGCTTTTGTAAGAAACTATAAATGTGTGATAATGGAATGTACATATCTAATGATGACTTTTTAGCTGAAATAGCTTGGCAGTGGGATGGGGAAGAAGCCTTAGCTTGGGTAACTATCACATGGTGTATTTATTCCTGCTGAAGAAAGAACAAAAGACATAAACACGAGTACAGACCCAGTCTGCTTCAACAGATCATAATGAAAAATAGATCTTTTAAAATTTTTTGAAAGTTAACTTTTACACAAAACATTTAAAAATAAATAAGCATATTTTCTTCGTGTTTTTCTTTACAACTACAATAGGCTGATGTCTTTCTTGGAGAGCAAGCAACTAGAAACTACTCTCAACGTTTTAGCCATGAAATAGCTCAGGTTATCTGAAACAACTAAAGAGTTAATATGTTACAGAATTAAGTTGATGGAAGTAAAGTTGGGCATTGACATATATAAAATATATAGATGGCTTTTCTATCAAGGAAATATTTTAATACATACAGTCCTGGATAAGAAAATACTGTATTTTGTACCTGTGATACTGGTATACATGTGTATAAAACCAATTTGCATCATTCCATTTTATTTTCTTTCCTTAATGGAAACTATGCAGAACTACTTTTAATTTTTCAGTTTAATTTACAGGCTTGTGGTTTGATTTGTACTGTGCCTTTGGAAGGAGGATGATCTAAAGGGAAAAATGTCAACAAGTGCACATATTATCCTCAACAAAATAAATTACCTGGCTTCATGACCCAGGTCACAAGTGCGGTCAAGCAGTCCAAATCATCTTAGAACTTAATACTCAGAAAAACAGGGTGAGTTCAAGCCCAGAAGGCCAATACTTACTTTATGATTTGCAGTTATTTATAATCATGCATAGTCAGTCTGTATTCCTTACTGCTATATGACATGATAGAAGTTACTATATTTTTAGGTAAGGAATTTGGTGATCCAGAAGTGATTTATGCAGCAAACATCTCTTGCTAAATCTCAGCTAAAGTCATGGAATCAGCTTCCAGTGCTGAACTGAACCCAAGTAATGGATTTGTAGAGTGAGACCAAGGGAAAATAGAAAGGATTCCAAGCAGGTTTTACAGCACAGAGAAGAGAATTCTAACATATTATACAATGAAGTCCTTTTTTCAATTTTTTTGAGGGAGAAAAGGGAGAAGCCCCCATAAAGAAGGTGGCACTAAGCTGAAACTGCCTTCAAATTGACTCTTGTATAATCAGGGAAGAAATTAGCCATATGCTTTACTCTATTTCTAAACCCAACTTCAATGGAGTGAAAGATCGTCTCTTGAAATTTTGTACTTGCAGTTCACAAAACCTAGCATAATAAATCAAATTTAGTTTTGACTTTGCTGTATATCAACTGATTTTTAAATATACTGTGAAAATATATCATTCAAAATTACCATCAAGTATACAAAATACACAATAACATTTTTGTACAGTTTTCTCATCATACCAATGCCACCCTTAACAAGGAATCATCAGGACACATGCTTTCTTTAATAAAAAAAAATTTTTTAAGTATGTAAGTATTACAAAACCTATTTTGAGGCTTTTAGCACAAAGGACTCAGCAACATGAAAGTTTGAATTTTATCTCTGCCACTTCCTACTGAGTAACTCTTGCCAAGTTACACAACTATTTTGATCTTTATTTGTTCCCCTTTTAAACCATACTTCCACTACATCATGGTATTTTTAAGATTAAATGAGAAAACATAATTAAAACAATGAGTAACATCTACCATATAAGCACTGTTCAATGATGTTAACATCATCTTTCTTTTGTTAGTGTATTCATTTTTATGAAGTAGTCATATATGTGAAATTTTACTACATATATGTAACATTTTCTTTATTAAGTTATCATTGATATACAATCTTATGAAGATTTCACATGAGAAACATTGTGCTTACAACATTCGTCCATATTATCAAGTCCCTCCTCTCCACCCCATTGCAGTCACTGTCCATAAGTGTAGTTAAGATATTGCAGAGTCACTGTCTTCTCTGTGCTATAATGCCTTCCCCACCTACATTGTGTGTTAATCATAATTCCCTTTAATTAATCCCCTTTTCCTCCTTCCCCACCCACCCTCTCCCACCCCTCCCCTTTGGTAACTGGTAGTCCCTTCTTGGAGCCTGTGAGTGTGCTGCTTTTTATTTTCCTTCAGTTTTGCTTTGTTGTTATACTCGCAAATGAGTCCAGTCATTTGGTATTTGTCTTTCTCCACCTGGCTTATTTCACTGAGCATTATACCCTCTAGCTCCATCCATGTTGTTGCAAGTGGGAGGATTTGTTTTCTTATGGCTGAATAACATTCCATTGTGTATATATATGTACCACATCTTCTTTATCCACTCATCTACTGATGGGCAATTAGGTTGCTTCTATATCTTGGCTATTGTAAATAGTGCTGTGATAAACATAGGGGTGCATATGTCTTTTTGAATCATGGATCTTGCTTTCTTTGGGTAAATTCCTAGGAGTGGAATTCCTGGGTCAAATGGTATTTCTATTTTTAGTTTTTTTGAGGCCCCTCCATACATATATGTAATATTTTTACTATATATATATATATATATACTATATAATACAATATATGCATATATACTACATACATATATATTTAATATACATTATGCATTACATGTCTAATATATATGATATATTGTATATATGTGTATATGTGATATACATATATGATATATATTTAATATGTTGTCCTCAAAGAAATAAGGAAAGTTAATCCATACAGAAAACAAGAATGGAGTACTAGAAATAAAGGAATATTTTGCAACAACAGAAATATAGCTATAGGGAACTAAAAATGATAGGAATTTATACCTCCATAGAGCTAAATAGGGTAATTTTGCATAAAGAGTAACATTAGAGAGAGACAGACAGATTGACTGCATTAAAATGAGCAAAGAAAATATAAGTAAATTAGGTACCATTCCCAGTTATCCAAATTGGAAATAGAAATCCAGACAGAAAAAATAAAAAAATTTGGGGAAAAAAATCTTAAAAAAAAAAAAGTACCAGGACATAAGTTCCAAAGTCACCAAACTGAACAGGCCTGCAGAGCACACAGAACACCGAACAATATATGCAAACAAACTGACACCCATGTCCAGTGTTACTGAAGTATCAAGGGTAAAGTGGGACAAGTCACAGAAAAAGAATGATGAGGAAAGTATCTTCAGGCTTCTAAACAGAAAGCTGGAAGCAACATCTTCATTATTCTGAAGGAAAATTAATTCCCACCTAGTGAAATTATCAAACAAAAGAGAGTAGACCAGGCAGGTCTCAAAGGTGCCTCCCAAGTATTCTTTCTCAAGATGCTTCAGGAGACTGAGTTCTAACAGCATGAGCCTGTAAACTAAGAAAGAGGAAGTCATGAGGAGGGACTCAAGAGACACACACGGAAAGCTGCCATCCTCTCATTTTTATCCTGAGCTGACCATATCCTGGTTAGTTGGATCTAGAGTCTTACCTACATTCAGTTTGCCCTGAGCGTGTACAAACACATTTCTCCTTTGCATTCTATGCCTTGCTTTCTGGAAGAGCTGGCAACATCTTACTCCTCAGAGACATTCTGTTTGGACTTACTTCTGGAAGCTGCAGGCACACATGCCAGTAGGTAAACTGGAAGCAATGAATCATGTATATATTAGAAAGGAGACCTGGCCATGCTTGCTGGCCTCTCCAGGGAAGGCTTTTCTCCGCTTTGAAGGAAGCGTCACCATGACGCACAGGCTCTGCTCACCTGGCCTGTCCCTTCCCGCGAACCTTCATTTAATGCTCTTGCCATTGCCCTTCTTAACCTGTCTAGGTTTGTGCTTAGCAACGGTCTTTTCAAAAATAAACAATATATTATTTATTGACATAGGGACAGACAGTGAACTTATGGGAAGTACGAGGACAATAATCAGAACAAAATTTAGGATAATGACTGCTCTGGAGGAAAGGGAGGAATGTGACTGAATCGGAATACCTGGAGACTTCTAAATATTGAAAATGATTTCTTTCTATAACTAGATGGTATTTATAGAAATGTTAGTTTTATTATTTTGCTCTAATTTATACACATAACTTTAGACATTTTTCTGTGGGTAGGATATACTTGTCCCATACTCACATACACACAATTTCTTCCTAGAAACATTTATGAATTAAGAATCCAATCAAGTCCCCTTACACATAAATGACTATTGACTTAAGGCAATTCATCACAAAGAAATGAAAATTCCTGAATATATATAAAGTAAAGAACTAAAAAAGGTCAGGAATCACAGTGACAATGAACTTATTATCAGCAATTCTGGAATATTTAAGACAATGAAGAAATGTCTTCAAAAGTCTGAAGAGAAAGTAGCCTGAACCTGGCCAAAGAATCTAACAATCAATCAAGTATGACAGTAGGTGGAAAAAAAGAGACATTTTAAAAGTTGAAATGAAAAATGTACTCTTGTTACACTTCATTCTTAGAATCTAATAGAGGATTTCCTCAAGAAAAATAAGTAACAAAGACAATATAGAACCAGGAAAAGGAGATTCAACACAGAAGAGAAATATAAATACAGGAATTATTTCCAGTACCCGAAGAGGACAACAGGCTCCACCGGAAAGTAGGTTCCCTTGGAGCAGGTGCATGAGGACTGTGGACAAGTAGAATCAAATCAAGGAAATCAATTACTTAATTTTCCAATATATGCAAAACATTTGGAAAATCAAATGCTATGTGTTCAACAGGTTGTAATGTAGACAGGAAAAAATATCCAAGTCAATTGTTATGTCTGATAAAAACATTAATTTTTAATATAATAATTATTGACTGCCACTTACTTAGCAGTGAGCAATATATATGTGACATAATGAAGTAAACTTGAACACTTATCTTACCTCAGAATAATGATATGACTTATCTTCAGCACTGGAGGAGGGAAATTAGAGATGTAATACAAAGAAAAATCTCATTTATCAAAATATGAAGTCAAGAAATTATATATATCATATATATAACTTTTTTAACAAGGCAACTTTGAACTAAGAATATTCTTATTATTTAAAATCAGAAAGCTTATTCCAGCAGAAACAACTGGAAGAGATGGTTTGAAAATTCTATTTCCATTTCTTCCCTTTGCTTTTATATCACTACTATTTCCTATGTTTCAGGACAGTTTACTTTTTAATTATGGCCACATACTACTTTGACTAAAATAAGACCGAATGAGCAGGGATAAATACCACCCAAACTATAGACTTTTCATTTCTCTAAACTATGAAAACCCAGAACTCAAAAATCAAACTAAAGGGTTTGTTAATGATGATCATTGTGGAGTATTGGTAAAAGGGAAGCTTGTTTTTTCTTTTTCTAATTTCTATTGATTCTTAATGAATATCTACTATTCCATGGCAGGAAACTGATTCTTACAATTAAGCATCTTGATAATTATATGGAATACATATATTTTAAAAAATAGACCAAATTTATAAGCAGAGCATCATATATTTCTTCTGCTATAAAAAATTCTTTAACCAAACTGTATGTTAAGTATTCAGAAATATATTAAAGCACTTTATTTCCTAGGAAAAATAAACCACTGCATATATCTTCTCTACTTTCAAGTGCTAACTATACTTTATTACTCCATAGGGTGTATTTCACTTGGAAAGGCTAATACTTTTGAAGAAGCTGTCCCTTCTGCATTTAGAATTTATTTATGAATAGACAATATGTCCAGGTAAATTTCTGACAATTACACTCATTGCTCTGTTCCCATCACCTCTGTAAACTGATGAACCTAGACCTAAATACAACATAATTCATATTTACCATCTCATAGCACTAAATTAATGTTCTTCCCCTGAGCAAGGAGGAGGTTATTTAGACACTCAACTTCATTCCCAACAGCTATTTAGAACACATAATGGACTAGTCAGTGTGGGTAATCCCCAAAACAAATCAGGTAAACCCCTGTGCTTTCAGAGCTGGCATTTTTTTTTAAGGAGATAGAGATACAAATAACCACAACCCAAGCTAGATTTGACAGGCACTTTGGCAGAAATGTAAGTGCTGTGGCAATACTGGAAAAAAGAGAAAATTTTTTACTCTAGGGAATGGAAAATTAAGAAATTTTACTGAGGACTCCCAAGAAAGACTTCCTAGAGATGGCATCTGGAGTAAACCTTAAATGACAAGGAAAATGGTCTTAGCTGGAAATTGAGTACATTTCAAGATTTTAAAACCTTGTTTGCCTCTGCCATATAGACATGGATTATGTGTTCAAGGAAGTTTTTCATAATATACACCAGGAGCTTACTTCATAGCTTTTGATATCTCAGGCAGAAGCTTCAATTTCTTGCTACGATTTCATCACTGGATCTGCACAGCATTACACAATTTCTCTTTTATTTTGCTTTCCTATTTTTTGTATATGTATGCCTCTCATTTTCTGTGGTTCACACCATTACTACGCTCTGAAAATGGGGTGTGACTTTCACTGACTCAAGGTCATTAAACATCACTGCCCATTTTGTATACAAATAATACCTACTTTTATAAATATCTAGTAAGTTCTTTTTATACAATAGTGAATGCTTCCAAAACCCTCTATGAATGTAATTTCTGATGTGAAAACCTTTCTTACTTAATTAGTATGGACCTTTATTCATTTCTCTTTTAGAAATATCAATAAACAGCTTAGATGTCTCTTGCAGTATTGTATTTTGTTTCTGATAGCACCAACAATTTTTCACTCAAACAACTAGCATTGTAGAGAAGTTCCTCTCACCCCCATCACAAGCATTAAGATAGATTCATTGTTACTAGAATAAGTACAGACCACATGTATTAATGGGAAGTAGAAGCTGCGTGTGGCCTTCTGGGCTGTAAGCTTAATCTAATGAATCATAATGAAAACTACAACATAATCAATGACCAATAAACGTGTTTGCCTTGTTAATTGATCAGGAGAAGCCTGTCCTTTAATTAGTTAGTAGGAAAATCTAAGAGTGATTGTGTTCTTACCCAAATATGTCTGGCTTTTTCTCCCTTATGGTAAATTCCCCTGCTTCTGGGGGTTTTTTGCAGCTAGAAAATGCTGCGTGTCTATTTTGGACCAAGCAAATGCCAGAACATTCAACTGAGGAGGAAGATTGTGCCGAGTTTTCTTTTTCCCTGTGACAGTGACCAAGCAATATTTGAGATGCTTGGTGTTCCATGATCCTGGACGTAATGCCCAGCCAACCAGCCATGAACAAACATGAAATAAGCCTTTGTTGTGACCAATTAGGATAGTTTTCTTGCCATAGACAAGCCCATTCTGATAGATAAAGACACTGACCTGAAGAGGAAGGTATTCAACTTTTCGATTCCTGAGGACCGTGCTATTAGTCAGGGCTTCATGGAAGAAGAGAAACAGAGGGACTAGGTTCACTTCACTCATTTCAACCTGGCGTGTGTGTCTCATTTCACTTCCTTGATTTCACTCTTGCTTTGACATGTTCCAGACTTTGAAGTTCAGCCTAGTCAGGTCTATACTGGTTCACACAATACACACAATATTGGTCATAACAGTGGATTTATTGTTTGTTTTCTTACATTATTGCTAAATAAAGAAAACAAGTTGTGTCTGTACCTATGTGTGTGTGTGTGTGTGTGTTTGTGTCTGTACCTATGCCATTTTTGTCTCCTCTTTAAAAATCAGGAAGTCTATTACATCTAGGCCAGTATCTGTCCATTGAAAGATTCTGCAATCAAGTGGCCACGACCACTCCACAGGTTTCCCTACACTGAACCTGAGCTCCGGCGGCCTTCATCACCTACTTCAGCTGTTGTTTTCTTGTAGGATCAAGAAGACAGCGAAATATTTCTTATACTCATTTCTCTGCCTGAAGTGGGAAACTAAAGGAGAGATCAGGAAGGCCACAGGCTTCAAGAAAAATGAGGCAGACTATATTTCTTTGTGGAACTACTTCACTCATTTTTATTACTAACTAAGCCCAGTGCACATTAAAGATACCAACATTGCAATATTTGAGTTATCTATTTGAGGATATTCTAGAGGCATTTTCAAGTCAGCTACCTGGCTTATATTACAGTCAAAATAGAATTGATTTTTTTCTCAAAAACCAAAATAATATATAAATTTATAACATATTTGTAACTGGGAAATATGAGGAAACAAAATTACACTCGTGTTCATATCACACATGCTTAGGTAACAGAGTAGTGGTTAGGAGTAAGCAGAAATAAACCAAACAGTTAGGAATTTGAATCCTCCTACTTGTTAACTTTGTGACTTGGGCAAGTTCGTGGCTTCTCTGAGCCTTGGAACCCCAGCTACATATGGAAATACTGACAGTGTCTACTTCAGAGAGTATTGTAAGAACCAAATGAGTTAAAATTAATAAAATGCTTAAAACAGTGCTTGCCAAATAGCAAACATCATATACATATTTATAAAATACAAATATTATTTCTATAGTTTGGAAAGACATGCTGTTGCCTAAACAATGACTTTTGCTTTACCAGATTTATCCCTATTATTCAGCTCACCATCTTTCACTGTGGTTGTTTATGAATCTATGACCCTAGAAAGTAATGGTTCCTCTGGGCTTAACTTTTTGTCCTCTGTCCCATGAACAATGCCAGAAACTAAATAGGGCATTAATAAGTACGTATTTAATAAAAATCCCCAAACGGTATGCCAATACTATTAATTACCATTGAGGGCCTTGTCATAGATGACATGGGTTAGGGACATATTCCCCCAAAGACTAAAGAACTGGTCAAAATGGGTGTGCCCCTAAATGTTGAATACACACAAAAACTACCACTGATTGTTCCAGCAATATAGTCTGTTGAAGTTTGAAATTGTTGATCAAATTACCATCACTTCAGTTGAATTATCATGACAGTCAAAGCAAATTGAGGAGGGAGTTTATGATAATATCAGTTTCTTAGGAATTTGCCATGTCCTTAAAACACACACAAACACTCACACACATCACATGAGGATTTAATTTTGCTTGTTTACTTCACTAACATAAAATGGTGAAAATAATAGCAACAATTATCCCAGGTAAACAGTTAAATGCTGCCCATAAAGGATTTGCAAACACAAAGTACCATATAAATTCTTAATAATAGTAATTAGTAAAGCATGGAGATTTTAAAAGGGAAATCCATTCAGCTCAGGTTATTTCTGCCATGTAAAAACATAAAACTTCTTTATCTACAGTTTCTATTTGTTAACCAAATTCCAATTTACAAAAAACGAGCACACAAGAGGCAATTTAACAACACATCACTCTAGTGAGCACCTAACACCCATCCTCCTTAAAGTTTTCCGAAAAGTAGAAGAGGAGGAAATACTTCCAAACTCATTCTATGAAGCCAGCATTGCTATAATACCAAAACCAGGCAAAGACACCACAAAAAAAGAAAATTACAGACCAATGCCTCTAATGAATATAGATGCAAAAATCCTCAACAAAATATTAGCAAACCGGATTCAAAAATACATAAAAAGATCATCCATTATGATCAAGTAGGATTTATTCCAGGGATGTAAGGATGGTACATATTAGAAAATCCATCAACATCATCCACCACATCAACAAAAAAAAGGACAAAAACCACATGAACATCTCCAAAGAGGCTGAAAAAGTATTCGACAAAATACAGCATCGATTCGTGATAAAAACTCTCAACAAAGTGGGTATACAGGGCAACTACCTCAACATAATAAAGGCCATATATGACACACCCACAGCCAGCATCATACTTAACAGAGAGAGGCTGAAAATTTTTCCTTTAAGATTGGGAACAATCTCCCCACTTTTACTCCACATAGTTTTAGAAGTCATCGCCACAGCAATCAGACAACACAAAGAAATAAAAGGCATCCAGATTGATAAGGAAGTTAAACTGTCACTGTTTGCAGGTGACATGATATTGCACATAAAGAATCCTAAAGAAACCACTCCAAAACTACTAGATCTAATATCTGAATTCAGAAATGTTTCAGGATACAAAATTAATACACAGAAAACTATTGCATTACTATATACTAATGATGAAGTAGCAGAAAGAGAAATCAGAAAAACAATTCCATTCACAATTTCATCAAAAAGAATAAAATACCTAGGAATAAACCTAACCAAGGAAGTGAAAGACCTATGCCCTGAAAACTACAAGACACTCATGAGAGAAATTAAAAAAGATATCAATAAATGGAAATACATTCTGTGCTCATGGATAGGAAGAATTAATATTGTCAAAATGGACATCCTGCCTAAAGGAATCTACAGATTCAATGCAATTCCTATCAAAATACCAACAGCATTCTTCAATGAACTAGAGAAAATCATTCAAAAATTCATATGGAACAAAAAAGACCCTGAGTAGCCAAAGCAATCCTGAGAAGGAAGAATAAAGCTGGGGGGATTATGCTCCCCAACTTCAAGCTCTACTACAAAGCCACAGTACTCAAGACAATTTGGTACTGGCACAAGAAGAGACTCATAGACCAATGGAACAGACTAGAGAGTCCATATATAAACCCAAGCATATATGGTCAATTAATATACGATAAAGGAGCCATGGATATTCAATGGGGAAATGACAGCCTCTTCAACAGCTGGTGTTGGCAAAACTGGACAGCTACATGCAAGAGAATGAAATTGAATAATTGTTTAACTCCATACACAAAAGTAAAATCAAAATGGATCAGAGACGTGAATGTAAGTCATGAAACCATAAAACTCTTAGAAGAAAACATAGGCAAAAATCTCTTGAATATAAACATGAGCAACTTTTTCATGAACAAATCTCCTTGGGCAAGGGAAACAAAAACAAAAATGAACAAATGGGATTACATCAAGATTAAAACCTTCTGTACAGCAAAGGACACCATCAGCAGAACAAAAGTGCATCCTACAGTATAGGAGAATATATCCAAAAATGACACATCTGACAAAGAGTTAACATCCAAAATATATAAAGAACTCACATGCCTCAACACCCAAAAAGCAAATAACCCAATTAAAAAATGGGTGGAGGATATGAACAGACAATTCTTCAAAGAAGAAATTCAGATGGCCAACAGGCACATGAAAAGATGCTCCACATTGCTAATCATCAGAGAAATGCAAATTAAAACCACAATAAGATATCAACTCACATCAGTTAGGATGGCCAACATCAAAAAGACTAGGAACAATAAGTGCTGGTGAGGATGCAGAGAAAGGGGAACCCTCCTACACTGCTGGTGTGAACATAAACTAGTTCAACCATTGGGAACCATTCCACGAAGAATAGGAGATTCCTCAAACAACTAAAAGTAGAAATACCATTTGACCTGGGAATTTCACTCCTAGGAATTTACCCAAAGAAAGCAAGATCTCAGATTCAAAAAGACATATGCACCCCTATGTTTATCACAGTACTGTTTACAATAGCGAAGATATGGAAGCAACGTAAGTGTCCATCAGTAGATGAATGGCATAAGAATAGATGGTACATATACACAATGAAATACTATTCAGCCATAAGAAAGAAACAAATCCTACCCTTTGCAACAACATGGATGGAGCTAGAGGGTATTATACATAGTGTAATAAGTCAGGCAGAGAAAGACAAATACCAAATGATTTCATTTGTGGAGTATAATAACGAATCAAAATTGAAGGAACAAAACAGCAGCAGACTCACAAACTCCAAGAAGGGACTAGCAGTTACCAAAGGGGAGGGCGGGTGGGAGGGAGGGAGAAGGGGATTGAGGGGTATTATGATTAGTTCACATGGTGTGTGGGGGGGTCATGGGGAACACAGTGTAGCACAGAGAAGACAAGTATTGACTCTGTGGCATCTTAGTACACTGATAGACAGTGACTGCAGTAGGGTATGGGGGAGACTCGATAATATGTAGTAACCACATTGTTTTTCTTGAGAAACCTTCATAAGAGTGTATATCAATGATACCTTAATTTTAAAAAGTACATGTTACTCATGTGCCCATTGGGAGAGACATTTAAAAGCATTACCTAATATCATGTAAATATCAATGCATACAATTCTTAACCTGTAAGATATTTACTGTAAATTTCCTGGGTTTCATTTAAATTGGATCCACTAGATACTCAGGGCAAATAATAGTGTATCTTACTCAGCAGAGATATATCATTCCACAAATATAGTAAACCACCAGACAAGTCCTACATCACAAAGATGATAAGGGAACTTTACACAAGAAAGCTGGATAAGTTACTGGAATGGATAGAGTTATAATGACAAAGAGGAGATAGTATCTACAGCTCGTTAAATCCATTTCTATTGTGGAAATAATCATACTCTTGGATTAGAATTAGAAAATATGAAAGACTCCAATAAATCTGACATCCAGGATTTTACCTGCCTCTCCAACATGTTGAAATCTGCCAAAATCATAGGTGCTGGAGTCAAAAGGCTTTCAGACTCAAACCCTGCACTACCTTTCTTGTAGCATGTCCTTGGACAAAATACATATCCTATCTGTGCCTCATCAATTCCCTCACCTGTAAAATGAGAAAGGTATAAAATCTGTTGTACAGTGTTATCAGTATCAAATGAATTAAAATTTGTAAGTGCTTAAGGACAGGCTTGCTGAATAATTATTCCTCAAGATATGTGCATATGTATGTCATCTGATTTATTGATAAATATGATAAGTATGCTGTACTGAAGGCAGAACATTTTCCCCAAGTACACTTGAGAAACAGATTTTCAGTTTGGCATTGATGGTATAGCAAAAGTAATTTGACCATATAATTCAAACTAGACACTATTGTTGCTCTTTGTTTTTCAAAATATTCCACTCTACACACACACACACACATCAATATGTTTCATAAAAAAATAACAAATTAGTTATCTGGCTTAGAGAAAATAAAGATATTAAAAGTTATTTGGATACAATATTCACATTTCACTTATTGCATTAGTTTAAAGGTTGGAATTGCCAGTAATGTTTTTTTATTTAGCCAAATTTGTCAGATGCTAAAGAATCATAGATTAGATTTTTTATATATAGAAGAGGGATTACATGCATTTGGCGTAAGAAAGCCCTGCTTTGAATCTATTTTCTTCTCTTATTGATGTGTAGCTTTCAACAAATTTCTTCAACACTACAAACCTCAATTTATTCACAGAAAGAGTAAATCATAATACTTATATGATTGAAATATTGTGAAAAACAAATCAAAATTGTGAGATGAAATTAAATAATGTATATAAAGCACTGTACCTGCTTCTACTAAACACAGTCCTTTGTAACTGTTATTATATCATTACAATACTTATCTTAAATATTCCAATCTTTCAATACATTTTAACATTTTTGTATACCAATAATTTCCCCAATTGAGCAAACACTGAAGAGTATCATTTTTCTTGACAAAGATTTCCTAAAGCAGTGCTACTCCATGTGTGGACTCCGGACTAGCAGTGTCCATATCCTCTGGACACCTGTTAGAAATGCCAATTCCTGGGCCCCAACCCAACCTACTGAAACAGGGTATCTGGGGGTGGGGCCCAAGAATCTCTGTGTTAACAAACTCTCTAGAAGATCCTTACGAATGTTTGGTCTTGAGAAGCCCTGAACTATAGTCACAGAATTACAGGTATTCTCACAGGACTGTCTCAAATAATGGAGTAATCTAGAGCAGGAGTCTCATACACTTTTCTTTAAAAGGACAGAGTGAATATTTTAGGCTTTGTGGGCCATGTAGTCGCTGTTACAAATACTTATATTGGCTGCTGAAGTACAAAAGCCACCACACATAATACATTATCAATTGAGTATAACTATGTTCTAATCAATCTTCATTTACTAAAATGGATAGTAGCCTAAAGTTTGCTGACTTTTGCACCCTGTCAGACTTGTGCATGGCACAGTTTGTGTAACTGTAATGGGCTGAGTAGTTGTATTTCCCCAAAATTCGTATGGTGAAGTCCTAACCACCAAATAATGGTATCTGAAGGTGGGGCATTTGAAAGGCAATTAGGTTTTGATGAGATCTTAAGGGTGAGGGTCTCAGGATGGGATGACTGCCCTGATAAGAACAATACAAACTAAGGAAAGGCCACATAATAATGCAGGGAATAGGTAGCTGTCTATAAACCAAGTAGAGGGTTCTCACTTAGAAAAGAATCTGCCAGCACCTTGATCTTGGACAACCCAGCTTCCAAAATTGTGGAAAATAAATATCTGTTGTTTAAACCACCTAGCCTATGGTACTTTGTTAAAGCAGCCCAAGCTAAGACGATAACCATAGGCACTGATCCTGTTTCTATAGTCAAAGTAGAAATTCTGCAGCATGCAGACTCTTCTAGATGAATTCGTGGAAGCATTTTTATTTTACTCAGGCATTATTCCTTTGGTCTATGAGATGATCCTTTGGTTTGTGACATGATCTATTAGCATATCATTAAATGGCTGTTCATTCTATTTTATGATTAGCTGTGCACAGTTAACTGTGAGAGTACTCAAAATCAAGGACAACTGGGTGACTGTAATGTGGGCTCTGTGAAAATAGCCTCAATGGAGACTGGTAGTCTCAGTGATTTTTATTTACCAAATGCAATCTATGTTTTCTGTTCCCTGGAAAATGATAGCTTCCTGGATTACTTCTCTCCTTTTCTTAAGAAAAGTACAAGACAGCATAATGGTTCCAATTATAATAAAAATCAAGATGTTCCTACTACCTTTTCACTCTGAAAAGGTAGCTGCCAAGGAGAGGGTAGAGGGCTTTTGCACTGAAACAGTAACTCAGCTTCAAGTGATATTGCTGACATTTTAGAGGAGAAAAATGCCAGTATTAATTTATCAAACCAAAATTCTGAGAGACATTTTAAAATATATTCCAGTTTCTCAGGATGGAATTTAGTTCCTGGAAATGAGTTACTGGAGAAAATGCTCCTCCATTCACCACCTATGAGGACTTCAACCTGACCAGTACTAGTGTGGGCCACCCCAGTACCAGCTGTAGCCTTGAACAGAGGAGTTGCTTCAAAGTATATGTTAAATAAAATTACCCTTCCATCCCAAATGCCTTAAACCAACCTAGAATTTCATATATTCATATGGAGAATCATTTGGAAGATATTTTTCAGAACAATTTTTGTTACTATTTTGCTATTTAAGAAATTGTGAGATATAGCAAATTAATTCTAACCTTAGATTTAGAAGCTAATTAATGCAGTGCTTCAAGACTTCATTTATTCATTTCTTCTTTCTCTCAGCAAACATTTATTTGAAGACAAAGATTAAAGAAGTCCTATTTTCAAAAACCACATGATATATATACTGAGATGATCACTATATTAAAACTTATAATACAACATTATAAGTATGTTTTGAGAACAATGGGGTGTTTCACTAGCCTTATGAAAGTTCATGCAAAAGTTTCAGGAAAGAAATTTATCAAATAATACAAAGTCAGTGCCTAACATGTATCAGATATTGTTTATGGCACTGGGGGTACTTTAATGAACAACAACAACAAAAGAAATAAAACAGAACACCTGATAAAAATTCTTACTTTCATACAGGTTATAACCTAGTGTTTGGGGAAGATTATAGACAATGAGTACAGGAAAAATCTAAAAAATGTAGTATGTTAGACGGGATCTGCATTATTGAAAAATAGCATAAGACAAAGGAGATCAGAAATATTTCTGCCATGGTTGAAATAAATCATAATAAGTTGTAATATCATGAATCACATGGGAAGGGAGAACATATAAATGACCTCCCATTAATTAGCTTAATTGAAATAAAAAAATTGCTCATGTAACCTCCCACAAAATTGTTTGTACTGCTGTTTATAGGACCTCCATAAAGGCATATTTGAATTTGAGGCTTATTCCAATCATAGGATGCTGTCAGCAGCTAGAGTTAATACAAATAAAAGGACAAATAGTCCTTATTTTAAGTCAGTAATATGGTACAGTGCTGGGTTGGTGTTGAAATGATTAATGCTAAAGAAAGAGAATAGATGGAATAATGATTAAAAGTTCTAATGATGATAGAGACCATAGTGGCTTATTAACATATAATGATATGGCATCTGCAGTTGGGTTGTAGTAGTCTGTATGGACTTATAATATGTGGTTCCTTTCATAATTGTGTATAGTCTAATATAAGGCTCAGTAAACATTTTCTCTAAAGGGATAGATAGTAAATATTTATACTTTGCTGGACAGTCTTTGTCACATTCAACTCCTCTACTGGACCAAAGGTATCTATAGACAATATGTTAACAAACAGACATAACTGTGTAACAATAAAACTTCTACAGATACCAAAATTTGAATTTTGAATTTTTTCACTCATCATTAAGTATTATATTGATTTTTAAACCATTTAAAATGTATAAACAAAGACACTCAGCACACAGGCTTTACAAAAACAGATAGATGGTTAGAGTTGGCCTCTAGGTCATTGTTTACCAACTTGAGGCCTATAACTTTTCATTCAGTCCTAGAAAATTTGGAGGTTCTGGGAAAAGATGGCAGAGTGAGAAGGCAAGGCAAAAACCTTCTCCCCCAAACGCATAATACATAAAAATACAGCAAATACAACCAAAACCGAAAATGATCTGAAGACTGTAGAATTGACTACCTATATCTGGGGAAGAAGAGATGCACTCACAGAAAAGGGTAAAGTGGCAAAGCCGAGATCTGGTGGGACTCAAGCGCTCCCCCAACCCCAGCCCACAGGTGGGAGGAAGAGAAATGGATCAGGGAGGGACTAGGGAACACCTGGCCTTGGAGATCTGTTCTGGGAGCACAAACCCACATTATGTGGTGCTCTGGTGATTAGTGGGGCTGGACAATAAAAACAGGTGGAACATTCAGGGATGCTGAGATTCCAGCTGCTTGTGGAGAACATACTCTACTGGTTTTCTGAGACAAAAGCAAAGTGGGCAGTTCGAAAGAATTCCCAGCAGTGGGATGGGTGCCAGAGGGGAAAGTGCTACACAGAGCTCTTTGCTCAGGAGAAAGGGCAGGCAGACAATATATCCCTAGCCTGCCCTCACCCCAACAGGTTGGGAACTCTCAGGAGCTTCAGACACTCCATTCACCTCACTGGCAATGCATCCCCAAAGCTCCTCCCTGTGGCCCATGATCTGCAGACAGTCCACTTGGCCCTGCAGTGGTGTCCAGATTTTGCTGCCAGGTAGGCAGAGGGAGACTCTCCCAGCTTTCTCAGGCAAGTTTTGGCCCAGCTTGGGAAGTGCTGTGGCAGCCAGCACAGGGAGTGCCTTCCTCCTGGCAGGCACTGGTCCCACCCTCCTTCAGCCCCTGCCATTGCTGCAGGCCAGGCAGAGGGTGCCCCATCCACACCGACTCCAGTGACACAGTACAAAGTCTTCCCTGTGCATGTAAACAATGGATGGCCCACACAGCCTCCTGAAATCAGATTACTATAAGCCAAACAGAAAGGTGCCCCAGCCACTGCATACCAACAGCTGGGACTTCTGCCCTGGAAAGTGAAGTATCTTGAGTTTCTAGGCACCTCCTCCTAAAGGTATTACTCCATAGGAAACACTGAAAAAATGAAGAGAGAGGAATTTCGTTCAAACAAAACTACAAGACCAAACATCAGAAAGAGAGCTGAATGAAACTGAAATCACGAATTTTCTTGATAAAAACTTCAAAGTAAAAGTCAAAAGCATGCTCACAGAAAAATATCCAAGATCTCAGGGAGGACCTCAACAAAAAGAGAGATGACCTGCAAAAGAGTCACTCAGAGCTAAAGAATACAGTATCTGAAATGAAACATACAATGGAGGGATTTAATAACAGACTTCCACAGGTTGAAGAAGTTGTAAATGTTTGTAAATTAGAGAGCAAGAAAATAATGAAAACAAAAAACAGAGAGAAGAAAGGATCTCTAGGAATTGAATAATAGTAAGAGAGTTATTTGACCAATCCAAATGGAACAATATTCACACAATAGGGGTACCTAAAAGAGAAGAGGGAGACAAAGGTATAGAAAGTCTAACTGAGGAAATAATTGTTGAAAACTTCACCAATCTGGGGGAGGAAATAGACACAGGTCATGGAAATGCAGAGAGCCCCTAACAAAAGGAACTCCAGGAAGGTAACACCAAGATATATACTAATTAAAATGGTGAAGATCAAGGACAAGGAGAGAGTACTGAAAGCAGCCAGAGACAGAAAATTATTACTTATAAAGTAAACTCCATCAGGCTATCATCAGACTTCTCAGAAGAAACTTTACAGGCCAGAAGGGAGTGGCATGATATATTTAATTTAAGGAAACAGAAGACCCTCCAACCAAGAATACTCTACCTGGCAGGATTATCATTTAAATTTGAAGCAAGGATTAAATAATTTTAAGAAAAACAAAAGTTGAAATAATTCACCACCACTAAGCCAGCCCTACAGGATATGTTGAGACTGCTGTAGACGGAAATGTTCCTAAGGCTAAATAGCTGTCACAAGTGAAAATAAATCCACAGTAAAGGTAGTAGACCAATTAATTAGCAAGCAAGTATAAAATTTAATCAACTCCTCATAAAATCAGTCAGGGGATACTAAAAAGGGCAGAATAGGAGACCTAATACATAAAATGTAGAGGAGGGAGGAAGAGAAAGGGAAAAAAAAGTACCTTTAGATGGTGTGTGAAGAGTGATCAGTAATCTAAGACAGACTGTTAGACAGTAAGGAAGCTATCCCTGAAACTTTGGTAACCATAAATCTAAAGCCAGGGGGAAGGAAGGAAGGAAGGAAGGAAGGGAGGAAGGGAGGAAGGGAGGAAGGGAGGGAGAGAGGTAGAAAAAACAGAAAATCTAATCACAAGAGTAGAGAAATCCATCAAACAACAAGAGAAGAGTTATTGTATCAAATAATAAGAGCCAAAAAAAGGAACAGAGAGGAGATATAAAAACAACCAGAAAACACTTAATAAAATGGCAATAAGCACATATTGATCAATAATCATGTTAAATGTAAATGAACTGAATGCACATATCAAAAGACATAGAGTGACAAAATGGATAAAAAAAAGACCCACCTATATGCTGGCCTACAAAAGGCTCATTTCAAACCCAAAGACATATATAGACTAAATGGGATGGAAAAAGACAGTTCATGCAAAATAATAGGGAGAAAAAAGCAGGACTAGCAGTACTTATATCAGACAAAATAGATTTCAAAACAAAGAAAGTAACAAGAGACAAAGAAAGATATTACAAAGTGATAAAAGGGTCAGTCCAACAAGAAAATATAACCATTATAAATATCTATGCACACAATATATGAACACCTCAATACATAAAACAAATACTAACAGAATTAAAGGGGGAAATAGAATGTAATACATTCATTTTAGGAGACTTCAACAGAATTCAACACACCACTCACACCAAAAGATAGATCAGCCAGACAGAAAATAAGTAAGGACGCAGAGGCACTGAGCCACACATTAGAACAGATGGACCTAATAAACATCTATAGAATACTCCACCAAAAAGCAGCAGGATACACATTCTTCTCAAGTGTATATGAAATGTTTTCCAGAATAGACCACATACGAAGCCATAAAAAGAGCATAAATAAATTGAAAAGATTGAAATTATGCCAACCAGCTTCTCAGACCACAAAGGTATGAAACTAGAAATAAATTATGCAAAGCAAACAAGCCCATGAACACATGGAGGCTTATCAACATGCCTCTAAATAATCAACAGATCAATGACCAAATAGAAACAGAGATCAAACAATATATGGAGACAAATGAAAACAACAACTCAATAGCCAAATACCTGTGGAATGCAATGAAGTCAGTTCTAGAAGGAAGTACATAGCAATAAAGGCTTACTCAAGAAACAAGAATGAGTCCAAAATAAAAACGAACAAAATAAAAAATGAACAAGTGTGACTTCATAAAACTAAAAAGCTGTACAACAAAGGACACCATGAGCAGAACAAAAAGGCATCCAATTGTATGGGAGAATATGTTCTTAAATGATTTATCTGATAAGGGGTTAACATCCAAAATATATAAAAACTCACACACCTCAAAACCCAAAAAGCAAATAACCTGATTAAAAAATGGGTGGAGGACCTGAACAGACAGTTCTCCAAAGAGGAAATTCATATGGTCAATAGGCACATGAGAAGATGCTCCACATTGCTACTCATCAGGGAAATGCAAATTAAAAGCACAATGAATTGATATCACCTCACACCAGTTAGGATGGCCAATGAAAAGACAAGGAACAGCAAGTGCTGGCCAGGATGCGGTGAAAAGGCAACCCTCCTACACTGTTGGTGGGAATGTAAATTAATTCAACCATTGTGGAAAGCAATGTGGAGGTTCCTCAAAAGACTAAAAATAGAAATACCATTTGACCCAGAAATTCCACTTCTAGGGATTTACACGAAGAAAACAAGATTCATGATTCAAAAAGACATATGTACCCCTGTGTTTATCACTGTACTATTTGAAATAGCCAATATACAGAAGCAACCTAAATGTCCATCAGTAGATGAATGGAAAAAGAAGAGGTTATACATATACACATGGAATATTATTCATCCATAAAAAAGAAATCCTCCCACTTGCAACAGCATGGGTGGAGCTAGAGGGTATTATGCTCAGTGAAAAAAGTCAGGTAGAGAAAGACAAGAACCAAATGGCTTCACTCATTTGTGGGGTATAAAAACAAAACAAAACAGAAGTAGATCCATAGACACTGAGAAGGGAACAGTGGTCACCAAAGGGGAGCTTTTGAAGAGGGTGGTGGTGGGGGAGGGAGAAGGGAATTAAGGGCACATTAATAAGCAATCACAATATAGGGTGGTCTCAGGGATGGTAGTACAGCACAGAGAATACAATTAATGACTCCATAAGATCTTACTACATTGATAGTGAACACACTGGAGGGGATGAGGACTTGGTAATATGGAGAAATGTTGAACCACTGTGTTGTGTATGTGAAACCATCATAAGATTGTATACCAATGATACTTTAATAAAAAAAAGAAAATTCATGACAAATACGATTGGGATAGTAAGTTACAATAGAAAGTTGAGTAAAACCATACTTTTTAAAATGTTGAGTTGGAGGTGAATCTCTGGGATCACCATTTAACTTATATAAAATTATCTGGCCCTTTCATCTTAATAAGTAATTTTTATGTGAAGGACTTTACTGAATTTAGATGATTCCATTTATTCAATTTATGGTGTTTTGTAAATTATGTCTTTTATTTTTTCATACTTGTATGAATGTAGTATAAGTTGAATCCACATGTTCCAGTCTAAATTCAGATCTGCTATGACTTTATGGACATGACCCATTTTATTGCAATTTGCTGTATTGCACTTCACAGGCATTGAGGTTTTTTTTTACAAACTAAAGGTTTGTGGCAACTCTGAGTCAAGCAAGTCTATTGGTACCATTTTTCCAAAAGCATTTGCTCACTTTGTCTTTGTGTCACATTTTGGTAATAATCACAATATTTCTAATTTTTCATCATTATTATATTTGTTATGGTGATCTGTGATCAGTTATCTTTGGTGTTTCTACTATAATTGTTTTGGGATGCAAAAAACTGCACCTATATAAGACGATGACCTTACATCAATGAATGTTGGGTGTGTTCTGACTGTTCCACTGACCAGATATCCCCTCAGCCTCTCTCCCTCTCCATGGGACTCACTATTCCCTGAGACACAATATTCAAACATGCTAATTAACAACCCTACAGTGGTCCCTTAAGTGCTCAAGTGAAAGGAGGGGTCTCATATCTCTCACTTTAAATAAAAGAACTAGAATGATTAAGCTTAGTAAGGAAGACATGTTAAAAGAAATATAGGCTGAAAGCTAGACCTCTTGAACCAAATAGTTAGACAAGTTGTGAATGTAAAGTAACAGTTCTTAAAGGAAATTAAAATTGCTACTCCAGTGAACACATGAATAGTAAAAAAGCAAAATGGTCTTATGCCGATATAAAGTTTTAGTGGTCTGGATAGAAGATTGAACTAAGAACATTCCCTTATGCCAAAGTTTAATCCAAGCAAGACCCTCACTCTCTTTAAATCTACGAAGGCTGAGAGAGAGAAGGAAGCTGCAGAAGGAAAGTTGGAAGCTAACAGAAGTTGGTTCATGAGGTTTAAGGAAAAAAGCTCTCTCCATAACATAAAAGTGCCAAGGAGAAGCATCAAGTGCTGATGGAGAAGCTGCAGCAAGTTTTCCAGCAGCTCTAGCTACGATAATGAATGAAAGTGGCTACTAAACAACAGATTTTCAGTGTGGGTGAAACAGCCTCATATTGGAAGGAGAAGTCAATGACTGGTTTCAAACTTCAAAGGATAGGTTGACTTTCTTGTTAGGGGTTAATGCAAACAGTGACTTTAAGGTGAGACCAATGCTTATTTACCATTTTGAAGATCCTAGGGCCCTTAAGAATTATGCTAAATCTACTCTGCCTGTGCTTTATAAATGGCACAACAAAGCGTGAATGATAACACATCTGTGTATAATAAGGTTTACTAAATATTTTGAGCCCACTGTTAAGACCTATGGCTCAGAAAAAAAAAATCCTTTCCAAGAATTACTGCTCATTGACAACTCATCTGTTATCCATGGAGATGGACATCTAACAAGGAGACTGATGTTTTTTCATGCCTGCTAACACAACATCCATTCCATTGCCCATGGATCATGGAGTCATTTAGACTTTCAAGTCTTATTATTAAAGAATACATTTCATAAGGCTACAACTGCTATTGGTAGCAATTCCTCTGATGGATCTGGGCAAAGTACAATGAAAATCTTCTGGAAAGAATTCACCAATCTAGGTATCATTTAGAACATCCATAATTCATGGGAAGAGGTCAAAATGTCAAAATTCACTGGTGTTTGGAAGAAGTTCTATTCCAACCTTCATGGATGACTGCGAGGGGTTCAATACTTCGGTGGAGGAAGGAACTGTAGATATAGTGAAAACAGCAAGAGAACTAGAATAAGTAGAGCCTGGAGATGTGACTAAATTGCTGCATCTCATGATACAACTTGAACGGATGAGTGGTTGCTTCTTAAAGATAAGCAAAGAAAGTGGTCTTTTGAGATGGAATAGTGAAGATGCTGTAAACACTATTGAAATGATGAAAAATGACTTCAAATATTACATAAGTTTTGTTGATAAAGCAGCAGCAATATTTGAGAGGAGTGACTCTACTTTGAAAAAAAGTTCTGTGTGTAAAATGCTATCAAACAGCACTACATGCTACAGAGAAATCATTGTGAAAGGAAGAGTCAGTAATTGCAGCAAACTTCACTGTTGTCTTATTTGAAGACATTATTACAGCTGCCCCAAGCCTTCAGCAACTGCTCAGTCAGCAGCCATCAACATCAAGGTAACACAGCACACCAGCAAAAAGATTATGACTCACTGAAAGCTCAGATGATGGCTAGCAACTTTTAGCAATAAATAATTTTTAAATTAAAATATGAACATTGTTTTTTGAAGACATAATGCTATTGCACACTTAATAGACTACACTTAATAGTGTAAACAATTTTTATATGCAAGGGAAAGATAGAAAATTCATTTGAGTCATTTTATTGTGATATTTATATTGTGGTGGTCTGGAAATGAACACACAACATCTCTGAGGTATGCCTGTCCTTATGTAAGAACAAAACTTAAATAGCAATTACACAATTAGGATGTCCTGAGATCTAACACTGAAGTCATAAACCCTATTGTTGATATGAACTATGGACTGGGATTGCACCACTATACCTAGGATATCTTGTTACTTGGATCAAAGTGTTGGGTCAGTTAATGACATATTCTTTACATAAGTTTAAGTTTGGTCATTCAGGGTTTTTCCCTGTGCTCTGAGGTCACACTAAATAAAATTATTACTTTAGATAATGATTTTAAGTGCTTCAGGGTAATTAATTTTCATATTGAACTAATAGATTAGGCTTCACATCTTATATGTTTATTACTTTCATTTCACAGAAAGGTCAATTTCATTATTGGACATAAGAAACATTGAAAATCTGGTTGTGTTCAGTTATTCAATTCCTTATTTAGGGAACAAGTGATTATGCCATCTTTGGTACATAGATGCTACAAAGATGGAGGGAGGCAGTTAATGATTATAAATTATGAATATAAATTGAACTTTGGGGGGGACATCTGAACAAAGTTTTGGAGGATGTGAGTTAGCCAAGTGATCCCTTGGAGTAGTATATTCAAGGAGGTCTGGCTTATTCAAAAGCAACAATAACCAGAATAGCTGCAGTGAAATGAGCTATGGTCTGAGAAGAGGCCATAGGTGACAAGATCAGGAAGATTTCACTGATGATGATTGAGCTAAGTTTAGAAATAAGAGTTTGTTTGATGGAAAGCAAGGAAAGCATATAGTGCTAATAACAGAAGTTGATATTTGCACTTCACTCTAAGTCAGACACTTTACACATAATGCTGTCTTTGTATTTATAACAGCCTGGCTAGAGAGGTATTTTTATGCTCACATTATGCTTGAGGAAACTGAAGCTAACATAGTAAGTTATTTGAATTTTCATAGCCATGTAACTAGTGAAAGAGAACTGAGATTAGAACTCGAGACATATGTTACTCTATAGATCACACTTTGTCTTTAAGATAACAGTTCTTGTATCTCCTAGGGCAAGGGAAACAAAGGCAAAAATGAACAAATGCGACTATATCAACCTAAAAAGCTTCTGTACAGCAAAGGACACCATTAGCAGAACAAAAAGGCATCCTACAGTATGGGAGAATGTATTTGTAAATGACATATCCGACAAGGGGTTAACATCCAAAATACATAAAGAACTCACCCTCCTCAACATCCAAAAAGCAAATAACCCGATTAAAAAATGGGTGGAGGATATGAACAGACAATTCTCCAAAGAAGAAATTCAGATGGCCAACATGCACATGAAAAGATGCTCCACATCACTAATCATCAGGGAAATGCAAATTAAAACCACAATGAGATATCACCTCACACCAGTTAGGATGGCCAACACCCTAAGGACAAACAACAACAAATGTTGGCGAGGATGTGGAGAAAGGGGAACCCTCCTAGACTGTTGGTGGGAATGCAAATTAGTTCAACTATTGTGGGAAAGCAATGCGGATATTCCTCAAAAAACTAAAAATTGAAATACTATTTGACACAGGAATTCCACTCCTGGGAATTTACCCAAAGAAAACAAGATCTATGATTCAAAAAGACATCTGCACCACTGTGTTTATTGCAGCACTATTTACAATAGCCAAGATATGGAAGCAACCTAAGTGTCCATCAGTAGATGAATGGATAAAGAAGATGTGGTACATATACACAATGGAATATTATTCAGCCATAAGAAGAAAACAAATCCTACCATTTGCAGCAACATGGATGGATATAGAGGGTATTATGCTCAGAGAAATAAGCTAGGCAGAGAAAGGAAAGTACCAAATGATTTCCCTCATTTGTGGAGTATAATGACAAAGCAAAACTGAAGGAACAAAACAGCAGCAGACTTACAGACTCCAAGAAGGTACTATCAGTTACTAAAGGGAAGGGGTTGGGGAGAGTGGGTGGGGAGAGAAGGAGAAAGGACTGAGGGACCTTATGATTAAGACACAAAATGGAGGTGGGTCACCAGGAAGGCAGTATAGCAAGGAGAAGACAAGTAGTGACTCTATAGTATCTTACTACACTGATGGACAGTGACTGCAGTGGGGTGTGTGGGGACTTGATAATATGGGTAAATGTTGTAACCACAATGTTTTTCATGTGAAACCTTCAGAAGACTGTGTATCAATGATACCTTAATAAAAAAAATGTTGCTAGTTCTTTCAACAAATGTATCTTAGAAAGTTTCAAAATTGAGGTCTTAAATTCAATCCTCACCTATGAGCACTGAATGAAAGACAATTCAATAAAGCCCACACACCAACATCCTTTTGAAAACTCCTAAATTCAAATCAGAAGTGACTATAGTATCAGAGAGATATACAGAAAAGATGGAGCAATTAGATTTTTCATATATCACAGCATATGTCTAAAAAATATGTTACAGAGATACATGGTTTTACTAATTTATTTATATTCATTTGTTCAAGTGAGATATAGGCTTTTTATAAACTATAAAGCATTATAAGTATAGTATAGCCTTAAGTAAAATATATACATAAACTTGAAGTTTACATTTGAAACCATAATTCCTGGGATGTCTTTAACATTTTTGTATATTTTATTGAACAGTAAAAAAATTGTTTTGACTCCTGCCTTCTTATATGATTTAAATTATGTCTTACTTATAATAAGTACATTTGTTGATGACAATTTATTACTAAATCTTTTAGATACATACAACTGAGCTCCAGTGAAAGGATTTATTGAAGCTGCCTGGAGCAAGGATTTACTCTGATACCAATATATTGACAAACTGCCCATGCCAATAAAACATTGAGGAATAATGTAATATTGAATTCGTTTTTTGAAAAGTTAACTTTAGAAAAACTCTTTCAGTGTTTACATTTCAATAAATCTGAAAATGAATTTTTATTCATGTACCATTGCATTGGAATAATTTTATCATCACTGTAATTTATTTTTTAATGTCTCATGGAAGTAGTAAACATTATTTCAAGACTTGGAATAATATGTGCTAACCTGAATTTAAGTAGACATTTTGGTATTATGGAAATTCTAATGTTTTCAGAGTTGCCACAAAGATAGACACAAATGGACGGCTGTTACCTTTCAAAAATCTTTAAGATATTTATCAAAAAATTAAAAGCTCCACTTCTATTCATAACTCATCTTTATTACAGTATATTGATCTATGTTTCTTTATTAATTAGAAAACATCCTAATAGGATATTTTAACTTCACTAATAAACATAAAATTACCTACATATATCTAAGTGTATAATTTGATGTTTTGATATATGAGTATAATCACTTGAAAATAGTACCACAATCAAGACAATGAGACTATCTATCATCTCCAAAGCTTTTCATGTTCTTTTAATAATCTATCTGGCTGCTTCTCATACCACCCCCTCTACAACTTATCCAAGAGAACCACTGCACTGTGCTTTGTCACTATAGATTAGTTGGCATTTGCTAGAACTTTGTATACGTACAGTCATACTGAATATACTGCTTTTTTTGTCAGTCTGTATTCAATCAGCATACTCTGAAGTTCACCTATGTTCTTGCATATAAAAATAGTAAGTTCCATTTTTGTTGCTCAATAGTATTCCACTGACTGTATATATCACTAATATTTTGTGTATTCACTTGCTGATGGGACATTTGGATTTTTTTAAAGTACAGTTCCTATGAGTGTGTGTAAGTCTTTGTATGGATATGTATTTTTATGCATTTTATGAATAGCAGGCAACTGAATATTCAAATGGGAGACCTCTGAAAATGTCAGGGTCTCTTTCTTTTCAGGCTTATCACTGATCTTCTGGTCTCATCTCCTTTGTCTACTACTTTCAGGGATTCTCTATTGGGTTCTCTTCAGATTTCCTTATCTGGTACAGCCTGGAAATTATCAAATAAGTTGGGGCAATCATAGGACTCAATTTTTAACTCCAAACTCTTAGGGATCTCTATCTTTTCATTACCTGATACCAAATTCTGTTATTTTTTTATTAAGGTATCATTGATACACACTCTTATAAAGGTTTCACAAGAAAAACAATGTGGTTATTATATTCACCTGTATTATTGAGACCCCACACATACCCAATTGCTGTCACTCTCAGTGTAGTAAGATGTCACAGAGTCCCTATTTTTCTTCTCTGAGCTACACTGTCTTCCCTGTGACCCCACACACACCATGTGCACCAGTCATGATGCCCCACAATCCCTTTCTCCCACCTTCCCCACCAGCCCTACCCCATCCCTCCCCTTTGTTAACCACTAGTCCCTTCTTGGAGTCTGTGAGTCTGCTGCTATTTTGTTACCTCAGTTTTGCTTCATCGTTATACTCCACAAGAGAGGGAAATCATTTGGTATTTGTCTTTCTCTGCCTGACTTATTTCATGGAGCATAATACCCTCTAGTTCCAATCATGTTGTTACAAATGGTAGGATTGATTTCTTTTTTACAGCTGAATAGTATTCCATTGTGTATATGTACCACCTCTTCTTTATCCATTCATCTACTGATGGACACCTAGGTTGCTTCCATTTCTTGACTATTGTAAATAGTGCTGCAATAAACATGGCGATCCATATGTCTTTTTTAATACGAGAAGTTAATTTCTTTCGGTAAATGCCCAGGAGTGAAATTCCTGGGTCAAATGCTATTTCTACTTTTAGTTTTTTTGAATAACCTCCATATTGCTTTCCACAATGGTTGAAGTAGTTTACATTCCCACAAGCAGTGTAGGAGGGTTCCCCTTTCTCTGCATCCTCACCAGCATTTGTTTTTCCTAGTCTTTTGGATGTTGGCCATCCTAACTGGTGTGAGGTGATATCTCACTGTGGTTTTAATTTGCATTTCCCTGATAATTAGTGATGTGGAGCCTCTTTTCATATGCCTGTTGGCCATCTGAATGTCTTCTTTGGAGAACTGTCTGTTCATAACCTCCACCCATTTTTTAGTACAGTTATTTGCTTTTGGGGTGTTGAGGCATGTGAGTTCTTTATATATTTTGGATGTTAACCACTTATCGTATATGTCATTTACAAATATATTCTACCATACTGTAGAATGCCTTTTTGTTATGCTGATGGTGTACTTTGCTCTACAGAAGCTTTTTAGCATAATGTAGTCCCATTTGTTCATTTTTGATTTTGTGTCCCTTACCCAAGGAGATGCATTCAGGAAAAAGTTGCTCATGTTTATATTCAAGAGATTTTTGCCTATGTTTTCTTCAAAGAGTTTTATCATTTCATGACTTACATTCAGGTCTTTGATGCATTTTGAGTTTACTTTTGTATATGGGGTTAGACAATAATCCAGTTTCATTCTCTCACATGTAGCTGTCCAGTTTTGCCAACACCAGCTGTTGAATAGGCTGTCATTTACCCATTGTATATACATGACTCCTTTATCATATATTATTTGACCATATATGCTTGGGTTAATATCTGGACTCTCTATTCTGTTCCACTGGTCTATGGGTCTTTTCTTGTGCCAGTACCAAATTGTCTTGATTACTATGGCTTTGTAGTAGAGCTAGAAGTCTGAGAGCATAATTCCCCCCACTTTATTCTTCCTTCTCATAATTGCTTTGGCTATTCGGGTCTTTTGTGGTTCCATATGAATTTTAGAATTATTTGCTCTAGTTTGTTGAAGAATGCTGTTGGTATTTTGATAGGGATTGCATTGACTCTGTAGATTGCTTTAGGCAGGATGGCCATTTTGACAATATTAATTCTTCCTATCCATGAGCACAGGATGTGTTTTCATTTATTGGTGTCTTCTTTAATTTCTCTCATGAGTGTCTTTTAGTTTTCAGAGTATAGATCTTTCAGTTCCTTGGTTAGGTTTATTCCTAGGTATTTTTTTCTTTTTGATGCAATTGTGAATGGAATTGTTTTTCTGATTTCTCTTTCTGCTAGTTCATCATAAGTGTATAGGAATGCAACAGATTTCTGTGTGTTAATTTCATATCCCCCAACTTTTGCTGAATTCAGATATTAGGTTTGGAGTGGATTCCTTAGGGTTTTTTATGTACAATATCACATCTGCAAACAGGGACAGTTTAACTTCTTCCCTGCCAATCTGGATGTCTTTTATTTCTTCTTGGTGTCTGATTGCTGTGGCTAGGTCTTCCAGAAATATGTTGAATAAAAGTGGGGAGAGTGTGCATCCTTGTCTTGTTCCCGATCTTAAAGGAAAAGCTTTCAGCTTATCACTGTTCAGTATAATGTTGGCTGTGGGTTTGTCATATATGGCCTTTGTGAGGTACTTGCTCTCTATACCCATGTTATTGAGAGTTTTTATCATGAATGGATGTTGAATTTTGTTGAATGCTTTTTCAGCATCTATGGAGATGATCGTGTGGTTTTTGTCCTTTTTGTTGATGTGGTGAATAATGATGATGGATTTTTGAATGCTGTACCATCCTTGCATCACTGGGATGAATCCCACTTGATCATGATGGATGATCTTTTTTGTATTTTTGAATATGGATTGGAATATTTCGTTGAGTATTTTTGCATCTATATTCATCAGGGATATTGGTGTGTAATTTTCTTTTTTTGTGGTATCTTTGCCTGGTCTTGGTATTAAAGTGATGTTGGTGTTGTAGAATGAATTTGGGAGGATTCCCTCCTCTTCTACTTTTTGGAAAACTTTAAGGTGGATGGATATTAGGTCTTCACTTAATGTTTGATAAAATTCAGCAGTGAAACTATCTGGTGGAGGGGTTTTGTTCTTATGTAGTTTTTTGATTACCAATTCAATTTCCGTGCTGGTAGTTGGTCTATTCAGATTTTCTGTTTTTTCCTGTGTCAGCCTTTGAAGGTTGTATTTTTCTAGAAAGCCGTCCATTTCTTCTAGGTTACCCAGTTTGTTAGCACATAATTTTTCATAGTATTCTCTCATAATTCCTTGTATTTCTTTAGAGTATGTAGTGATTTTTCCTTTCTCATTTCTGGTTCTGTTTATGTGTGCAGACTCTCTTTTTTCTTGATAAGTCTGGCTAGGGGTTTATCTATTTTGTTTATTTTCTTGAAGAACCAGATCCTGCTTTCATTGATTCTTCCTATTGTTTTATTCTTCTCGATTTTATTTATTTATGCTCTACTCTTTATTATGTCCTCCCTTCTACTGACTTTGGGCCTCATTTCTTCTTCCTTTTCTAGTTTCATTAATTGTGAGTTTAGACTGTTCATTTGGGATTGTTCTTCTTTCCTGAGGTAGGCCTGTATTGCAATGTATTTCCTTCTTGGCACAGCCTTTGGCTGCATCCTACAGATTTTGCAGTGTTGAATTATTGTTGTCATTTGTCTCCACATATTGCTTGATCTCTGTTTTTATTTGGTCATTTATCCATTGATTATTTAGGAGCATGTTATTAAGCCTTCGTGTTTTTGTGGGCTTTTTCATTTTCTTCGTGTAATTTATTTCTAGTTTCATACCTTTGTGATATGAGAAGTTGTTTGGTACAATTTCAATCTTTTTAAATTTACTGAGGCTATTTTTGTGGCCTAGTATGTGGTCTATTCTGGAAAATGTTCCATGTGCACTTGAGAAGAAAGTGTATGCTGTTGATTTTTGATGGAGTGTTCTGTAGATGTCTGTTAGGTCCATCTGTTCTAATATGTTGTTCATTGCCTCTGTCTCTTTACTTATTTTCTCTCTGGTTGATATGTCCCTTGGAGTGAGTGGTGTGTTGGTCTCCTAAAATGAATGCATTGCATTCTATTTCCCTCTTTAATTCTGTTAGATTTGTTTCACATATGTAGGTGATCCTGTGTTAGGTGCATAGATATTTATAATAGTTATATCCTCTTGTTGGACTAGTCCTTTTATCTTTATGTAATGTCCTTTTCTCTTGTTACTTTCTTTGTTTTGAAGTCTATTTTGTCTGATACAAGTATTGCAAGTCCTGTTTTTTTCTCCCTATTAGTTTCATGAAATATCTTTTTCCACCCCTTTATTTTCAGTCTATATATGTCTTTGGGTTTGAAGTGAGTCTCTTGTAGGCAGCATATAGGCAGGTCTTATTTTTTCATCCATTCAGTGACTATATGTCTTTTGATTGGTGCATTCAGACCATTTCCATTTAGGGTGATTATCAATAGGTGTGTACTTATTGCCATTGCAGGCTTTACATTCGTGGTTACCAAAGGTTCAAGGATAATTCCCTTACTATCTAATAGTCTCATTTAACTCAGTATTCTATTACAAACAGACAAACTAAAGGTTCTTTTTTTTCCTCCTTTTTCTTTCTCCTCCATTCTTTATATGTTAGGTGTCATATTCTGTACTCTTTATTCCTTGATTGAGTTTGGGGGTAGTTGATTTGATTTTGCATCTGCTTAGTAATTAATTGTTCTAGTTTGCTGTGGTTTTATTTTCCCTGGTGACAGCTATTTAGCCTTAGGAATACTACCATCCATAGCAGTCCATCCAAAATGCACTGTACAGGTGGTTTGAGGGAAGTAAATTCTCTCAGCATTTGCTTATCAGAAAATTGTTTAATCCCTCCTTCAAATTTAAATGATAGTCTTGCTGAGTAGAGTATTCTTGGTTCTAGGCCTTTCTTTTTCACTAAATTAAATATATCATGCCACTCCCTTCTGGCCTCTAAGTTTTCTGTTGAGAAATCTGATGATAACCTGATGGGTTTTCCTTTGTATATGATCTTTTTTCTCTCTCTAGCTGATTTTAAAAGTCTGTATTTATCCTTGGTCTTTGCTATTTTAATTATTATATATAGTTATGTTTTCTTCCGTGGGTCCCTTGTGTTGGGAAATCTGTGCAACTCAAAGGCCTGGGAGACTATATCCTTCCCCAAATTGGGGAAGTTTTCAGCAAATACCTCATCAATAACACTTTCTATCCCTTTTTCTCTCCCTTCTTTTTCTGGTACCCCTATAATGCAAATACTGTTCTGTTGGGATTGGTCACACAGCTCTCTTAATATTCTTTCATTCATAGACATCCATTTTTCTCTCTGTGCCTCAGCTTCTTTGTATCCCCCTTCTCTAATTTCTATTCCATTTACCATCTCTTCTACTACATCTAAACTGCTTTTAAATCCCTCCATTGTATGTTTCATTTCAGATATGGAATTTCTTAATGATTGAATCTCCATCCTAAATTCGTCCCTGAGTTCTTGAATATTTTTCTGTACCTCCATTAGTATGTTTATGATTTTTATTTTGAACTCTCTTTCAGGAAGATTGGTGAGTTCAGTTTCACTTGGTCCTTTTTCTGGTGTTTGTGAAATTTTTGTTTGAACCAGTTTCCTTTGACACTTCTTATTTGTATGTGTCACCATCCAGTGCCCAGAAGTTCTAGTGTATTGTGCTTCTCAGCCCCTGGAGTGATGTCAGGAGTAGCAGGGGAGTGGCATTAGTGCCTGGGGTGCACCATGCAATGTAGGTTTGGCTCCCAAAGTAGATCTCCAGGGCAGGGTGTTCAGCATCCCTACGCTTCCACCCACTCCCTGTTCCATTTCTTTTCCTCCCACTGTTGAGTTGGGATTGCAGATGGGCTTGGGTCCAACAGATTAAGGCTTTGGTATGTTATCATTTCGTGAGGTCTGCTCTGTTCTCCAGGTGTATGCAATGTGGTGTAGCCTTCTTTCCTGTTGTTCTTCACCATCTTTAATCCTATTCTAATTTTTTAATTTTTTTAAAAGATCATTTAATATATCTCTAGAACCAAAGTAGTGTTTGGTAGGGGTTTAAAGTATTGTTAAGAAACCAAGTGAATGAATAAGCTATATATTAACATTCACTAACAAAAAGTCAAATCATTCATCCATTCATAGGTGGTACTTATGATTTTTCTCACTAATTTTAAGTAAGATTTTTTTCACAGGCAGCTACTAGATACTGGCAAAACTATTACATGGCTTTTGAATAACTTATTTTTTCCTGGGATTGTTTTTCAATCCCCCTTATATCTTTTTTTTTTTACATTTTTTTAAATTGTGAAATGATTATCACAGTAAGTTTAGTTAACATCCTTCAACATACATAGTTACAAATTATTTTTTTTGTCATGTGAACTTTTGAAGTTTTTTCTCTTAACAACTTTTCAATACACAACACATTATTGCTCAGCATGCAATGAACAAGTTCCAATACAGTGAACAAGCTCCCACAAGGTGAACAATACAAAGGCAGTCATATCAGAGAAACTAATTCAGTTACTATAATCAATCAAGTCAACTATGATTATTCATATGATTTTTATATTAAATTATAAGTGAATTCCACATTTCCCCCTTTTTTGTTTTAATTGATGCAAATGCATATGCATATATTTGTGGAAGGTACCAGAATAATGATTAGCTGGGCTCAGCTAATGACATAGCTTGTCACAGGCAATGTCTCTCTCGTCGGAGGGGTGAGGTTCTATGCCTCACCTCAGTTGGCCCCCACGTTGCTCACCTGAGGTCCCTTGCGACTGTGCCTGTCTTAGGTTGTTCCACCCATGAGGAATCTTACACGTCTCTGGCTAACCAGCCATCTCCTGGGACCAAACAGGGAGATAAAATATGAAAGAGAGGACAGCCAGCAGCTATAATTCTGGATAAAATCACAATATGCATGATTATTTTCTTGCAGCAAATGCAGGTGGGGAATCAGTATATGATTTCACAAAGTTGTTTAAAAGGAATCACTTATTTCCTGAAGTTAATTCTTGAAAGGCAGCATATGCTTGTATTGGCTTTAAAAGACCAACAACTGCCTTCCGCACACACACTAGGAGAACAGGAATACAAATGCATAACAGTATTAGACCTACAATTATAGGCCATATCCAATGAAACAAAGAAAATCAATTTAACAATCCACGCATTTGTGAAAACTTATCAATAACATGGTGAATGTTGTCTATTTGATCTTGAATACTAGGCGAAAAATCAGATAAATTAAAACAACACATCCCTGGAAATTGTTCACATCCCATATGTTCTTTTTTTTTTTTAATCACTTATTCTTTTGTTAGCTTCTCCTAAGTATTCTTTTTTTTATAACTTATTTTGAATCATTAATCTACAACTACATGTGCAAAATTATGATTATTAAACTACCCCCTTCATCAAGTCCCAGCCACCAACCCCATTACAGTCACTGTCCATCAGCGTAGTGAGAGACTATAGAGACACTACTTGTCTTCTCTAAGTTGTACAGCCTTCCCCATGCCCCCCCCAACATTACATCTGCAATCATATTACCCCTTTTTCCCTCTTATCCCTCCCTTCCCACTCATCTTCCCCAGTCCCTTTCCCTTTGGTAACTATTAGTCCGTTCTTGGGTTCTGTGAGTCTGCTGCTGTTTTGTTCCTTCAGTTTTTTTCTCAGTTCTTATACTCCAAATATGAGTGAAATCATTTGATACTTATGTTTTTCGGCTTGTCTTATTTCACTGAGCATAATACCCTCTAGCTCCATCCATGTTGTTGCAAATGATAGGATTTGTTTTCTTCTTATGGCTGAATAACATTCCATTGTGTATATGTACCACATCTTTATCAGTTCATCTACTGATGGACACTTAGGTTGCTTCCATTTCTTGGCTACTGTAAATAGTGCTGCAATAAACATAGGGGTGCATCTGTCTTTTTCAAACTGGGCTGCTGTATTTTTAGGGTAAATTTCTAGGAGTGGGATTCCTGGGTCAAATGGTATTTCTATTTTGATTTTTTTGAGGAACCTCCATACTGCTTTCCACAATGGTTGAACTAATTTGCATTCCCATCAGCAGTGTAGGAAGGTTCCCTTTTCTCCACATCCTCGCCAACATTTGTTGTTGTTTGTGTTTTGGATGTTGGCCATCCTCACTGGTGTGAGGTGATATCTCATTGTGGTTTTAATCTGCATTTCTCTGATGATTACTGATGTGGAGCATCTTTTCATGTGCCTGTTGGCCATCTGAATTTCTTCTTTGGAGAAGTGTCTATGCATGTCCTCTGCCCATTTCTTAATAGGATTATTTGCTTTTTGTTTGTTATGGTGCATGAGTTCTTTATATATTTTGGATGTCAACCGCTTATTGGATACGTCATTTATGAATATATTCTCCCATACTGTAGGATGTCTTTTTGTTCTACTGATGGTGTCCTTTGCTGTACAGAAGCTTTTCAGCTTGATATAGTCCCACTTGTTCATTTTTGCTTTTGTTTCCCTTGCCCGGGGAGATATGTTCATGAAGAAGTTGCTCATGTTTATGCCCAAGAGATTTTTGCCTATGTTTTTTTCTAAGAGTTTTATGGTTTCATGACTTACATTGAGGTCTTTGATCCACCCTGAGTTTACCTTTGTGCATAGGGTTAGACTGTAGTCCAGTTTCATTCTCTTACATGTAGCTGTCCAGTTATTCCAACACCAGCTGCTGAAGAGGCTGTCATCTCCCCATTGTATATCCAAGGCTCTTTTATCAAATATTAATTGACTGTATATGTTTGGGTTAATGTTTGGATTTTCTATTCTGTTCCACTGGTCTGTGGGTCTGTTTTTGTGGAGTGGGCATCCCTGTCTTGTTCCCGATCTTAGATGAAAATCTTTCAGCGTCTCACTGTTAAGTATGATGTTAGCTGTGGGTTTGTCATATATGGCTTTATGATGTTGAGGTACTTGCCGTGTATACCCATTTTGTTGAAAGTTTTAATCAGGAATGGATGCTGAATTTTGTCAAATGCATTTTCAGCATCTATGGAGATGATCATGTGGTTTTTGTTCTTCTTTTGTTGATGTGGTGGATGATGTTGATGGATTTTCGAATGTTGTACCATCCTTGCATCCCTGGGATGAATCCCACTTGATCATGGTGTATGATCCTCTTGATGTATTTTTGAATTCGGTTTGGTAATATTTTGTTCGTATTTTTGCATCTACGTTCATCAGGGATATTGGTCTGTAATTTTGTTTTTTGCTGAGGTCTTTGCCAGGTTTTGGTATTAGAGTGATGCTGGCTTCATAGAATAATTTTGGAAGTGTTCCGTCCTCTTCTATTTTTTGAAAAACTTTAAGGAGAATGGGTGTTATTTCTTCACTATATGTCGCGTAGAATTCAGAGGTGAATCCATCTGGTCCGGGGGTTTTGTTCTTGGGTAGTTTTTTGATTACTGATTCAATTTCATTGCTGGAGATTGGTCTGTTTAGTGTTTCTGTTTCTTGCTTGTTCAGTCTTGGAAGGCTGTATTTTTATAAGAAGTCGTCCATTTCTTCTAGGTTTTCCAGCTTGTTAGCATATAGATTCTCATAATATTCTCTTATAATTCTTTGTATTTCTGTGGGGTCCGTCGTGATTTTTCCTTTCTCCTTTCTGATTCTGTTTATGTGTGTAGATTCTCTTTTTCTCTTAATGAGTCTGCCTAGGGGTTTATCTATTTTGTTTATTTTTTCTAAAAACCAGCTCTTTGCTTCATTGATTTTTTCTATTGTTTTATTCTTCTCAATTTTATTTATTTCTTCTCTGATCTTTATTATGTTCCTCCTTTTGCTGACTTTGTGTCTCTTTTGTTTTTCTTTTTCCAATTTCAGTAATTGTGTCTTTAGACTATTCATTTGGAAAGTTCTTCCTTCTTTAAATAGGCCTGGATTGCAATATACTTTCCTCTTAGAACTGCCTTTGCTGCGTCCCACAGATGTTGTGGCTTTGTGTTGTTGTTTTCATTTGTCTCCATATATTCCTTGATTTCTGTTTTGATCTGGTCGTTAACCCATTGATTAATTAGGATAATGTTGTTTACTCTCCATGTATTTGTGAGCCTTTTTGTTTTCTTTCTAAAATTTAATTGTAGTTTTATACCTTTGTGATCTGAGAAGTTGGCTGGTAGAATTTCAATATTTTTGACTTTACTGAGGTTCTTTTTGTGGCCTAGTATGTGGTCTATTCTGGAAAATGTTCCATGTGCACCTGAGAAAAATGTGTATCCTGCTGCTTTTGGGTGCAGAGTTTTGTAGATATCTGTTAGGTCCATCTGTTCTAGTGTGTTGTTCAGTGCCTCTGTGTCTTTACTTATTCTCTGTCTGGTTGATCTGTCCTTTGGAGTGAGTGGTGTATTGAAGTCTCCTAACATGAATGCATTGCAGTCTATTTCCTCCTTTAGTTCTGTTAGTATTTGGTTCACATATGCTGGCGCTCCTCTGTTGGGTGCATATATATTTATAATGGTTATATCTTTTGTTGGATTGACCCCTTTATCATTATGTAATGTCCTTCTTTATCTCTTGCTACTTTCTTCATTTTGAAGTCTATTTTGTTGGATACAAGTACTGCAACACCTGCTTTTTACTTCTTGTTTGCATGAAATATCTTTTTCCATCCCTTCACTTTTAGTCTGTGTATGTCTTTGGGTTTAAAGTGAGTCTCTTGAAGGCAGCATACAGATGGGTCTTGTTTTTTTATCCATTCAGTGACTCTATGTCTTTTGACTGGTGCATTCAGTCCATTTACATTTGGAGTAATTATGGATAGGTATGTACTTATTGGCATTGCAGGCTTCAGATTCGTGGTTACCAAAGGTTCAAGGTTAACTTCCCTACTATCTAAAAGTCTAACAACTAACTTAATATGCTATTACAAACACAGTCTAAAGGTTCTTTGTTTGTTTGTTTCCTCCATTTTCTTTCTATTCCATTCTTTATATATTAGGTATCATATTCTGTACTGTTTGTCTATCCATTGATTGACTTTGGGGATAGTTAATTTAATTTTGCATTTTCTTAGTAATTAGCTGTTCTATTTTCTTTTCTGTGGTTTTATTACCTCTGGTGACAGCTATTAATCTGTAGGAACCCTTCCATCTATAGCAGTCCCTCCAAAATACGCTTTAGAGATGGTTTGTGGGAGGCAAATTCTCTCAGCTTTGGTTTTCTGGGAATTGTTTAATCCCTCCTTCAAATTTAAATGATAATCTTGCAGGATAAAATAATCTTGGTTCAAGGCCCTTCTGCTTCATTGCATTAAATACATCATGCCACTCCATTCTGGCCTGTAAGGTTTCTGCTGAGAAGTCTGATGATAGCCTGACGGGCTTTCCTTTGTATATGATCCTATTTCTCTCTCTGGATGCTTTTAATAGTCTGTCCTTATCCTTGATCTTTGCCCTTTTAATTACTGTATGTCTTGCTGTTGTCTTCCTTGGGTCCCCTGTGTTGGGAGATCTGTGCACCTCCATGGCCTGAGAGACTATCTCCTTCCCCAGATTGGGGAAGTTTTCAGCATCACCTCCTCAAAGACGCTTTCTATCCCTTTTTCTCTCTCTTCTTCCTCTGGTACCCCAAAATGCGAATATTGTTCCATTTGGATTGGTCACACAGTTCTCTCAAAATTCTTTCATTCTTAGAGATCCTTTTTTCTCTCTGTGCCTCAGCTTCTTTATATTCCTCTTCTCTGGTTCCCATTTCATTTATTGTCTCCTCCACCGTATCCAATCTGCTTTTAATACCATCCATTGTGTTCTTCAGTGATTGGATCTCAGACTGGAATTCATTCCTGAGTTCTTGAATATCTTTCCATACCTCCATGAGTATGTTAATGATTTTTATTTTGAACTCCCTTTCAGGGAGAGTCATAGGTCCATGCCATTTAAATCTTTCTCAGGAGTTGTGTTCATAATTTTACTCTTGACCAGGTTCCTTTGGTGTTTCATATTTCTGTATGGCGCCCTCTAGTGCCCAGAAGCTCTACTCTCTGGAGCTGCTCAGCCCCTGAGGCAATGTTGGGGATTGTAGGGGAGTGGTATTGGTGCCTCCATGGAGGAAAGGGGTGTTTGCTGGTTCCTGGCTACTATGTCTGTCTCCACTGCCTGAACCAGTGGGCTGAGCACACAGGTATAACCCTCTGTGCTTTGCGTTTTTAGTTGCTATAGACAGATCTTCCCTCTGGCTGGCCTAACACCAGGGAAGGATTTTCCGGTTTGCAAGCCCAGTGGGGCTGGCCAGAAGAAAGGCGCACATGTCTACCTGTCACAGAAGAGGTTCTTGGAGCTGTGTAGGCAGCCAAGGAGCTGGAGCACCTGAAGTTCGTGAAAGCTCCCAACTTGCTGGGCAGAGTGCACCCGGACAATTTTGTCTGCCTGTCCTTTCTCCTGAGCAGTAAGCTCTGTGCAATCCTTGCCCCTTTAGCAGCTCTCTTGCTAAGGGCTTCTTTGTTAGAAAGTCTCTCAGACTACCCGCCCTTCTTTTGTCCCCAAGCAGCTGGATGTGGATCCCTGCTTTCACAGGCAGCTGGATTCTTAGTCTCTCCAGGAATTCTGCCTGTCTTAGCTTTCCAATCCCCTAATTACAAGAGTATCATCCAAGCACCATGTAATGTAGGTTTGTGCTCCCAGAGCAGATCTCCAGAGTTGGGTATTCAGCAGTCCCACATCTCCACTCCCTGCCTGCTCTGTTCCTGTTCCTCCCACTGGTGAGCTGGGGTGGGGGAAGGGCTTGGATCCTGCAGGACCACAGCTTTAGTAAGTTACCCTTTTCTGTGAGGGCTGGTCTTGTCTCCAGTTGTATGCTGTTTGTTGCCGTCCTCTTTCCCTTTGCTCTTTCAAGAGTAGTTGATGTAGCTTTATTTTCATATTATATGAGGTTTTAGGAGGAAGCCTCTGTCTCACCTCTCATAACGCCATCTTTAATCTAGGATTGCCCCCTTATATCTTTTCATGGCTTACTTTTTCACATGTGTAGTATGGGTTTTAAGATGGTGTTATCATCCATGATATCATCAGAAAGACAATCCAGCATGTGTTTGCCAGAGGATTCAATTTAGATTTAAGTGTTATTGATATTTATTTGGGAAATTATTTTAAAAATACACTTTGTTTATCAGGCATGTTATGTTAAAAACAATGTTTTGTAGTTAGAGATTTAGAATTCAAATCCCAACTCTACAGTCTGGCTTCAGATTTTAGAAAACTTCTAACCTCTTGTAATTCAGTTTCTACACCTCAGGTTTTTTAAGATTGGGTGAGAGAACTGGACACATAATTGGTATTTGATGAGCAGTGGATTTATATACATTGATTATATTGAACAAAGGGTTTATGCTGTTAACTCTTCTATTGGTTCAGTCTTTATCAGCCGTGAATTTCAATGCAGTTGTCTGATTTTTCCTTTAGGCTTGTTTTTTGTTTGGTTTGAGTTCTTTGTAAATTAACAATAAATGTTAAAGTGAAAGAAAATGTAGGAGAATTCATGTTTATAGTTCACTGATTTTGACCTCTCATATATAAATAATTAAGTAAAATTGCTGCATTTTCATACTGTCAAGAATTGTGCTGAATTCTCTTTGTAGAAAAATTGTATAATAACATCAAAGAAAGATAGATGAAAAGGTTCTGATTGTATTGTCATTACATTGCTGTTTACTTTAGAAAGGAAATTAATTTTAATAAATACTGCTTTTGTGATTCCATAGCAACTACGTATGAAAATACATAGAATTAGCGGACTCTTAGGTAGTAATCACTGCCTTTATTACACTTATATATATAAAATTAAATCTGAACTTTCAGTGAATGTTACAGAATGGCCTGATAAGATAGTCAAACTAGGAAAACCACATCTTAATCTCTTTGCTGTTATATGATTTAAATGATAGGCCAAACACTTTGCATTTTAAAGAATTCTAAGTAAACTTTATAAGTATTGATAACAGAAACATGTAACTAGGAAGATATTTTTTAAAGAGAAACACTACTTATTGGTTGAGTTTGAATTATCTGGGTAATAATCATAATTATGATATAAAAGTCCAAATATTTTTTTGTAGATCCTTGGCTATGGACAGTGAGGCAATCAATGAATATCCATGGGTCTGCTGCTTGAATGAGTTAATTAACATTTGATTAAAATAATCAAAGTATTTGTCATTATGCACTTAGAAAAAGCACATCTCCCAAATCATAACCTTTATTCCAATGAAAATACAGTTATTATTTAATCAAATTTGTTTGGTTTGGTTGAGTAAACATCAGAGATTAAATATCTTTATATTAATAGCATAATCCAGTAAAATAAACAAAAAAGTTAATTAGTATTAAAACTGAGCTTGATAGCAATTTCATATCAATAATTTTAAGTATATATATTATGTATTTGGAGTGATATATTAAACACTGTGTCTGTATGTATTTACACATAAATACATATCATTCTTTTTTTTCCAAATGTTAGCAAAACATTCCAACATGTATTGAATATGAATTCATTGTCTAATAATTTTAATGCTACATCCATCATATATTAAATCCCTACACATCATTTGTTCAGGTTTTAATCTATGATCTGTGGAATTGTTTAGACAATGCATGCCTTTTCTCTGACTTCAAATTGCTAAATATATATGCTATTTTTTTCATATCTACTAAGATGAGTCTCTTTTCATTATTATTATTTATGGTACATTATCATGAGTAGTTTAGGATTTTTATCCAGAACGTATTCATTCTCATTCTCTCCCCTCTCTGTCCCTTAATCTTTCTCTCTTCTAAAGAGAATGGTTTAGGAAGGAATTTGAGATATAATATACCCCACTGAACGTGTGGTAGGAATGTGTTTATTTATAAACATGAGTATTGTTGAGTTTTTCATTAATAAAAGTGTTACTTAACATTTCTATGCCATAATTGCATCATCTATAAAATGAGATTAATGATAAATCTGCTTCATAATGATAGTACTTCATAAGATTATTTTGGGTATTAAATTAGCAAAAACATAAAAAGTCTAGACAAGTGTTTGGTACATAACACTGGTTGGAAAGAATTAGTAAAAATGTAGTAGAGATGTAATACATAGAGATGCAATGTAATATAATGAGATGGAAATGTAATAGAAGAAGGATAATTGATACAATAAGATTTCAGAGGAGGCAAGAAGTGACAGGGCTCCAAAGCCTTGGTGGAGGGCTGATGTCTTACTTGCTATGACAGATTAGAAAGTAAAATGAATTTAGATTAGATAGTGGGGATTTATATAAGTTTTAGAATTGGAGATAGGAAATTTAATTACTCTCACCTCTAGCCTACCCGCCATAAACAAAAAGGTTGACTACAGAAATAGGTGAAGAAAATTTGTACAGGTATTAGCAGAGTTTTAAAGGTTTGAAATACAGTTGTGAAGAATGGGAAAGAAATATATAGGAAAGCACAATTTCTGACAGCATTGAAGCCCCATTAAGAATGGACACTGTGGTAGATTGCATTATATTTCCAAATTCTTTATCTAGGACCAGTGTTTCTGATCTTATTGGTTAGTATCTGTGCTGGACTCTTGGTTAAAATTTTGATAGTACATTGCAGATAACCTGGTGAATATTACTCAGATGGAACTTCTTTACTTGAACTTATGATATGTGTATAAAACATCAGTCTACCCTGAAAAGAGTTTGTTCTTTAAAATTAGGGACAGTGTCTTCCTAGTCCTTTTATTCTAACAGTCAAGTAGACGTTAACTTCTTTTTAATTTATAAAAATAGAAAATAAAAAGAACCTGAGAAGCCAAAAGCTGTCCTTAATTTCTGGCAGAATGAATTAATGGTATATCATATAAAATTTAGAAATATTTACACATATAAATTTAAAAATATTTACACCTGATTTGATTTTTTAAATCACTTAACAGTCATTTAACTGATACATCTAACAAGAGTGAATGCAGATACATGAAGCCATCCAATAAAAATCACTTCCCTAATTTACCTTCCTATGCAGGGCTGGTCAGTGGTTCATTTTAATGGGAAACCAATTGGTCTTATCTTGCCCTAGGTTCCTTCTAAAAATTCCCAAGAGTAGCACCTTTCAAGGTGGCAGAGAAAGCATGGTTAGTTGCCCTGTTCTCCCCTGTGACATCAAGCCTGGAGTTTAGGTCAGGACTACAATTTGCATCTGGGTACTTCCTCTTCATGTAATAATTTTGAAAGTTGTCTGTGTGAAGGAGATGTTAGCTAATGCTAAGGCGGTCATCATGGGGCACTATATAAATGTATTAAATGAACACATGGTATATCTTAAGCTTATACAATATTGTGTCAGTTATATCTTAATAAAAAAGAAAGAAAAGAGTTGCCTAGTTAAGAGAAATGCATAGAAAACCTCAGTGTCTGAAACCCTTAGAAAAGCCATTTGAACAATCTGTTACAAAGTGAACTACCGACAATTCCAACCCACCAAAATCCGTGCAATGCGTATGCTTCAAACTGAAATACAGTTTAGTGTCCTTCAGCTGTCCAAAAATGGCCACTCCAAATGATTGCTTTGTGTATAATTCCAGTTTTATTGTCTGGATATATTAAAGAGTTTACAGATTTACATATTGAAGCTTCACCCTCAGGCAGTGACTTATTGTTATGTCATGGCTCATATCCTTTCTTTCATACTGTGTTTCCTAGAGATACAGCTGACCAACAAGCTGTATGTCACTGCTGTCAGTAGTCAAGGGATTCAGAACTCAAGGGTCAGGTTGGTTCTTCAAGGACTTCCACTACAAGAAGAGGCTCATGCTATCATCAACCACTTTTCTTTCTCATAGGTTTTTTTCTGTTACAGTGTTGTTATAATAGAAACATTATCAGATAATTACTAATTATTATAACATAACATATATAATAAAATTAACATTTTATTCCTGAATCACAGTTTTATTACTCACTTCAACCTCATTTAGCAGAAATTAAAAGTTGGTAGAAGAGGAACCTTGGAGCCTGGATACTGAAAAAAACTGTATAATAAAGTGTTTAAAAAATTAGATCACACACACACCAACACACTCTTCTATCAAGGATGCATTATGATTTCCTTAAACTGCACTTGAATTTTCAGTTGGTTTATCATTCTTTCACTCTGAGAAGCAGGGTTTTGTGTGTGTGTGTGTGTGTATGTTATGGGTATGGTGTGTATAGAAGGAAAAAAGTAGAGGATTCTTAAAAAATTGAGAGTATAAGACAGAATAAACCCTGAGGATGCATAGGTAGGAAAAATTGTAAGTTTACAAATATAGGAGTAGAAACAGTTAATAGAAAAGCAAAGGTACCCTAATACAGAAACCTATTTGAAGTAATGGCACATGGAAAGGATGCCATGCTCACAGACAGGGATTAAAGGGCAAGAGAGAAAGCTTCTGTGTTGAGAATGGGCTTTGTAGAAGGAGTATTCTTCCTATATCCATTGAAAAAATCTATTTCTAACTATCTGGTGGCCCCTTTCTCCAAGCCCTCTATCCCTAAGATGGGCAGCTGATTGTATTTCAAATGGTGAGTGATGGCAAGAAGACCAAGCTAGAACTGGGGCAAATGTAGTCAGATTATTTTCTACCAGGAATTTGAACAAGGGATTAGATACTGATTTTAGAAGCTGTAGCTGTTGGACATAGTTTACGCCATACTATATATTTAAGAAGGTAAAGCGACTCAACAGAGAAAAGCATGAAAACAGAGCACACATAAATAAAAGAATAAAATTTGTGCCTCATGAAAGATGAAGGGAATCCCTTGTTACAACTTATTTTTACATTTCCTACAGTCTTCAGTGAAAATCCCTTGTATTTTTATAATAAAGGATCATGTAATGGAGAAGAGTATGTACAGTATGTTTATTTGGTAGCTAAGAAACAAATTAATGTGTCTTTATGAATTTATTTTCCCTGAAACACAGGAAACAGTTAAAACAAGTTTAGTGTTGAAGAAAAGACCCAAATGGATGGGGATAGACCTTCACTTTTTCTCTTTTTTAGTGTTGCATATATTTATTAACAGGAAATATCTATTTTAGGATTATATTTATCAACAGGAAATATCTATTTGGGGGATTATAGACCTCTACTTATCTTAAATACAAATACCATTTTATTTAAATGTGAAATTGATGTGCCTCATAACAATTTCTAACTAGAAAAA